>OY987198.1:7346374-7721304 GCA_963920755.1 Cartodere bifasciata
TACGAGTTAGTTAGAGTTCCACGAATGCAGTGTATAAACCATCCCCATAGTGACGTTTCCCGGTAAGTATAACCTTCCCTTAATTATTGTATAAAGTAACACTTAATAAATAACTATGTAGTCTTTATACTGTTTCCTTACAACGTCAAAGAACACAACCCCCAAACGGCATGATAAGGGCCCAAACCTTATCTTGCCTGACAATATTTTTAAATTGGCACCAAAATTATCAGAAAAGGATTTAACACCTACTACATTTTCTAAAATGAAGGTTAGTACATCTACTAATGTTATATCACATAGTGTGGCAACGGGTCTTCACATAATGTGTGAAGATAATGCAGAAATTAAAACTACTGCCTGGTTTGTGGATCAGGTAGACAAGTGGTTTTATTTAATGACTTCACGATGTGCTAAAAATGCTTTAGGAAAAAAGAAAATTGACATTTATAGGCAATCAATTCAATTCTTGGAAGAATTTATAACATTATTTAGGGAAATAAAAATTGGAAAGTTGGGGCATTGGAAACCCTGTCAAACAGGCGTGATTTTATCTACAACCTCCGTTTTGGAATTACAATCAAAATTATTAGACAAATATAAAAGGTAGACTTACACAAGACTGTGTAGAAAATCTTTTTTGCAATTTAAGAAAAAAACAGAAGGCCCCTAATGCATTGCAAGTAAAGCAAAACTTAAAGTTAATACCTAGAAATTCTAGCTATGATGATGACAACAACAAATATTTGGTAAATTTTTTAAATATTTCTGAAAAAAGCAATTCTCCCAAAAAGATTAATAATTACGATAATGTGACATTGCCAGAATATTTTAATATGCAAGAACTAAAATTAAAAGAATTAAATAGTTTTTATAATTCTTGTGGATATTTACTCACAAGTATTAAAAGAACTTCAATAACCTGTAAAAACTGTATGAACGCGGTAGGATCGAAACACCCGATTTATAGAAATTACACCAAATTTACAGTGGCAAAATGTTTTAAAAATGACACTCTTTTTTTTATTAATGATAAATGCTTTAAATTCTTTTTAACTTTAAAAAATATTATTAGAAATTATTTTAACCTGGTTAAAACTCAAAATATTAATATTAAAAATTTTTTTTTTGAAAAAATGAAAGACGTTCAGTTTAATAACGTACCACATTGCCACAGTTTGAAGACAAAAATAATTAAACGTTTTATAGGTTTTAGTCTTAAAATTAGAAATGTTAACTATAATACTTTAGCAATAACTCAATCAAGTAAATCGTTAGCTGCGCGACAGCTCTAACGTGAATTTTATAATAATTTTAATTGGTTTTATATAGTGTAACATTGTTAAAAAACAATTAAGGATTTTATTGCGATAAACATAATTTTTCCATACCCGTGACTATTCCCTCCCATCAGTCCCATCGCTGCAACCCCAAACATCACTGCCCCTAAACTGATGGCAAGATCGGTACCCGGATCCCGACTCATGTCGCGATGCGGATACCTTTGTTGCTAATCGGGGAGCGGCGGTGCTTGGGGGTGTAGTCGATAAAGAGGTGGCATTGTTTTAATTAAAATTAATTGATTTATTTTATTATCGTTTTCTTTGACCAGTTGATCTATTAAGAAATTGCATTTTTTAGTGTTTTATTGTATTTACTTTCATTGCTGATTATAATTTTAATAACTTCATTTACTGCAATTACTTATCATTTGTATTCATACTATGCATTTTGAAGGTTTTTTTAATTTATAAATATACTTTTTACCATTTATGTGTTAATTAATTCTTATTTCATGTTTCTTTTTAAGACGTAAGTATCAAACAATTAGTTCAAAAAGTGTAAATCAGCGGGCTTCTTATACTTAATAAAAAACTCTATGTTTGAACACAAATAATAAAATTTAAGAGATTTGTGGACCTTACTGTAATTTGGGCAAAAGTTCTGTGACTTTTTTATGGTATTCATAGAATAAGATCGTTTTAGCGCTACTTTGTATTTAGGTACAGGGTGTCCCACGTAAGATGACCCAACCCCTTATCTCAGGAACTAAAAATGCTAGCAAATTTTTTTTTTCGCAGGATTGTTTGTAATGAACCAAATTTTTATTTTTAGTAATGTTCCACTCTACAGGGTGTTCCATTTACTCGGAACACACATTCACTTCCTTATTTTAAATAGAACACCCTATATTTTTTTATATTTTTAAATACTCCCAAAAATGAGGATTATTTTCTTAAAAGTCCGAAATCTCCAACTTTTTTAGTTTTTGCAAAAAAAAAATTTTCAGAAATTTTTGCCAGTTGCAGCAGTTTTTAAAAAAAATTATTGCGCTTTTCATGGCCGATATTTTTGCATAAAATTTAAACAATGTATAATTAAGATGCTTAAAAAACACTTTCATTTTAAATTTGAGCAAAAATCGTAACCGGAAGTAAAAAATCCGCCATTGAATATCGATACAATAAAACCGTTTTATTTCTGAAAAATTAAATGCAAAGCTATATTTTTTTTTGGCCCATTAAATTTACTTTTTTATTTCCTTTCATTTGATACCCCACTTCCCTATACCTATCTCCAACCGTTTTGGAGATACTCGATAAGGGTGTTTCTAGGAACCGTTTTTACCCCAATTATGTTTTATTTAAATTTAATTTAAAAAAGGCTAAGACAAGTTGATTATCTTTTGAAAGGGGACATGTAAGTAATATTTCTTTTGTAATTGGGGTAAAAACTATTCGAAAAACTACCCTTATCGAATATCTCCAAAAGGGTTGGAGATAGGTATAGGGAAGTGGGGTATCAAATGAAAGGAAATAAAAAATTAAATCTAATGGGCCAAAAAAAATATAGCCTTGCATTTAATTTTTCAGAAATAAAACGGTTTTAATGTATCGATATTCAATGGCGGATTTTTCACTTCCGATAACGATTTTTGGTCAAATTTTATATGAAAATGTTTTTTAAGCATCTTAATTATACATTGTTTAAATTTTATGCAAAAATATCAGCCATGAAAAGCGCAATGATTTTTTTTTTAAAACTGCTGCAACTGGCAAAAATTTCAGAATTTTTTTTTTTGCAAAAATTAAAAAAGTTGAAGATTTTGGACTTTTAACAAAATAATCCTCATTTTCGGGAGTATTTAAAAATATAAAAAAATATAGGGTGTTCCATTTAAAATAAGAAAGTGGATGTGTGTTCTGAG
Source organism: Cartodere bifasciata (assembly GCA_963920755.1). Lineage (NCBI taxonomy): Eukaryota > Metazoa > Arthropoda > Insecta > Coleoptera > Latridiidae > Cartodere > Cartodere bifasciata. The sequence goes on from OY987198.1 coordinate 7,349,583, forward strand.
TAAATGGAACACCCTGTAGAGTGGAACATTACTAAAAATAAAAATTTGGTTCATTACAAACAATCCTGCGAAAAAAAAAATTTGCTAGCATTTTTAGTTCCTGAGATAAGGGGTTGGGTCATCTTACGTGGGACACCCTGTACTTTAACAAGAAGTTGCGTGTAGAGCTAGCATCATACACCTTTGTATTAGATTTTATTGACGTTGTTGTCAGCTTCATTTTATGGAAATTTTGTAAAATTAAATTGTAAAAAATAACCAAATGGTGGAATGATTTAAGATAGACTGTAGCTTTGCATTTAACAATTTTTTTCGTTAATATGTACTGTTATATTCAATTATAAGCGTTTCGCTCTTTGGAGCAACATATCTCCGAGGGTATATGAGATAGATTTTTTTTTAACAATTTTCTGGGGCTCTCTAGACATGCTTCAACAACGTACCATCGCGTTTATGCGCCATTTTTTGGACACCCTGTATATAGAAAAAATAAAGAAAATTTATTTTAACATGGGTTTTTATGGAAAAAGATCAGCTTTAAAGTCAATTTGGCACGAATGTTAAATTCTTAATATTATTTAAATAAATGTATCACGCCAAATCGGCCAAACGGCTACATGTATCAAAAAATTGCTTCCTATAGTAGATATTCGTGCTTAATACAGGGTTTGAAAGTTGAACCCTTTTATAGGTAAGTTTTATTTACATATTATTATTATTGGACCTAAAGAAAAGAAGAATTCAATTAATTGTGGTGGCCTGATAGAAGTGGTGGTATTTAGCATAACCTCCAACGCGGCAGTGGGAGTAGTGCTCATTGCTCCTGTTATTGAGAGACAGGCTAGTCTTTGCAGATGAGTGAGTGTTCTGCGGGTGCAGAGTAGGTCCGTTCGGGGCCACCACACTATCGCTGCATAAGTGGTCTTATAATCGCCGTAAATAGCCATAATTTTAGGTTTTAGACCCCACGTTTTGCCGAAGGCTCTACGACACATCCAGAAACATGAAGTAGCCTTCTGCGTTTGTCTTTCAACATGTTCTTTCCAGGTCAGCTTGTTGTCCAAAAGGACACCTAAGAATTTGACCTTTTCGGACAATTGCAGTTATTTACCAAGTAGGACTGGGTTTTTAAAGCCCATGAACTTGCGGAGACTCATCAATACCGTGTTTCTCTGCCGCTCGACAAATCGCATTAAAAGAGGTGTTGTCAAAGGCTCCCTCAATGTCGAGAAACGTACCAAGGGCAAATTGCTTATAGGATATAGAGCGTTCCACACGCGCTACTAGCTTGTATAACGCCGAGTCCGTCGATTTACCCCTTTGGTACGCATGTTGATTGGGATGCATTGGGTATTGGACCAAGGCTTCGTCTCTGACAAACCGATTTATCAGTCTCTCCACTGCATTAAGTAGAAAGGAGGAACGACTGATTGGCCGGAACGATTTTGCTTGATCATACGAGTTACGACCAGGCTTGGGGATAAAAATGACCTCCACTGATCTCCATGCCATTGGAATGTAGGCAAGGGCTATCGTGGCTCTAATTATCCGAATGAGTGGTAGAATGATCGCATTCAGACCCTTTTGTAGAAGGGCCGGGAAAATACCATCTGGACCAGCTCACATTTTTTGCATAAAAGTGTTCCTTCAGGCCTTCTGCTTAAAATAGCCAGTTTAAACACATGAGTCATAGATCTACCCGTTGAATAAATGGGCTTTGCATTAAAAAGAAGAACTAATATTTTTTATTTTATTAATCTATCATTGCGTTATAGCGCATTACTCAAAGCCCATTTACTCAACGGAACAACAAATTGCAACAACGGGTTTATTCAGGTTTTTGTACTTTCTTAGGAAACTTTTGTAAAGTTCCCAGAGTTCAGGTACATTTTGGCTTCTGGCCCTATTGAAGAGCCGGCGTGTTTCGCTTTTCAGGCGCTTTAGTTCCCCGTTCCACCAAGGTGAGAATTTCGGCTTCGGAGTACGAATTTTACAGTTATCCTCATAAGAATCGTTTATAGCTTTCTGTAGAGTGACTACTTCTGCATCGAGTTCCTGAGATTTGATTTTAGATCCTCCATGTAGGATGACCAATTCGTAGTTTTTGGATTTCGGTACGTTTTTTGGTTAACAACTATGTTACCCAGTTGGAGGTTAATGTGTCGGTGATTTGATAAAGATTGCTCTTCAGAATCATTCCAATTATGGATATTTCTGGCCACTTTTGGAGTAGTCAGGGTAATATCAATTACCTCCATGGGTCCATGGTTCTTGGATTAGTGCAATGTGTGTTTGCCCCATAGTTAGCTGCTCTCTTAGGAGATACGAGGCAGCTTTACTATGTTGCAAGTTAATCTGGGTTAAGGTGGTGCGGAGATTAGCCATTTTTATGGTGTCCCCAGCAGCACCTCTTCGTCCTCTCCCGCCTTGTTCGAATCCGAAGGATCCAGCGCTTGGAGGAAGAGATCCGACTCCTAAAGGTTTTCGACCGCATCTGGTGCAGCAACGTCGGCGGCGTCGACCTCCATGGTGTCATTTGCAGCAGCTACCTCTTGTCCTTCCGCAGTCGTTAGTCGTCCGGAAAGACTTTCAGCATCACTGCTACCTGAGCCCTCAGTCGCGGCCGGATCTGGCCGCCTGAGAACGGATGTGTTGCACCCACTTGTGGATGGGCGCTCAGATACATCTTGCGGACTGCTGAAAGCAGTAGCGTGATGCTTAAAGATGACCCTGGTCATCCCATAAAACGGCCTCATCTCCAGGGACCGGAGGAGGGGCAGTGAAGTGGAGGTCACCCCGAGGGTAAGTCTTAGACCTTTATTGACAGGGACGCTGTCAATAAGCCTCCACCTTGCCGTCCCCAAACCTCTGTTTTGGGTCTCCAGCCTTTTTAGCATTTTTTTGGTGGGATCCCCGTTGCCAGGTATCCACACCGTCATCTTTTCAAGCTTAGGCATGGCAGAGCGCTCCACGACGCGAAGCGCACGTCCCTCCCCAAGCTCGATGCTGCTTACTAGGGCTCTCAACCATTTCCAGGAGAAGCCATCAGCGCAGGTCACTAAAAGTGCCCCTTGTAGGTGTAGTGTCTCGTGGAAATGAGGCGCCGTCTGAGTCTCAGAAAGATCATCTAGCGCGTTCAAGACCGAGTCCTGCACCATTGTGGATTGCTCTTCCGATAAGAGATCTGCAGGGTAGTTTATCGGTGTGATAGCCACCCTGAGATCAGCCTTAACGGACTCACTGTAGCTCTTGGCCGGCAAAGGAGGAGGCAGCGCACACTGGGTGAAATGTGCATTTTTGCGGTCATAAATATATATCTTTGGACATGCTATTCATACTGTAATAATTTTTTTTATCTAGGTACTCAAATAGTTGATGAATAAACTGTCCAAGTTTGGTCTAAATATTGTGACTCTGTTTTTAACAAAAAAATGTTAAAAATTAAATTTTTATAAATGAAACAATTATATTTTTTTAAATTAAATAAATCAATAAATGAGGACTTTTTTTTGAAAAAAACACCGATATAATGTTGGGTTTCCATAAACAGGTGTTAGATTTCACGGTTACGCCCCCATATCAGAGCCCCCACTTAGGGAATATGTTTGTAAATTTTTGAAAAAAGAAATGCTTTTATTTAAAAAAACATTGGTCTAATTTTAGATTTTTATAAATAGGTGTTGGATTTTACTTTATTTTGGATTACAGCCCCCTTTGGGGCTCCTGGATTTTTTTTTAATTTTTAAAAATTATTATTTATTTTTTAAAAAATCATATTTTAAAATAAAATCAAATAAAATCTTTCATTTTAAAAACCATGACCTACCTATATCTTAAGAAACAAATAAAAAGAATCAAGGTACTTCATACAAATAAAGTATCAATAATTTAAAAAAAAAAATATGTGGATTACATCTAAATTAAAATAAATAATAATAAGTGTATATTATAGAAAAATGGAATTAAGATTTAAAAAAAATACTAGAAGTTTTGCAGTAAAACCATTGATAAATTTATTGGCAATTTTTTTTTAAAATACAGTTAAAATGCTAAATAATTAATTTCCAAACAGATAAAATTGTAATTATTACTTAAGGTATGGCGTATTTAGCTTAGGTTTAGGGGTCCCGAAATGAAAGAAAATAGTTATTTTCAGAAAGAGTGTTTAAAATTCAGGGCCTTAAATTTTTTGTTCGGGGTGGCCCAACAAAATGTAAATGCTCCGCTGACCTAAGGGGCTAAAATCAAAGGACCAGATATTAAAAAATGTAAAACGAAACACCTTAATAGTACAGTTTTTTCTGATGGGGTCTATCGTTGAGTTCGTATATAAACTATGTTGTTAAAGGCAAAAACTGTTTTAAGTTGTTCCATGTTAAAGATACCAATTCAGCTTGGTTTGAAAAAAAAATCCTGTAAAGGGAGGTTCTAATCCCTGCAACTAGTTTTTTTTATCAAGAACATGAGTAAACAAAATCTACAAATTGATGTAAATAATTTCATTTCTTGTAATAGGACTTTTAATTTTTTCATAATTTTTTCATAGACATGATAGTTAATTTTTTTTTTTTTTAAATTATAACGTCACTAGAATATTGTATTGTAATGTTTCATAATTTTAAAATAAATTTTGGAGCAAAATACAAAAATTTCCATTTTCTGTTTTTTGAACCCCCCTGTACATGAATTTTTTTGACTAACCAAGTGGGGTTACCATTTGTTACCCCCAAGGAAAATTTAAAACGTCTGTCAGTCTTTAACAATGTTGTTTACACTGACCCGAAAAAGGGACGATTTTCACTCCCCTATAATCTTCAAGTTAATATATTGGCCAAAGCGCACAAAATTCGCAGAGTTTTTCTTTTCGGTGTTATAGAGGGTACATTTGGGCACATTGTAGTATACATTTCCCATTGGCGGGCGTTGGCGCAAACTTTTAAGGGGGGACGTCGAGTAAGTAATCTTTAATTAAAAATTTTTATTTTTGGTGAAAATGTTCCCAAGATAATGATACATAAGTTTCTGTAAAAAAAATTGGACCCACCAGCTTCCTTTAGGCGCGGGGCTTACTTGAAATCAGGATAAAATCGGCTCAGAACGCAGCAGCCAACAGCTCGCAGTTAGGTAGGACTTTGTTAACGTTTTTTTTATAGAATTCCTTAATTAATTTTTTTTTAAAACAATAAAAAATGGGATTCACCGGCCTTCCTGAGTTAATATTAAGAAAATAATGTTAAAAAACAGGACTGATAAATCTACTATGGCAACATCCGAAAGGTAGCTTGGTAATTTATTGTTAAATAAGTGTCAACCGTTGTGTCAAAATTCTACCTATATCATTTTAAAAACGTAAAGTTTTTATTATTGTTCTTTAAATTAATGAAAAACTTCACAGCTATGTTATTTACCAAATGTACCCTGTGTGCAAAAACCTACCTACTACTGAAAATGTTCAGAGAAACTTACCTAATCTACATCAAGGATATTTTTTTTCAGAAGAGCATTGAGTTAAATTTACAAAATAACCCCCAAAGTAGCATTTATAAGTTAAATCGTGTATTTTATTGGCCCTGCTTAGAGAAACTTTTGGAAATTCGGAGTATATGGGTAGATACCTTTACAATTTATGATTTTTTAAGTGCCCGGACCTAACAGAGCTTGTGTTCGCTCTAGAATCGTTTTTTTTACTTTACACTAGCGTTATGAGAAACATGGGATGATATCAGAGTTTAGGTTGTATTTAATAAATACATCTGATTTTGGTTTGAATTGTTTAGGGACCTCCAGTTTTTGATCACTTGCAATTAAAAAGGTACCTATACGTTTTGTGGGAATATGTCGTAGCGCCAATACGTGTGGTAGTGTATACTTTAACAGAATTACGTGCAAAATAAAATACAAATGGATTAAAGATTAAAGTTTTGAAAAAAAATAGAAAACGAACGCTTTGACATTTAATAGTTGATTTTTATTGACTTTTCTTTTTAAAAATTATAGGTGCAATAGGTATAAAACTAGGTTGCCAAATTTAACTGTTTTTACATAGATTTATTTTTTGTGTATCGTCATGCTTTTCTGTGTTTACAAGCCGTCCCACCTTAAATCTAAAGTTGAAGTAAAAATTTGTCTTTTAAACAGTATGACATATGAACAGCCTTCAGTATGCTGCGTATGTAAATTTTAATATAGAGATTACTTTTTATTCTTTAAAACATTATAAATTATATACATTTGTAAAAAAAATACATATAAACCCGTTTACTTAAAAGAAGCAGCCTTCTAAAATTCTAAATATAGCTAAGTTTTCTACCTTAATATTCCACCTCTGTTTTTGGTGTTGTACTTATTAAAATAATAATTAAAGAATTTTTTCATTTTTGTATTTATGTGGCCAATGGATTTAGTTATCACAATTGATTATCCGTTTACTCAATTTTTGCCTTTATTTATGGCCTTACAGCCGATTAATGGCCGCAAAAAAGCTCATTTCACCCAGTGTGCGGCGCACCAGTGGCTTTTCTTCCTTCGCTGCCTTTCGCTATCCGGAGTAGCTTCCTCTCTGCGTCTCTTGGCTTCATCAGGAGCTCTGGAGTTTCCTCCTGTCACCCCCGATTTGGCTGGAGCCTGCTTTTTGCACGAAGCGCCAGATGGTTTTTTAAGCCGTTTTGACGGATCCTTCTGCTGTCCCTTCTGGGTAGCCCTAGGGGTAGGGTTGCCACCTTTGTTTTAACTGTAACCTGAACATTTGTAAAAAATTGTCGATTGTTCTTAACAAAAAAAAAGAAAAATTTTAAAAAAGTTAAAAAATATATATTTTATTATTTAAAACAAAAAACAACAACGGTTGGTCATACTCATAAAATAATTGAAAATTTAAAACAAAACAAAACTGTATTATACTTACTAAAACTAAATAAAATATTTAGAGGTTTTTGAACGAATATTTTTTATTAGATTTTACCGCCTCCAAAATGTGTTTATTATCTTCATTTTTAATAAATTGAAGGAATTCATGACAAGTCATATTAAAATTTACTTTGACTAAAAGTTCGGACTTCGTCTGTTCTACTGAAAGTCGATTTCTTTCATCCCTCCAATAATTGTTCATCAAAGAAAATATTCTTTCCACATTTGCATTGGAGACCGATATGGAAAATACTGGCTGAACAATTTTTAAAATCTCAACAAATTTATCTTCAGTATTAAAAATGAATTTCCACTTTAAGTCAGTGCTTATCTCTTTTTCTACAGTCGGCAAAATTTTGTTTATTAAAGAAATTTCATCGTACATGATGTCAAAATTAATATCTAAATTAAGGGCGTTGCCTAATTCGCAAACTTCATCATAATTCATTTTATTACTTTGAAGATTTAAACATTTAGTCAGTTTAAAAAATGAATTATCAAAATTGTACCACTTTGCTAGATAGTTAAGGGCTCTTTGATATACATTTGAAAAATCTAAAATTATTTTTTCCCTAACGTAAGTGTCTAAATGTTTTAAAGCAAATTTAACTTTAGAGCCAAAAAACTGATCTGCCAATCTTGTTTCAATTTTTGTTTTTAAGTTAGTTATGCAGTCGTGGAGTTCCGTACATAAGAAGTTTTTATGTTCCAGAATCAAAATTGTTTCTTGAAACATGTTCAAATAGCTGTGTAAGAAATAAATATACATCTCTGGGACTGACAACTCTTCACTTTTTAAGTCGTCATATAGTTGATCTTGACTATCTTTTACAAAATTCCAAATAAAATTGTTACAGTTATCTTCTCCTTGATGTATAAAATATGACTTAACTGCAGGCCACACTTTAATAAGACGTTCCAAGGATGATTGGAGGGAAAGCCACCCCGTAGGAACATGTCTAAGAATATTTCCAACATCTATTTCTGCACTTTGAAAACATTCTTTCAATGCTTCAGTTCTTTTGGAACTGACGGAAAATTCGGCATTTCCACATCATATTGTAGCTTTTGGCAGGAAAACTTAGCTGTGTTATGTGCAATGTGCGCATGACAGTTTCCTTTGATTAAGGAAACATTGTCATCCTTTAAGTGTTTGTAAATTGAATTGTGTTCTCCATAATTGACATTTGCATTGTCAGCTGTGAAAGCAATTGCATCTTTAATGCTTAATTGTAACTTAGCAAGTGAATCAATTATGTCTCGGTACATATTTGTTGCACTTTCGTGTGGTTGCTCAAAAAAATCGAGAAGTTTATTTTGCATCCCTTTTTTTGGATGGAAATACCTTATAACGAGTGAAAACATTTTTTTGCTCCCCTTATTTGAGGCGTCTGTAGCAACAGTGAACTTTAAATTGGGAAGATCCTTCCTGCATAAGTCCAGCGTGTAGGGGGCAAGCACATTTCGAATTATCGCCTCCTGCTTGGTTCTGCCGTTGTTTATTTTTTTTGCAATTGAAGAATCTGGTAACAGTGAAGGCAATATTTTAACTAGGCAGTCCGTGCTTACGTTGCTTTGCGAGTGGTTAATCGCATGGTAGACTATTGCAGCTTCCACGGCTGCAACCTTCTCTTGCTCATTATTCGTTACAAAAATTTTTTCCATGCATGTGTTTTCATTTTTTAGTTTCGTTTTTGTTTGGTGCGACTTGGAATTTAGGTGGGCTTTTACTGCGTTTTCTGCCTCAAATTTGATCGTAAAAGTAGTGCCACAAATCCTACATTTCCCTGTTAACTCGTCGACTTTAATTAGCCAATTATACTGCTGCAACCATTTACTTTGGAAATATGTAAGTCTTCTTTTTTTTTTGTGGCGGTGCTGATTTTGAGGTACTTGGTTAAGGCTGATCATCATTTTCTCTCTCTGAATATAAAACAAGACTTAGTTAAAGTTTTGTTAATATTTAATTTCTAATACGTACCCATTTTATAGCTATTTTGTATTTTTTCTTTAATTGCTTTTCTCAAATTTCACAAAAACTTTTAATATAAACCGGTAAAATACCCACATTAACATGCACACAAAGATATTATGGAAATTTATCACATTTGACAGCTTTTATGAAAAGGTAAACAAATGAAATGACCTACTTACTTTTAATTGACTTATAGCTAGATCTATGGTATAAAGGCACGTTTAGACTTGTAGCGTAGCGTAGTTTGTTACTTAAAATTAAGTAGGTGGCGAGGTGGAGAACTTTAGCTGACAAATCTATATTTTAATTTTCCTGAACATTTGATCAAATTTTTATAACCTGAACTGAACATGAACTTACCGTTCAATTCCTGAACTGTTCAGGCGAATCCTGAACAGGTGGCAACCCTAAGGGGGCGGTCCAGTAGTGACGTGCGGTAGGTTACCCGCGATAAGAGCCGAACCGAAGCCGACCCCATCAATGGTTGGGCTGAAAGGGCAGCCGGAGCCGTCCCTAACAGTGGGGGGTTGATCTCAACCTGGGCAGCCGTAGCCGACCCAAGTGGAGTAGGCGACCAGGCAGTCAAAACCGTCCTAGTGGAGCCCAGAACCTGGGAAGCCGGGCAGCCGGAGCCGTCCTAGTGGGGTAAACCCAGGCAGTCAAGACCGGCCCAGGTGGAGTGAGAGCCCCGGTAGCAGATGCCGTTCCGGCCGGGTAGGAACCCAGGCAGCCGAAGCCGACCCGGGAGGTATAGAGAGGAGGGCAGCAGACGCCGACCCGGAGAGACACGGAATATTTTGGACAGCGGGGGCCGTCCCAGGGGTAAGGGAAGAAAGGGCAGTCGAAACTGACCCGATGTGGGAAGTATGGGTTTTGGGTTTGGGTTTTTTGTTTTTTTTTTTGGGTCCATGAAGATTCCCACGAGTAATCTAGGAAGGTTTGGTCCACCTCAGCAGAGCCTAATACTGAGGTAAGGCTGAATACTAGGGAGGGCGCCTTATTTCCCTAGACTTCGTATACGACACACTACCCAGTGCCATGCAGCCATCGGCACGATAGTTTCCACCTTAGCTTGGGAGGACCACTGACCCTGGGTCCCGAGGGAGGCTAGTTGCAAGGAGGGTATCCTTGGGCGGTGGGGTCGCCACATCCCGACGCCGCAGGTCAGCGTGGTAGTATAAGGCTAAAATCCCCGTATGATGAATACAAACCAGATACGGCCCTCAGTTCCCGGCAGCTCAAAAATCACTGATCAAGGTAGCGGTCAGACGATAGTTCAAGACGTAACCGTTTTTAATAGCTGCTTAATTGGAAGCGACCATCGCTTAGTCAGAGCAAAAGTGGTCCTAAACACAAAAAAGGAACTACTTAAATTGATATCAAAACAAAGCACGAAAAAATGGACAACCTCCGTGGATGTTGGTGCATACCAGAAAACAATCAAGCAGAAACTGACTAAGAACACACTGCTGACAGAGCTAAGCACTAAGCAAGGAGATAAACAAAGTTGTTTTGGAAATTACTAAAACATTCGCTACAAACCAATACCGAAATGATGGAAAATTAAGCCAAGAAACAAAAAATCTCATGGAAAAGAGAAGAAATTAAACAACAAACATACAACCCAATTAGTCGAGGCAAGAGCACTAAACAAAGAAATTTCCACAGCAATTAGAAGAGACAAACGAACACACAATATCTAGGAAACCTACAGAATAATGGAAGAAAACAAAAACGTAAAAGTACTAAGAAGGAAACAGGAAAATCAAACATTTACAAACTTGTAGATAAAGGAGGAATACTTAAAACAGACAGAGAGGAACTTCTTAAAATCACGGAAGAATTCTATCAAGACCTTTATACTGATCCAGAGAACAACTACGATTATAATAGCAAACCAGTGGTACAGAACGTGGTATCGTGAGTGAGATGTACCTCACATAACTTTTGAAGAAATTTCCAAAACCCTGACGCAGATAGTCTATAATCTATCGTGCAATAATCTTGACTTGTATGTCGAGAGCAAACGACTTAAGAATCTTTTTTGGGATCTTTTGGAGATTCCAAAAAGCTGAGGTGGACGTTCTGAATCGTGGGAGAACACCCTGTAATCTTGGATTTAGTGTCAATTTGACAGGTTGCTGTATTTCCATAACGGCTGGTGCGATTTTTATAATTCTTTTTTTATCGACTTTTTCATTTAAATTTCAACAGAAAATATTTGAATATTTTTCTTGTATTTTGAAAAACTACCCCCCTAAAGTTAAAAATAAAAAAGTAATTTTGGGTTTTTTGCTTTATTGATGTGTCCACCTCACTATTAGACCAGTGAAGATTGCACAAATATAGGGTCAACCTTGGAATTTCTTCCAGCAAGTTGAATTTTTGCATACACCTTCATTTTAGCATTATAAAAGTTGTCTTAAAAGTCACCGTGCTGAGCACGTCGGTGTCACGAGATATTTGGGCCCAAAGGTCGCAAAAAACCGTTTTTGGGCAATAACTTTTTTTCTGTACATCTAATGTTATTTGGAGTTATTACGAAAATTATAGGGCTTAAAATTCTACACCATCTGGACTTTGATTGAAACTTGTACGATAAACCCTTATTGAGTTAGAGGGCGAAGACTAAAGCCGGTGCCCCATTTTTTGGCATGGCCCTAATATGATGAAATTTAATGATGGAAAATTTTTCTTTGAAAAATTTATTCTTTAGGACCCATTACACGATTTAAGAAGGACAATGTTTTGTTTCATCCCTTAGGAGCTAAAAACAACCCCCCTCTTTTTTGAAATAAGGGGGCTTTTCATTTAGCTCTTTTGAGTTAAATAAAGAAATGACGTGTCGTTTCCTACTAAATGATTATATTTACACTCTTTTTTAACAACAACAACCCTGTTTGACCAATATTTAAGCCAGGAAAAAATATTTAAAAAAATATTACACTGCACTTAAACATTATAGCAGAAATTAGTCTATAGCATGGATTTTGCGGTTTTTTGGGGTAAATTGAATAACCTTTGTCTTTAATTTGACATTATATTTAATTATGTCATATTAATGACGAAGAAACCTTAATCTGCCCCAAAAACTGCAAAAATCACGCCACAAACTAATTTCTGCTATAATGTTTAAATTCAGTGCAACTTTTTTTTAAATATATTTTTCTGGCTAAAATATTGGTCAAATAGGGTTGTTATTGTTAAAAATGAGTGTAAATATTATCATTTAGTAGGAATCGATATATATGTGAAAAACAGGATTTAAAGTACTTTTTTCATATTAAAGACCCCATAAAATTTAAATAAGGCCTTAAAAATTAAAAAGAATTGATTTTTTTTATTTAGTCATATTTGGTAATGTTTTTATACAATGTTTGGTTGATAATTACGAATATAGTGTTAAAAATTGGATTAGGTGTACTATTGTCCTTTTATTAAGGACCTCATATATAGTCTGTAAAAATCAAAATGGTAAAAACTTACTGATGTAGTCAAATTTGCTCTTGTTTTTGTAAAATTTTTGATCGATTATTACAAATTTATTGTTAAAATTAAGAATAAACTTACTTTTATCCGTTTTGTAAGGACCCTACATAATTAAATTAAGTCCGAGATAAAGACTAATAAAAATTAAAAACTGTAGAAAGTCAAGCTTCATTCACAATGAAAATTAGCTTGCATCCGGTAAGAATAAAGGTAGCTTGCAAGAGCTTGAAACATGTAAATATTTAGGCAATGTCATTCCCAATGAATTAGCTTGTAAGAGCTCATGCAAGCTAATTTATTGTGAATTGTATATCTCAAATAGAGCTTAAAATATGAGCTCTTGCAAGCTACCTTAATTCTTACAAGATGGAAGCTAATTTTCATTGTGAATCCACTTTATGCTTGGTATTGTCATCACAAAAGTTAGAGATACTTAAAATTTTAATAAACTACTTATGTTGTGCAAGTAGAGTAGTCGTTTCAATCATTCAAGATTTACAAATCAAGCGGAATTTTTAAAATATAATGGTAGGATTAGATTGACCATATTCCCTTCTTTGGAGTCAGAAAGTTTGGTTTTAAAATAATATCAAAAACATGATATATAAGGAAAAAACCAAAAAACTACTTCATTTTTTTTTGAAAGCAAACAATTATTTTTCTTAAATCTAAAGTATTCATACCGTAAATACATTTAATAACCACTCATCTATTAAAAATCATCACGTAAATTGATCAGGTTTAGCTTTTTTGAATGAATGAATGAATGAACAAATCTGTGGTAGGGAGGCAAAAGGGGATAAGTATAGAAATGTCATTTGTGCATGTCACTCTAAAAATGGTTTTCTCACAAATATTAAACAATATTAATGCAGTAATGAGAAGCTACATAAAAAAATAGATTCCACAGTACGTATATGGATGATCTAATTTGTAAATATCTAAATGTTTCTATTAAAATTCGGTGTCCGAAAAACACATTTTTTTAAATGTCAAATATACTTATCCCGTTCTGCCTCCCCAACACAGAAATGCGGAAAACAGTTTTTACGGCATCAATATTTTCACATATTTAAGACGAGGCCGGCTGCTTAAGGTCGGGGTGCATAAAATCTTACAACACTAAAATAAATTAAGTGCCCCGCCACCTTAAGCAACCGGCCCCGTCTTAAGTCGTATTTGGTATGGTTTTCATACCATTTTGGAATGCAGATTTTATATGTTTTTTTTACATAGGTCTATTTCTGCGACTATGACTTAATAGAGTGCCTTGATGATTTTGACAGTTATTGTCGCCTTATAGAGTGGCGACATGCATCATTCCTTCTCTGTCATACAGATAACGTCATTAATTGTGATTGTAAGTTGTAATTGTTGTCACTTTGGCTATAACGTTGATGACGTTATCTGTATGACAGAGAAAGAATGATGCATGGCGTCACTCTATAAGGCGACAATAAATGTCAAAATCATCAAGGCACTCTATGACTTAATACCGCTGCTCCCAGTGAGACTACCCCCAAACAGGATATTATTACTTATCCACATAGGGACCGCATTTCTTACTTCGTCAAGCGAAGGCATTTTTAGAAACATTTATTTCACCACTAAATGTATCCAGCATAATTTTTGCATTAAATTTGTATAGGTAATCGACCAAAAATTTTACAAAAACAAGAGCAAATTTGACTACATCAGTAAGTTTATACCATTTTGATTTTTACAGACTATATATGAGGTCCTTAATGAAAGGACAAAAGTACACCTAATCCAATTTTTAACACTATATTCGTAATTATCAACCAAACATTGTATAAAAAAATTACCAAATATGACTAAATAAAAAAATCAATTTCTTTTTAATTTTTAAGGACTTATTTAAATTTTATGGGGTCCTTAATATGGAAAAACTACTTTAAATCCTGTTTTCACATTATTTTTGTAACAATCAACCTCAAATTATATAAAAAGGATACCAAACATGACTTAATACACACTTGTTTAGACATTCGTTTTTAAGGGCATAATTAAAAAAAAAGGGGCTCCCCTTGGAGCCCTAAATGGAATTGTTGATGTCTCTTAAATGAACTTAAATCGCTTATTAGTGGGAGATTGTTGTCGTTTGAGCTGAAAAAAATATATAAAAGCCAGATTTTTTATATATGTTAAAACATGAATATGGGAACTTAAATCCACATTTTGCACACTCCTAAGGGGTGAGCTTTCCCCCCTATCAATTGAAAAGGAGGGGATTTTTGCAGTGTAAATTTTTCCGTTCCTATTGGTCGTAGATTTTTTATTTTTTTTGTATTGTGTAGCTAAAAATAATGGCTACAATTTTTATTACAAAAATTTTTTTGTAACTGTTACAAAAAAAATATGATTGCCAAATTAGGGGTTTATATTTGTTTTTTTTTTCATAACTGACTTTTTGTATCCTTAATCAAAAATTACTTTCAATATTTTTTAAACATCTATTTGTTTTTTACAATAATCTAAAGAAAAAATTATGGTAAGTGCAGGCAATCCGTAGATATGGGGTTCCAAAGCTTAAAAAGTTTCATTTTTTTGAGTGCGCTGGGTCAACAAATCTTTGGTATACATTGTAATTAGAGGTTGAAATTAAAAACAATTGCTCCTTAGGACTACATTTAAAGATAATAATACTATATACTAAAAAAAAATCTAGCAAACCCCCCCCTAGGCCCCCTTTTTGTAAAAACTTACATTTTTTTTTTAATTTTGCAGATTTCTTGTGAATTATGCATAAATATATTTAGATATACTTGTTAGTGCTTAACTAAATATTAACTAGAAGACCTCCGAAGGCCCCCCCTTTTGTATAAAACTAAAAAATTTGAATAAATGGCCTGTAGACATGAATTACTTCAGATGAGATAGAGAAGACAGTTGCGGAAATCACGATAGGTAAAAGAAACCTAAATGACCTAACAAAAAATTTAATAAAGGGGGCCAAAGGGGGCTGTCGGTATTTTTTCAGATTAGCACTGCACATAAATACACAATGCATTTTTTACAAAAAAAACCCAAAAACCGAACAAAAAATGTAAGTCTTTGCAAAAGGGGGCCCAGGGGGGTCCCTTAGGTAATTTTTAGGAAGGCACTATGTTTTTATAGCTTAAATGGGTAATAAGAAGCATTTGGTTTAAATATTTTGACGAAAAAAACCAAAAACAGAACAAAAAATGTAAGTCTTTGCAAAAGGGGTACCCGGGGGGTCTCTTAGTTAATTTTTAGGTAGGCACTATGTTTTTATAGCTTAAATGGGTAATAAGAGGCATTTGTTTTAAATATTTTGACCAAAAAAATGAAAAACCGAACAAAAAATGTAACCCTCTGCAAAAGGGGGTTCCAGGGGGGGTCTCTTAGCTAGTTTTTTGGTAGGCACTATGTTTTTATCGCTTAAATGGGTAATAAGAAGCATTTGTTTTAAATATTTTAACGAAAAAAACCAAAAACATAACAAAAAATGTAAGTCTTTGCAAAAGGGGGACCCGGGGGGTCTCTTAGTTAATTTTTAGGTAGGCACTATGTTTTTATAGCTGAAATGGGTAATAAGAAGCATTTGTTTTAAATATTTTGACGAAAAAAATGAAAAACCGAACAAAAAATGTAAGTCTTTGCAGAAGGGGTTCTCAGGGGGGGTCACTTAGCTAATTTTTTGGTAAGCACTATGTTTTTATCGCTTAAATGGGTAATAAGAAACATTTGTTTTAAATTTTTTGGCTCTAATCACAATGTATACACAAAATATGTTGACCCAGCGAACTCATAAAAACGAAACATTTCAAACTTTGGAGCCCCATTTCTGCGGTTTGGCAGGACTTACCATAAAAAAATTTCTTGGTTATTGTAAAAGACAAATAGATCTTTAGAAAATATTCGAAGTAATTTTTGACTGCGAAAACAAAAAGCGAGTTATTTGTAAAAAACAAATATAATACCTATATTTAACCAGGTTTTTGGCAATCATATTTTTTTTGTAACAGTTACAAAAAAACTTTTTTCATAAAAGTTGTAGCCACTATTTTTAGTTACACAATACAAAAAAAATAAAAAATCTACGCCCCATAGGAACGGAGAAATTTACAATGCAAAAATCCCCCCCTTTTTAATTGATAGGGGGGAAAGCTCACCCCTTAGGAGTGTGCAAAATGTCGATTTAAGTTCCCTAATGCATGTTTTAACACATATAAAAAATCTGGCTTTTATATATTTTTTTCCAGATTTGCTATGATTTTAAGACAACAATATCGAACTATATGTTGTCCCAAGGAACATCTGTGCCAAAGAAATTATTTTAATCACTGTTCGGCGTATTTTTTGGTGCAGACTTGTCACGATAGGAACATGGCAAATAAACTGCTCCAACAAAGTTAGGGATATGGTTGTTTGTCAACCTTCCTAAAGTTTTAGAAAAAAAATTTTTCTTTTAAAATAACAAATAAAAAAAAACAAATCTTACCATGAAGTTTTTTTTTTATTTTATTGAGGGTTCAATATTTTTTTGGACTTTGATTGAAATGTGGATTTTTCGAATTTTATAATCGGATCTTAAAATTATTCAGTCTTTTTTAAAAGTAGGCTTACTGTCTTGTTTAATTTTTAGGATGGTCTAGAATCCAATAGAATACTCTGGATGATTGGGACCGGACGTCTCTGGTTGATATGGTCAATTTCTTTAACGTTAGTCAAATTGTTAATCCTTCTTTTGATAACGATCAATTTAAAACAGAAGCTACTTCTAGAAGTCCTAAAAGTTGAAAATCAGGCGCTGCAACCAGTACCAGAATGATACCTTACAGATTAAGTTCGGAGAAAGCCTTTAAGTCTGTGTAGGTCCTTGCGGGAACGGCTTCCGAATGCCGATGGTGCTTCTAAATCCATTTTAACGGTAAAAAAACGTCTTCCCAAAGTCAATGTAAGATCTAGGCAATTTTTAAGGAAAGTTCCGTCAATCCCAGATCACAAACAAAAGCCATTGGAAGGGGAAAAGAAAAGAGTATATGGGCATGAAATATGGGAATCTGTACTGATTACAGGGGAATCCAGATGCAGTAGATTTCTAAGTATGATCACGATTCCTAACCCGTACATGACGACTATCAGAAAATCTATCAAATCTGGAATCGTTTGTAAGCAGTACGGATTGCCACTTTTCATGCCGATAGACTCTTTTCTTTTCCCCTTCCAATGGTTTTTGTTTGTGATCTGGGGTTGACGGAACTCCTAGATCTTACATTGACTTCGTGAAGACGTTTTTTTACAGTTAAAATGGGTTCAGAAGCACCATCGGCATTCGGAAGCCGTTCCCACAAGGACCTACACAGAATTAAAGGCTTTCTCCGAACTTAATCCGTAAGGTATCATTCTGGAACTGGCTGCAGCGCCTGATTTACAACTTTTAGGACTTCTAGAAGTAGCTTTTGTTTTAAATTGACCGTTATCAAAAGAAGGATTGACAATTTGACTAACGTTAAAGAAATTGACCATATCAACCAGAGACGTCCGTTCCCAATCATCCAGAGTATTCTATTGGCTTCTAGACCTTTCTAAAAATTAAACAGGACAGTAAGCTTACTTTTAAAAACGACTAGAATAATTTTGAGAACCGATTATAAAATTCGAAAAATCCACATTTCAAGTCCAAAAAAATATTGAACCCTTCATAAAATTAAAAAAAAAAACTTTACAATAACATTTGTTTTTTTGCATGTGTTATTTTAAAAGAAAAATTTTCTTTCTAAAACTTTAGGAAGGTTGACAAACAACCATATCCCTACCTTTGTTGGAGCAGTTTATTTAATATTACTCGGGGGCGCGGAACTAAAATGGCTGTAAATTCTTTAATTTTTAATCAAAATAAATTATGTAAACGGATTTATTTAGGCGAAAGATGAGGCTACAACTTCAAATGAAAGAATATTTTGTATAGTGAGGTGGACACATCAATAAAGCAAAAAACCCAAAATTAATTTTTTATTTTTAACTTTAGGGGGGTAGTTTTTCAAAATACAAGAAAAATATTCGAATACTTTCTGTTGAAAATTAAATGAAAAAGTCGATGAAAAAAGAATTATAAAAATCGGACCAGCCGTTATGGAAATACAGCAACCTGTCAAATTAACACTAAATCCAAGATTACAGGGTGTTCTCCCACGATTCAGAACGTCCACCTCAGCTTTTTGGAATCTCCAAAAGATCCCAAAAAAGATTCTTAAGTTGTTTGCTCTCGACAAACAAGTCAAGATTATTGCACGATAGATTAAGGACTAAGATGAAAAATAACAAATCTCCAGGAGATAATGGACTATCATAGAAGCTATAAAATGTGGTGGTAGCACACTATTAAATTCAATAAAAAAGGCATGCCTCACTACGGGAAAAATTCCTCAATAGTGGACGAACGCAGCCATAACTATGTATTATACACAAAAAAGATGACAGAACAGATCTTCGAAACTATCGGCCACTAAGCCTTTTATCACACGTATCGGGTGAGCAAATAAAAACGGCCCCTAAGTAGGCTATGAACAATGTAAAATCTGTCAATTAACAATATTTTGACAATCCCTATGGCCTACTTATGGGCCGTTTTTATTTGCTCACTCGATATATAAGCTTTTTCTTAAAGTACTAAATACAAGATTAACAAACAAATTAGACTTCATTCAACCATGTTAGCAGGCAGGTTTCCGATCCGGTTTTGGAACAAACGACCACCTTCAAGTTATAAAATCACTTGTGGAGAATGCGTAGAATACAAGAAACCTGTAGTATTTATTTTTGTAGACTATGAGAAGGTTTTTGACACCGTAAATCAGTTCTAAATGTTACTTGCACTAACTAAATGTCGCATAGACCACCGATACATAGCCCTTATAAAAAATATTTACGAATGTGCTACAGCATCGGTGAGACCCCATCAGGAAACTGAAAAGTCCAGAGAGGCGTCCGACAAGGACGCCTTAAAAGTATGTGCAAAAGTATCGATTGGGAAAATTTAGGAGTGAACATAAATGGTGAATACTTAACCCACTTGTGCTTTGCTGACCATATTTTAGTCATTTCAGACAGCATCGACAAAGGAAAAGAAATGCTAGAAAGGCTTTGGAATGAATCCCCAAAGGTTGGCCTAAAACGTTGCAAAACCCCAGTTAATTACCAATCTTGTTTTGAGTGACAATATAACAATTGGAGACGCACACATATTACATGTCCTATCCTGCAAGTATCTTGGACACGAAATTAAAATAGGTAGAGACAACCAAACTTCCGAACTCCACAGAAGAATAGGCTTAACTTGGGCCGCTTTTGAACATTTTTAAATTTTCTCTACTAGAATCCGTATTATCTCTTATTTTTCTTTGAATAATGTTTTAAAAAGACCAATGTTGGAAACACAGAATAAGAAAAATATGACTATTTTCTTTGGTCCGTAATGTTGGTTGCCTAAAAAAATTTCACAGATAGAATTTTAATGCACTTCTGTTAACTGTGACGTAGGGCTTGACGGTTATGAGTTTCTTTAATAACATTTCGAAAAATAATTTCTGATATTTGATTAGAATAAGAATAAGAAGAGATTTATTGTTAAAAAATTATACAACATGTCACATATATAAATATAAAACAAAATACAAATAAGACAAACAGAAAACATTAAATTGATTTCAAGATGACTAGAATTTTATCGTATAGAATTTTCCTAGAGAATATATCGGGTTTTGTAGCAGGATCAGTTTGACGGTGCGAATAAAATGTTTTTGGTTCAAGCAGGTAATATTCTCTGGGAGATGGTTGAAAAGTTTCACACCCCAATAGTGCATGCTTTTTTGACATTGCGATAGCTTGTGATAGGGCACAATGATCTTATGTGCATTTCTGGTATTGTGAGCGAGAAGGTCGCTATGTTTTTTGTATTTGGCTTGATTACTGTGGACCCATTTAAAACACTGCAGTACATAAATTGCATACACAGTAAGTATACGTTCTTCAATGAATATGGGTCTGCATGTTTCTTGCTGTCCAACTCCCTTTAATGCACGTAAGGCTTTCTTCTGCAGGATCAAGACTCGAGCGGCTTCAGTTGACGTCCCCCAAAGAAGTACACCATAAGTACACCGACTATGAAAGTAGCTGAAGTAAGCGTTTTTTGCAGATTGTACCGTACATGTTGTTTTTAAGCGAATGCAGTAAATCGCGGAAAATAAACGCTTTGCAAGCTTATTAACATGTGATGTCCAAGTGAGTTTATTGTTTAAAGTTAAGCCCAGGAATGTAACATCGTCCTCACCATTGGTACACGTTGAGAATCGTATGCTTTGTGTATTTCCAGATTTAGCTGTAGTTTGTTGCTGTCAAACCAGACTTTCGCCTCAGTAAGTGTCTTTTCTTTGGTGTTGATTGGGTCACTGAGTTTTGTAAGAAAAGAAGTGTCGTCCGCATAGAGGCAACTGGCGTATGGTTTAATATTGTGAAGCAGATCGTTAATATACAGTGAGAGGCAAAAGTCCCCCCCCTGGCCTTAACTTTTGAACGGTTCGAGATATTGATTTCCAAAAAATTTTAGGTTAATTTACACAAAAAAAACTACCTTTTGACGAAATTGGTTTTTCAAAAAATAATAACCCCCACATAGGGGGACTATCTACTTAATTTTTTTAAATGTAAAGGGGGGTCAAGTGACCCCTCATTTGAAAGCTATTTTTATTTCTAACACAATGGTGTTTACCAATTTAAGATATATTTATTATTTTTTTGGCTAGGAGCTTCTCAATAAAAAGAACGATTTCCTTAATAAATGCAACAGTGAAAAAATAAAACTATTTGAAATTAGGTATAAGGGTGCATGTTTTTCTTTAATTAAAAAAAATATGTAATATTTTTTTGTTAAAATGTGTTATACCCTGTGTCCCAACATAAAATACAAAAAAACAAAACCTTATGCTTCTTAATAATTTTTTTTTAATTAATTTAATTTTTTTTAACCCTATTTTACTAAAATAATTTTGGTAGGTTATTTTAAAACATTTGTTATAAAACATACTAACAAAAAAAATTATTAATATTTTTAAATAAAAAGAAAACATACACCCCTACTTAGTTTGGATTCACTTAAGTCTTTTATTGTTGCTTTTATTACGTAAAACAGGATTTTTGTGCTTTATTTTAAAACACACAGTACAATAGAACTACTGAATCAATCTAAAATTCGTAAACGTCATTGTCTTGAAAATAAAAATAGCTTTCAAATGAGGGGTCACTTGGCCCCCCTTTACATTTAAAAAAATTAAGTAGATAGTCCCCCTATGTGGGGGTTATTATTTTTTGAAAAACAAATTTCGTCAAAAGGTAGTTTTTTTAGTGCTAATTTGCCAAGAATTTTTTTTAAATCAATATCTTAAACCGTTCAAAAGTTAAGATGGGGGAGGGGGACTTTTGCCTCGCACTGTATATATTGTGAACAGGAGAGGCCCCAAAATCGAGCCTTGAGGCACTCCTATTAATATTTCACGATCTGGTGACATTTCATCTTTCCATTTGACATGCTGTTTTCTGCCAGAGAGGTACGAAGATAGAAGTTGGTTGCCCTTACCTCTCACTCCGTAAAAGTTGAGTTTGTTTAGTAAAATCTGCAGGTTAACCAGGTCAAATGCTTTACTAAGATCGCATAGGGTCATTCCCACTTTTTCGTGGCCGTTGTGTGCTTCATAGATCTTTTCAACTACTTCCATAGCTGCGGTAGTCGTCGATTTGTTGGTTCGAAAACCGTGTTGGCCGTCATGGAAGAGATTGTGCTTCTCAAAAAAGGACACAAGTCTGCGTTTAATAACGGATTCGACGATTTTGGATATGGCGGACAACACAGATATAGGCCTATAGTTGTTGCACGCATTTACATCGCCCTTTTTAAAGACTGGAGCTATCCTTGCAGTTTTTAGTTTTGATGGGAAGCATCCTCGAAGCATACACTTGTTAACTATTGCCGCCAGTGGTTCTCTAATTTTCTCAGATATTTTAGCCAAAAGTTTAGTGGTCAAGCCGTAGATGTCCATCGTATGAGATATTTTTATCTTTTTTATGATATCAGCGATTTCTTCTTCGTTCGTAGGAAATAAATAACATGTTTCAGGCGCATTTCTCGAACTTCTTAGTAGATGTGTAGGGTCTTCTCCTCCTTGTATTTGTTCAGCCAGTTGTGGGTCAATGTTTGCGAAGAATTCATTGAAGTCATCCGCAGTTATTTTAGAGTTCACCTCTTGCTTCTTGTTGGGGTTAACTTCGTCGTTAATAATGTTTTTCCTTTCCATCAATCCATCAATTTTGCAACTAATTTTTTTTTCACATTTATTAACGGGACCGTAGTCCCTTTAGCATGATACAAATAACATATAATTAAATACGGACACAACCAGCCTGGCACCACCTCTAGAACCTAGCCACGCTCCATCAGTGGCAGTGAGATTCGAACTCACAACGACGGGAAGCCTTCGATATAGCGCACCGCGACTATACCGTATGACCACCGCCGCGCAGTTATGTTTTTTAACCAAGAGGAAGAATCATTAAAACTAAAATCTTTGACCACAAATTAGACCAATAACTTTCAAGATCGTTAAAGGGAGATGTCGTGTGTTTTTTGTGTTGCCTAAATCGCACAAAAAACAGCACTTTCTGTTATGTATAAGAAAGGAATACGAGATACATTTTAAGTTAAAAAGTGTGTTTACTAGAAAGACAAAAGATTAAAGAACACTTCCCGAGTAATTTTAAATACATCATAATACTTTATCATATAAAATTAAAGCAAATAAAACGTACTATTTTTTTGTAAATTGAAACTACTTTTCATTGCTTATATTTACCAATTTAGAAACAAACTTACGTGAATAAAATATAGCGATAGTGTTCTTCATTTTATTTAGAATTATTATTGACTGCAAGAAATATGTTGCTTTTTGTAATTTACAGATCTTATACAAAACCATTTCACGTGACACAAAATTAAAAAAATAAAATTATATCGAAAATTGACAAATCCAAAAAGAATTCTGCAATAGCGGCATTTTTAAACAACTGCTTGTTGACTTGACAACAATGACACTAATGACAGTGTTTTAAAATTTTTTTCAAAAATTTAAGACGCTTCTTCAAAATATTGCATAATTGTAATATTTTGTACCCAATTTAGTGTGTTTGTGATTGTAAAACGTAACTTTAAATGTAAGTATATAATGTTTTAACAAAAACCTTACTTTTCCTTTATCCACCTAAAAATTATGTTATAGCAACTAGCAAGATTTTGGAATAGCGAAAAGAAATAGTTCTCAAGAGTATCGCAGGCTCAACAACAAAAATAATAGACGTAGTAAGACCCGAAAGTTATGTTGGGAAAACCGGCAAACTAAGTAAGTTTATTTCGCGGTTTACTAATTTTATTTAAAATTATAAATAAGTTGTAACCTTCCCCAACAAAACAGGATTGTTTTGTTTGTAATCCATATCGAAATACATGAAATATGCAAATAATCCGCCGATGAAATCTACCCAAAATTGACCAGCACAGTGTTTTTACACTTTTTCGTTTTATTTAGAAAGCTGCACTGTTAATAACTCGCGAGCTTAGGATTACAAGGTTCTAACTGACAAAAAAATGCGTAATACCTTGTATTTACGCCACTTAAATTAAATAAAAACAACATTTTTTTTTAATAAACATAACCTCACTAATCACACTGGTACCCCAACTTGATTTGACTTAGGTCACCACACTTCCAAGCCATTTTTTTAAATCATTTTGTAGGTGCCAAGCAGTCCATCAAATATCAACTGTCTTTAGAATCACAAAAAAGTTATTATTTTACCGATTAAAACACTTTGTAATCGACTTTTTCAGTTTTTGTGTGCATTTTGAGGAAAAGAGAAACGCCAAACGCATGCGCGATACTGCGATGCAATCATGACAGTACAGTTCAGTGGCGTAACGCACACGAACTCGCCAAAGAGGCCCCCGAAGGTCTGCAGACTGATGCCCACAAAGATTGTTGTCTAAAACTGTTCTAGTAAATAAATAAAAAAAAAATATACTTCCTTTTTGTTATATTTCATATTTGAAATAATTTACATACGTGCTAGCGTCTTTTTTTAGGGCAAATAATTTTTTTTACTTTTGACCGTTCCAATTTGTTTTAAAGCAAGGCGTTCAGATTTCGTTTTAAGTTTTAGCGAAATTTAAAATTGTTCATTTCGTTATTCTTTAGGCGCCAAATTCAAAAATGCACTTTAATTACCATCTTTTTTAGTTCTTTTAAATCAATGAATATTTTGTCAAAATATTAAAAATAATAATAGAGAAAATGGCCCCAACAATGAGTATATTGTAAAAAATTGTATACCTGTGGTATTTTTTGATGTAAGATTTTATTTCAATACAACATTTTTTTCCAATTTTAGATTTGCCCTTTGCTGAACACGAGGCCGAACATTATGAAGAAGACTCACCGCCTGCGAAACAATAGCCTCTTCGTATAATTAAAGCATCATTAAACTTTGTAATTGTTTAAACAATTTAACTAGAGAAACAAAAAAAATACTGAATAAGGAATACAATTCTTACCATAAATAAATAAGTATAATAATCTGCTGTGCTGTTTTTTTGCTAGTTTTTAAATTTAAACATGTCTGTTCTATGATTATTTTTTTTTAAATCTACCTATTTGGAAAAACTTATAGCTATTAAGGAATAATAACATCTAGGTTAATAAAGTAGATAAAAATAATACCACTTTCTAAGAATTAAAGCTATTCAAAGCCACTTTTATAGCCTTAAATAAATAAAAATCAAAAATAACGCAAGAAATACTGGTGGAGCAATTTTTTACTTGATCCTGTATATGACCTACATAATTTGACATTTATCTGACAAACACATAACCCCAAAACAAAATAAAACTTTTTTTGGGGAAATGTGCTGCCATCTTAAAGAAATTGTTTGAGGTATTTTTCTTTTAATTCAAAGATGACTCAATAGGTGGCTAGCCGCGACATACCCTCTTAAGCTTTGGTAAACCATTATTTTGGTTTTTTAAATTTTCATTAGAATTTAAATTGGGTCTTCCGATTTTGCTGGAAAATTGAATTTTGCTGATAATTTAAAATATTGTAATTTTATCAGGTGCGGAATAATGCCAAAGGGTGCGGTAAAGCAAAAAGCAAAATTTTGAACCATTTTAAATTTTCTACCCTTAAAACTACTACCCCCACAATTGAAAATAACTTTTGTATTTCGCCAAAATAAATGCCATCAACTGCGGAATAATTCCATAGGGTGCGAAAACGCAAAAAACAAAATTTAGGACCATTTTAAATTTTCTACCCTTAAAACTACTACCCCCACAATTGAAAATAACTTCTGTATTTCACCAAAATAAATGGCATCAACTGCGGAATGATGCCATAGTAATGCAGAAAACAAAATTTCGGACCATTTTAAATTTTCTACCCTTAAAACTATTACCCCCACAATTGAAAATAACTTCTGTATTTCGCCAAAAAAAATGACATCAACTGCGGAATAATGCCATAGGGTGCGGACGAGCAAAAAACAAAATTTAGGACCATTTTAAATTTTCTACCCTTAAAACTACTACCCCTACAATTGAAAATAACTCTTGTATTTCACCAAAATAAATGGCATTAACTGCGGAATGATGCCATAGGATGCGGTAATGCAGAAAACAAAATTTCGGACCATTTTAAATTTTCTACCCTTAAAACTACAACCCCCACAATTGAAAATAACTTTAGTATTTTGCCAAAATAAATGCCATCAACTGCGGAATAAGTCCATAGGGTGCGGAAACGCAAAAAACAAAATTTAGGATTTTAAATGTTCTACCCTTAAAACTACTACCCCCACAATTGAAAATAACCTTTGAATTTCGCCAAAATAAATGCCATCAATTGCGGAATAATGCCATATGGTGCGGAAATGCAAGAAACAAAATTTCGGACCATTTTAAATTTTCTATTCTTAAGACTACTATCCCCACAATTAATAATAACTTTTGTATTACGCCAAAACAAATTGCTTCAACTGCAGAATAATGCCATAGAGTGCGGTACTGCGGTAACGCAAAAAGCAAAATTTTGGGCCATTTTAAATTTTTTATCCTTAAAAGTTCTACCCCCACAATTAAAAATAACTTTTATAATACGTCAAAATAATTGCCATCAACTGCGGAATAATGCCAGAGGATGCGGTAACCCAAAAACAAAATTTTGGATTATTTTAATTTTCCTACCCTTAAAACTACTATCCCCGTAATTAAAAATAACTTTTCTATTACGTAAAAATAATTGCCATCAAGTGCGGAATAATGCCAAATGGTGCGATAACGCAAACAATACCATTTCAAACAATTTCAAACTTGCTACCCTGAAAATAACCACCCTTACAATTAAAAATAACATGGTATTACGCTAAAAATAGTGCGGTAATAAAAAAACATTATTTCGGATTATTTTAGATTTTTTACCCTTAAATCTACCATCCCCACAATTGAAAATAACTTTCGTGGTACGCCAAAATTAATACATAAACTGCGGAATAATGCCAAAAGATGCGGTAACGCAAACGTCGCAAACAGTACCATTTTAGACAATTTATATTTTTCTACCTTTAAAATAATTACCCCCACAATTGAAAATAACTATATTGTTACGCCAAAATAAATGTCAACAACTACTGCGGAATAATGCTAAAAAGTACGGTTACGCAAACAATACCATTTAGACAACTTCAAATTTGCTACCCTTAAAATAACCAAACCTCTAATTGAAAATATTTATTTTTTTACGCCAAAATAAATGTCATCAATTGCGGAATAATGATAAAGGGTGCGGTAACGCAAACAATACCAATCCAGATAATTTTGAATTACTGTGTTTAGGTTATTACAATAATACAGGGTTGTCCAAGGAAAAGTATCCGCCCCCATTATTTTCCAAACAAAGTTTAGAAACAAATACTGAGATACGTCGATTATGTTTTAAAGGGGGACACTTAACTAAAAAATTTTTTTTTTTTTTTTCATTAACCCTTTTAGGGGAGTGATCATTTCGTAAGTAATCTGAAATGGCACTACGGGTCAAGTGGAGTCTCATTTTGACACTATAGTCTAGTAAATGAACCGGATGATACGAAACTTTTTTTAATATGAGCCGATTTTGACAAAAATGGTGTCATTCGATTTGAAAAAACATCTGGATAAAAGTTCCAACTATTAGAAGTGGGGGAAATTTTCGTAGCCCCCTGAATAGCCCCCTTTTTATATCTAATATTCAATCTTGTTGGATTCGCACAATACTTTGCAAATATGTGTATAATAATATTATTAACAACTTTTTTTCAATACTTTATTTGCTAAAACATTCTTTTGCCCCCCTAGAGGCCCCATAGGTAAAATCGGTAAATTTTAAATTACGTTGAATTTTCAACAAATTTTGCTTTTATTTTCAAAATAGTATTCCAAACAACTTAGTTTGTTAAAAAAAATACATAAACCCCCCCTTTTTATATTTTAATATAAAGTTCTATCGGAACTTGGAAGTGCATCAAACTATAAAAGTAAGTTCAAAATTATTTTAATAATAACTTTCTTTTAAAACATTTTTTTTTACAAATTTATGTTGGCCCCCTGTATTGACTTATTTTCTGGTTCATTGGATTTTTATCAAACTTTGTAGGTAAACGCAATATAAAATTATTAACAACTCTTTTTATGTACGTTTATTTTTTTAAATTTTTGTTGACTCCCTAGGGACCCCCTAATAATGACTAATTTTTAGTTTCGTTTAATATTCAGTAAACTTTATGGCAAAGTGCAAAATAACCATGTACACAACATTTTCTTAAAATATTTTTTTTTACAAAATTATTTTGACCCCTAGTGGCCCCCACCGAGTATGAAATATTTTCTGGTGTATTGAATTTAAATCAAACTTTATAGATAAGTAAAAAATAATACAGGGTGTCCGCGATCAATGTGCTTTTTTTTTAATGGAAGATAGCTGGGAAAAATCCAAGACATTTGGTAAAAACAGTTTTTTGAAAAAGTGCCCCCCTTCGGAAATAACGGCCTTCAAACATGTAGTCTAAAAACCCTTAATCGTAAATATTTACCAAACGATTTCAACAACCATCATAAAAGTTGTACTATCAATAAAGGTAATAAAAAGGGTCATTTTAAACCCAGTTTGAAATTTGTGGACCCCTTTAAAATGGGTTAAACACTAGTAGTGTTGATAAAAACTGCATGTAATTTCTTTACCTTTAAGAATTTTGTAATTTTATGTATTTTCTTAAATACCCCAATTTAAGTAAAAACATTTTTTCCACTTGAAATTTCTGAGAAACTGTACCGTTTATGAATAAAGTACCAAAAACACCTTTGATGTACCCCATATTTTGCGTTGATTTGACAAAAAACTTACTTCAATGTAGTGACAGTGGTAAGTGACATACAAATTTCAAAAGAAAGTCTAGTCTTATGCAAAAATATGGGGTACATCAAAGGTGTTTTTGGTAGTTTATTCGTAAAAGGTACACTTTCTCAGAAATTTCAAGTGGTAAAAAAGTTGTTACTTGAATTGGGGTATTTAAAAAAATACATAAAATTACAAAATTCTCAAAGGTAAAGAAGTTACATGCAGTTTTTATCAACACTACTAGTGTTTAACCCATTTTAAAGGGGGCGCCAAATTTCAAAATGGGTTTAAAATGACCATTTTTATTACATTTATTGATAGTACAACTTTCATGATGGTTGGTGAAATCGTTTGGTAAATATTTACGATTAAGGGTTTTTAGTCTACATGTTTGAAGGCCGTTATTTCCGAAGGGAGGCACTTTTTCAAAAAACTGTTTTTACCAAATGTATTGGATTTTTCCCAGCTATCTCCCATTAAAAAAAAAGCACATTGATCGCGGACACCCTGTATTATAAACAACCTTTTCTGAATACAATTATTAAAAAAAAAAATTGTAATGGCCCCCGAATTGTTTTTTTAGTTTCGTTTGTTACTACAAATATTTATAAAAAAAATAGTTCGTTGTAAACACAACAAGTTTAAAAAATAGAAGGTACGGCGAGGTACTCAAATTTATGTTTAGAAAAAATATTTGCACTTACTCATAATCAAACGAAATCAAAAAAATCATTCGGGGACCATTACGGGTTTTACAATTTTTTTTAAATAATTGTATTTAGAAAAAGATGTTTATAATATTATTTTTTACTTATCTATAAAGTTTGATTTAAATTCAATACACCAGAAAATATGTCATATTCGGTTGGGGTTACTAGGGAGTCAAAATAATTTTGTAAAAAATAAATATTTTAAGAAAATGTTGTGTACATGGTTATCTTGCACTTTGCCATAAAGCTTGTTGAATATTAAACGAAACTAAAAATTAGTCATTATTAGGGGGTCCCTAGGAAGTCAAAAAAAATTTTAAGAAATAGACGTACATAAAAAAAGATATTTATAATTTTATTTTGCACTCACCTACAAAGTTTGATAAAAATCCAATAAACCAGAAAGTAATTCAATGTAGGGGGGTCCATAGGGGGTCAACAAAAATTTTAAAAAATAAAGGTACATAAAATGAGTTGTTTGTATTTTCATTTTGCACTTACCTACAAAGTTTGATGAAAATTCAATGAACCAAATAATAAGTCAATACAAGTCATCCAGTTACATCATATAAAAGAGGCGGCCCTACCAGGAATTTTGTTGATGTACACTTATTATTAAGAACAGATTGACTGTACTATTAATATTAAAAAATAAAAGGAGGAGGGCGTTAGGGGGTTTATGTAATTTTTTTTAATAAACTAGGTTGTTTGATATACTATTTTGAAAATAAATGTAAAATTAGTTGAAAATTCTATGTGATTTAAATTTAAACAATTTTACCTATGGGGCCTAATAGGGGAGCAAGAGAATTTTTTAGAAAATAAAATATTGGAAAAAAGTTGTTAATAATATTATTATACACATATCTGCAAAGTTTTGTGCAAATCCAACAAGATTGAATATTAGATATAAAAAGGGTTCTACTCAGGGGGCTACGAAAATTTCTTCCACTTCTAAGGGTTGGGACTTTTATCTAGATGTAATTTCGAATCGAATGACACCATTTTTGTAAAAATCGGCTCATATTCAAAAAAGTTTCCCATTTCGGGTGTTTTGCCGGTTCATTTACTAGACTACTATTATTTTTCTCTTTTTAAACTGTTTTTTTAATTTTTTAATTTTAGATTTAAATGTTAGTTAACAGTCCTAAAAAAAGAAAATGCTCAGACAGATCGATTTTTTTTTAAAAGAGACATCTAAAAATAATATATCCTAATTTTTTCTAACCGGGGTGGCTACCCCTCAAAAATCGCACATATAAGGGGGGCCTTATTTTCGAGACACAATTTTTCTCTTTTCAGCAAAGTAAAAATTTCTAAAATCTGACAACTTTTGCTTTTTTCAAAAAAAATTAAATTTAAAAATTCAGTCCGATTTTCAAACTGTTTACTTTGTTGAAAAAGAGAAAAATTATGGCTCAAAAATAAGGACCCCTTTAACTCGTTGTGCTATCTAAAATATTTGAGAGGTAACCACCCCGGTTAAAGGGTTGAAGAAAAAACTAAGAGATATTATTTTTAAATTTTTCTTTTTAAAAAAAAATCGTGATGACTGAAGAATTTTCTTTTTTCAGAACTGTTAAATGAGTTTTAAATATAAAATTCAGATAAAAAAAAATTACAAAGATCGATTTTCAAACGATTTTCAAAATTTTTATGTTTTTGAAAAGAGAAAAATTGTAGTGTCAAAATGAGACCCCACTTGACTCGTAGTGCCATTTAAGATTATTGACAAAATGGTCATCCCTCTAAGAAAGTTAAAAAAAGAAATAAAAAATGTGTTAGTTAAGGGTCCCCATTTAAAACAAAATCGACGTCTGTCGGCATTTTTTTCAAAACAAATTTGTTTAGAAAATAATGGGGGTGAAAACATTTTGTTGGACACTCTGTATTTCAACAATAAAAAGGCATGAGATTTAAAAATAAAAATAACAGATCTTTTAAAACCTACATTTTTTTCTTACTTCAACCCTTCACCATCCAGCCACCCTAACATAAAAATTTCAAATTATAACTCCTATTTTGCGATACCTCATTTAAAAGAAACAAAAATTAGCTTTACTCTTCGTTTACCCCTTATTAAAATAACAAAGGTGCCTATTTCCGGCGATAACTTTTAAACGATTTGTGATATTTACCCAAAACAATTTCTTACCCCAACTTAATGGGAAGTATGTAGACACTACAAGCAATAATTAAGAGAACTTAAACAGATGCTTTATAACCCTTTAGCTCGAAAGTCAATCAATTCAATGAAAAAAAAATTGCACTAATTACACAAATTCCAAGCAAATTCCACAACGAATTCCTAGCAAGATACAAATTACTAAAAAAAAACACTTATTTTATCTAATCGGTTAAGTCAGTAACGGTGCCCACTTTAAACATTTTATAAAGTGAAATATTTCCGAAAATTGTTTTTCTCTTTTCATTTTTATAAAAAGTGGTCAAAAAAATAAAAACTAAATTAAGTTTTAATTTGTCACAACTATTGCATGTAAAGTAAAAATACCTTTAAAATGATGTATAACATGACCCCTCTTTTTTTAGTAAAGAATACAAAAAAATATCTTTAATTGTGGGGGTGGTTATTTTAAGGGTAGCAAATTCGAATCTGAAACCCTTTAGCATTATTTCGCAGTTGATCGAATTATTGTGGGGGTAGTAGTTTTAAGGGTAGAAAAATTAAAATGGTCCGAATTTTGTTTTTTGCGTGTCCGCGCCCTATGGCATTATTCAGCAGTTGATGGAATTATTTTGGAGAAATACAAAACTTATCTTTAATTGTGGGGGTAGTAGTTTTAAGGGTAGAAAATTTAAAATGGTTTAAAATTTTGTTTTTTGCATCACCGCACCATGGCATTATTCCGCAGTAGATGGCATTTATTTTGGTAAAATACAAAAGTTATTTTCAATTGTAGGGGTAGTAGCTTTAAGGATAGAAAATTTAAAATGGTCCTAAATTTCGTTTTTTGCGTTTCCGCACCCTATGGCATTATTTCGCAGTTGATGTCATTTTTTTGGCGAAATAGAGAAGTTATTTTCAATTGTGGGGGTAGTAGGGGAGATATTATTTTTAAATTTTTCTTTTTAAAAAAAAATCGTGATGACTGAAGAATTTTCTTTTTTCAGAACTGTTAAATGAGTTTTAAATATAAAATTCAGATAAAAAAAAATTACAAAGATCGATTTTCAAACGATTTTCAAAATTTTTATGTTTTTGAAAAGAGAAAAATTGTAGTGTCAAAATGAGACCCCACTTGACTCGTAGTGCCATTTAAGATTATTGACAAAATGGTCATCCCTCTAAGAAAGTTAAAAAAAGAAATAAAAAATGTGTTAGTTAAGGGTCCCCATTTAAAACAAAATCGACGTCTGTCGGCATTTTTTTCAAAACAAATTTGTTTAGAAAATAATGGGGGTGAAAACATTTTGTTGGACACTCTGTATTTCAACAATAAAAAGGCATGAGATTTAAAAATAAAAATAACAGATCTTTTAAAACCTACATTTTTTTCTTACTTCAACCCTTCACCATCCAGCCACCCTAACATAAAAATTTCAAATTATAACTCCTATTTTGCGATACCTCATTTAAAAGAAACAAAAATTAGCTTTACTCTTCGTTTACCCCTTATTAAAATAACAAAGGTGCCTATTTCCGGCGATAACTTTTAAACGATTTGTGATATTTACCCAAAACAATTTCTTACCCCAACTTAATGGGAAGTATGTAGACACTACAAGCAATAATTAAGAGAACTTAAACAGATGCTTTATAACCCTTTAGCTCGAAAGTCAATCAATTCAATGAAAAAAAAATTGCACTAATTACACAAATTCCAAGCAAATTCCACAACGAATTCCTAGCAAGATACAAATTACTAAAAAAAAACACTTATTTTATCTAATCGGTTAAGTCAGTAACGGTGCCCACTTTAAACATTTTATAAAGTGAAATATTTCCGAAAATTGTTTTTCTCTTTTCATTTTTATAAAAAGTGGTCAAAAAAATAAAAACTAAATTAAGTTTTAATTTGTCACAACTATTGCATGTAAAGTAAAAATACCTTTAAAATGATGTATAACATGACCCCTCTTTTTTTAGTAAAGAATACAAAAAAATATCTTTAATTGTGGGGGTGGTTATTTTAAGGGTAGCAAATTCGAATCTGAAACCCTTTAGCATTATTTCGCAGTTGATCGAATTATTGTGGGGGTAGTAGTTTTAAGGGTAGAAAAATTAAAATGGTCCGAATTTTGTTTTTTGCGTGTCCGCGCCCTATGGCATTATTCAGCAGTTGATGGAATTATTTTGGAGAAATACAAAACTTATCTTTAATTGTGGGGGTAGTAGTTTTAAGGGTAGAAAATTTAAAATGGTTTAAAATTTTGTTTTTTGCATCACCGCACCATGGCATTATTCCGCAGTAGATGGCATTTATTTTGGTAAAATACAAAAGTTATTTTCAATTGTAGGGGTAGTAGCTTTAAGGATAGAAAATTTAAAATGGTCCTAAATTTCGTTTTTTGCGTTTCCGCACCCTATGGCATTATTTCGCAGTTGATGTCATTTTTTTGGCGAAATAGAGAAGTTATTTTCAATTGTGGGGGTAGTAGTTTTAAGGGTAGAAAATTTAAAATGGTCCTTAATTTTGTTTTTTGCGTTTCCGCACCCTATGGAATTATTCCGCAGTTGATGGCATTTATTTTGGCAAAAGACAAAAGTTATTTTTAATTGTGGGGGTAGTAGTTTTAAGGGTAGAAAATTTAAAATGGTCCGAAATTTTGCTTTTTGTGTTACCGCACCCTTTGGTAATATTCCGCACCTGATAAAATTACAATATTTCAAATTTTCAGCAAAATTCAATTTTCCAGCAAAATAGGAACTCCTATTTAAATTTCTATAAAATATTCTTTCGTTATTTCTAAATAATTTATTTTCCAATTTTCTTTTTTGAGATTCCCTATAACGTTTTAAACGATGCGAAAACATGTTTAATTTTTGTATTTATTTATTATTATTAAGCTCTTGTCATTTTTTATTTTTCCAGAAAAAAATTGCAATTATTTTTTTCTCTTGATACATTTTTTTATTAAAATACGTTTTTATTTTTTTGCAGCATCGGGATTTAAAAAGTTAATCAATCAATCAATCAATCAATCAAAAATGTGCATTCTCTAACAATGTGTTGTTAAACTGTGACTCAGGAAGCACAAAAATAAATGCAAGGTTCGTCGTTACAAAAATTTATCGTACGATAAAACTGACTGTCAGTGTTGGCACAGAATATTTTATTATGTTAATTTTTTGTTGCGTACCTCTGTTTGTGTTGTGCATTTTCCAATAGGTTGGGGTAATTTTCCTGCATAAAAACCATATAATGTAAATGTTCCTCCTCCAGATGGCAAAAAAAAACGTAAATAATCTAAATTTCCACGGGCCAATATCACTTCCACTAAAAATGTACAAATATAAATAAATAAATAAATAATTTCTTTATACAGAGTGTCCGCGATCAATGTGCTTTTTTTTTAATGGGAGATAGCTGGGAAAAATCCAAGACATTTGGTAAAAACAGTTTTCTGAAAAAGTGCCCCCCTTCGGAAATAATGGCCTTTAAACATGTAGACTATAAACACTTGATCGTAAATATTTACCAAACGATTTCTCCAACCATCATGATAATTGTACTATCAATAAAGTTAATAAAAACGGTCATTTTAAACCTATTTTGAAATTTGGGGCCCCCTTTAAAATGGGTTAAACATTGGTAGTGTGAATAAAAACTGCATGTAATTTCTTTACCTTTAAGAAATTTGTAATTTTATTTATTTTTTTAAATACCCAAGTTTAAGCAAAAACTTTTTTACCACTTGAAATTTCTGAGAAAGTGTACCTTTTACGAATAAACTACCAAAAACACCTTTGATGTACCCCATATTTTTGTATAAAACTAGACTTTCATTTGAAATTTGTATGTCACTTACCACTGTCACTACATTGAAGTAAGTTTTTTGTCAAGTCAACGCAAAATATGGGGTACATTAAAAGAGTTTTTGGCAGTTTATTTATAATCGGTACAGTTTCTCAGAAATTTTAAGTGGAAAAAAAGTTTTTACTTAAATTTGGGTATTTAAAAAAATAAATAAAATTACAAATTTCTCAAAGGTAAAGAAATTACATGCAGTTTTTATCCACACTACCAATGTTTAACCCATTTTAAAGGGGGCCCCTAATTTCAAAATGAGTTTAAAATGACCGTTTTTATTACCTTTATTGATAGTACAATTATCATGATGGTTGGAGAAATCGTTTGGTAAATATTTACGATTAAGTGTTTGTAGTCTACATGTTTAAAGGCCATTATTTTCGAAGGGGGGCACTTTTTCAGAAAACTGTTTTTACCAAATGTCTTGGATTTTTCCCAGCTATCTCCCATTAAAAAAAAAGCACATTGATCGCGGACACCCTGTATACAGGGTGTTACCAAATAACTAGGAAAAAAGGGGGTAATTTCTGAACCCATTTTAAGAAAAAAAGTTCATATAAACATGTGTCCGAAAATCCTTCGTTTCAGAGATACAGGGTGTCAAAGTTTCTCAAAAAAAATGTAATCTTAAGATTACTAAAAAGCTAAACCAGATATTTATTTGAAATAATAATAAAAAAAAGAAATTAATTAACCCTTCATTGTTAACTATGTTTTATTTTCATTAACATAAAAAAGCCAAACTTAAAAAAGAAATGTTGTTGCCTTTGGGCAATGAATTTTTTTCTCGAAAACGGTTAGTTTTATGAAAAAAGAACAAGACATTAATTTTAAAGATCATATTCTAGTGCTTCTAATTATTTTATGAAAATACCAAAAAAGTAACACACAAAAAAGTTAGGGGTGAACAACCCCCATGGTACCCCCAAATGTGTCCCTTCCAATTGTAATTTTTATTTTCTTTCTACCGCCCTTTATGTCTAATGCTAAGAAAATTACCCGTGCTAAGTTTTAAATAAATATCTGGTTTAGTTTCTTGGTAATCTTAAAAAAAAAGTTTTTTTTTAGAAACTTTGGCACCCTATCTCAGAAAATAAGGATTTTCGGACACATGTTTATATGAACTTTTTTACTTAAAATGTGTCCAGGAATTACCCTATGAATTTTTTCCTAGTTATTTGGTAACACCCTGTAGTGCCTATTCTGTATGACAAAAGTTAAATTTTTACCAAATGTTAAATTTTTAAATAAAAATTACCAACTTACACAGTGCTATTTCTGCATAAAATCAATTGATACAATTAGAAATGTTAATAATCTTAAAGTATGCTGAAAATTAAAGTATTTCAAACAGGTTTTCTTACTAAAATATTAATATAAAATTGTGACATTTGGGTTAAAATTTAACATTTGTCATACAGAATAGGCACTAATAAAGTTTAATTGAAGCAAAAGTTGTATGAAATTGATGTTATTTATATACATGTTCAAAAATTGGCGCATAAACGCGACGGTACGTTATTGGGGCATGTCGGGGGATCCCTAAAAAATGATTAAAAAAAACTCATATAGGGGTATCCTAGAATTGGCGCACCACCTGTATGTACGCAGAAATTAAAAAAAATCTATCTCATATAGAAATATGAGGAGATAGGAGGTCCAAAATGTGAAACGCTTGTATGTGCCTAAAAAAAACAACGGCACATATTAACGAAGAATATGGCTTAATACAAAGGCACATTCTATCTTATCTATACTATATTTTAGTTTTTGGTTTTTTTAAAACGGTTAAATAACTTTTTTATAATCAATAGAATTTCACAACATTTTCATGAAATGAAGCTGACAACAATGTCAATAAAATCTGATCCAAAAAGGTATGATCAAGAATTATAAATGGGTTTTAAAAGGCGCTTTCTCTAACAGAGTTGACATATTTATCAAATTTTAAGTATTTTTTTCAGAGATAAGAAATGATAGATTTTTTTAACAATTTAATGAGGCTTATTAAGCGGATATATGTTATAAAACCGAATTCAATGTTAATCTTTTTAAAATCTTAATTATTTCATTTAGCAAGATAGGTATCCAAATAAAATACTTACGACTTTTATTTAACACGTAACTTTACAAAGTACCTACTTTGCTAAAAGCGCAGTTTTGCATGTTCTCGGTATTTGTTAAAAAGTGTAGTGTTTCTTTCTTGGCCTTAAGCATTTCAAAAAACACACACTAGATCATTCCATTTCTATCATCAAAACTTATAGCATCTCCGACTTGTCTTTTATGTAATTAAGTTTTCTTTTTAAAAAGACATTTTTAATATTTGAATCGTAAAATTTGGCGCAGTCGGTAGGATCACAAAGAAAGATTCGGCGGACCCTTTCTCGAGTTTTTCGTGTGTTCCAACACTTTAAAAGTGAAATAAAGAACTTACGTTTCGTTTGGCTAAGTACACCAAGAAGATTTCCGGCGGAACCTTTCTCGGACTGTCAGAGTGTCAAGAAGCAGATTATTGTGAAAAATAACTTTACGTGTGGACATTACAATCAAGTCTCAGCGGCCCCTTTCCTGAAGACCAGTTGTTAGTGAACCATTTTTATCAGCGGCTCGAAACATTGGAGATGCAAATTGGAATCCTGCTGTTTACCGTGTAAGTACAGTATTGTTTTGTTGTTTCTGAGCACCGCTAGATATTTTTTTTTTATCCTCTTCCTAAACTTTTGTGGTAAAGTGTATAAAATACAAATAAAAAAAAAAAAAAATTCTTTAAATCATACACAGAATTTAAAGTAAATTATATTTCATTATTTATGGTCTGTATGACTATTGGAGATTACACGTCGCTGTCTATGCATGTGTTGTACCTAAAATATGCCTGAGAGTAACGGGTTTAGGCACTACTAACGCCATCTAACCCAAAAGATAAGAGTCTGCCGGCAGCGCACGCGCTTGCGCGTGGGTATACCTTCAGTACATAGTTGTTGTCCGAAGCGTGTGGTTGTGTGTTGAGTTCTAGGCTGTGGGCGTTGACGCTTAACATCTTAAAACCATTTAAAAGGTAAGTTTTTTTCTAATAAAATTTATTTCAGTCTGAGAGTATAAGAGTGTTAAACAATATGGAAGGTCTGGTAGCCAGAATATTCAAAATAATATGCGACGGCTCGTGAACCGCAGCCGATAAAGGACGGCCGGCGAGGCGCAGCCGCTAATTGGGCCGCAGCCGTCTATATGAGCCGCAGCCGTCCAAATGGGTCGCAGCCGTCTAAATGGGCCGCAGCCATCTAATTGGGCCGCAGCCGTCTAATTGGGCCGCAGCCGTCTAAATGGGCCGCAACCGTCCAAATGAGTCCAATACTTAACCACAGCCAACGGCTTGGTTTATTTCTCGAGCAAATACATGTGCTAAAGGCATTTTATATACTAATTTTTACCCACAGTCAACGACTTGGCTTATCGCTCGTGGATTTACATATGCTTAAGGCATTTTATAAACTTAATCCCTATTAATATTTGACCACAGTCAATCTTTTGGTATGAAATATTATGATGGACTACTCACTGGCTACCAAGACCAAAAATTTTACTAGAAATACAAAAACTAAAAGTTGCTTTCTTTTCTTAAAGATGACCATGGCAAATAATTTCATTAAGCTAAAAGATCTGATTGAAGAAGACGTCCATTCGCCAGAGGAAAATAGGATTTTGGACCGTCTAAAGTACTTAGCAGGGCAGGTTTTACCTAATGGATGGGCAAATTGGAAAGTAGTTGGAAACCTAACTAAAGAGGATTTGTTTCAAGAAGAGGTGGATTCTCAAACCTTAAACAAAATACGCTTTGCGTTGCCCATAAAAGGTACCTAATCAAGCACTTTTAGTATTAAAAGTTTACTTATATTTTTATTTTTGTTCTTTAAAGGAATCGCTAAGGCATTCGAACCGAAAGCAAACCATTTATCGGAAAAGAAATATAGAAGTTTCAAACTACAAATGCTAAATTGGGAGTTTTGTAGGGCTCTTATTACAAGCCCCCCGAGTGTTATCAATAAAGTACGAGGTTCGGTACTTTATTTATAGAAGCCATCAAACCTATTAAAAAATTGCTTACGTCTCGAAAGCAAGCTTCATTAGAGCTTGGACAAGAACAAGATGTAGAGTCAGATTCGGAGAATCAAGATCCTTTGCCTAATGTTGAAGAGAGACGATCTAAAAGAGCCAACTTTGAGGATCAGGATTCGTTTGAGATAGATGGTGAAAGAGCACCTAAAAGAACAAAAGTAGATATGTTAGAGGAAAGGATGGATCAAATGTTTGCTTCATTAACTAACAAGATAGACTCATTCTTAAGTCAAGCTAAAGGAAAGGGGGAGGAAAATAGGAATGAATATATTTACACTGAAAGCGACTACGATTCAAATGAATCGATATACTCTTCCGATAAGTCAATTTCGTGGAATGCTGATAATCCTAGCCAAAATATTTCCGTGGATTTAGAGACGCTATCTTTTAGTCCTCAGGTGAAAGAAGATGAACCACAGATACCTTCCCCAGATCAGGAAATCAAAGATCAGGGCATGACATGCCAAAAGCTGGGAACCTCAGGTTGAAACAAAATTAGATATAGAGATGTTCAAAAACGTCTTCAGGTATCGTCTATGTTTGATGCGCTTAAAGTAAATGAGCAACTAAGAGGTTTAACAAGTGATTATAATACGAACGAGTCTCTCCTAAAGAAAATGGATAGCATGACAGGGATCTTAACCCATGGTCTCTTGAAACAGAGGAGTCAAATATCGGACGCCTTAAAGGAACTTGCTAAAAAACATCCTAACGCTTATGAGGATATTAAAGACACCTTTCTGGGAGAATACTCAGTGAAAACAGTTTCTGATGATGTATTACAATTCACATGCGCCAGAAGGGCAGAAATCATTGAGTTAAGACGAAAACATTATAAAACTAGAAACGTTTACCAGTATTCAAAGCTCTCTGAAATTCCCCCATCTGAAACACATTTATTTGATGAGGAAAAATTGGCAGACTTAATAAACCGAGAAGGAGGTGTATACAAAACTTTTATGAAAAAATCATATCAGCAGGAAAGAAAGACCGATTCTCACAAACCGAGGTCCACTCGGACTTATTCTACCAGTGTCCGAGCCGGTTTTAGAGCACCCCAGACAAGTTGGCGTAAAGATCGACAAGCAAGACCATTACAGCAGTCCTTTCGTTCAAGAAACCAAGACGGAATTAGGAAGTCGGATTCAAACAAACGTACCTTTCAGAGAAAGGAACAAAAGCGACGCTTTTGACTACCCGTTCAGGGGAGGGCAGCTTCGATTTTTTGTCGACCACTGGAGAAAACTAAAGGCGCCGGAGTATATTCTAAAGTTAATAAAGGGTTATTCGATACCTTTCATAACAAAACCACCTTGCATTCCGTTAACAAAACAAAACCTGCACAAGTTTGCAACCAAAAAATGTTTACAAATGTCAGTCGAAATAAAAAAGCTATTACATTCAGGTATAATAGAGAAATTCCAAGGGAACACGGGATTTCTGTCATCAATGTTTCTGATACCAAAAAGAAATGGCGAAATGCGCCAAATATTCAATTTAAAACAATTAAATCAAAGTCTATCCCCCAAAAAATTTCGACTGATAAATCAGCTAAGTGTTCCAAAATTTTTGCACCAAAACGACTTCATGGTAAAGCTCGACTTATCCCAAGCATATTTTCATATTCCAATAAAAAAGAGTCATCAAAGATTCCTGTGCCTTTCATACCAAGGTCAAGTTTACAATATGACATGCCTTCCCTTTGGTCTAGCAACGGCTCCCAGGGAGTTTTCCATAATAGGAAATTGGCTCGCAAACATTCTTCGCCAAAAGGGGATAAGGGTAATTGTTTATTTAGACGACTTTCTGCTCGTCCACCAAAATGCTCAAATCTTAATCGATCAATTGTCAGTCGCCATAAACCTTCTAAGATACTTGGGTTGGAAAATAAATATCAACAAATGCGTATGCACACCAACGAACAGAATAGAGTTCTTAGGAATCATATGGAACACAAAATTAAATATTATGGAACTTCCGAACGACAAACAAAATCGAATTGTAAAAGATCTTCAAAAAATTATAAAACTGGGAGCATGGGATTGGATTTTAGGAACATCCCTTTTAGGAAAGCTCCACTTTGCCTCAATAGTGAATCCTCGGGGTCGATTGTTCTCCCGTCAAATGCAACTAGTAAGCCGGTTATTGTCGGAGGAACATCCGAAAGAAAAAGTTTTGATTTCAAAAGAGGCCCTGGCCGAGTGCCACTGGTGGCTAAGGAATATAACTTTAGTAAAACCAATTTTCGAAGTAAATCCTACAAAATTTCTTACAACAGATGCATCGGAATCGGGCTGGGGCTTTCATCTGGACAATCATCTCTGTGCGGGAAGATGGACAACACATCAAAGGAATTGGCACATAAACAGGAAGGAATTGTTTACGGTGTGGATAGCCCTAAAAAGATTCGGGCCGACTTTAAAAGGAAAGTCAATTATGGTGCAATCCGACAACAAGACAGTTGTCGCATATATTCGAAATCAAGGAGGCACTCGGTCTCGGATTCTTCTAAGAGTGGTGAAGAAGTTACTTCTACTGACCGATCAGTATCAAATACAGCTAATCCCATTTTACTTGCCGGGTCGTTACAATTGTCTTGCAGACCGACTGTCGAGAGATTTACACTTAAAGACCGAAATAACCGAGAGCATTTTTCGGAAATTAGGCCGTCCACAAATCGATTTGTTTGCGAGCAATCAGTCGAATGTCGTTCCTCTTTATGTAACAATAGATGCCACGGATCATCAGGCATATTTCATAGATGCATTCAGCAGGACGTGGGATGTAGACTTAGCGTGGGTATTTCCTCCACCCCCGATGATACCAAGAGTGCTCCAGCACCTCAGGACAGCCAAGGGGTGGTTCCTAATAGTAGCCCCAAAATGGGAGAGGACCTTTTGGAGAAGCGATTTGAAAAGTCGGAGCAGACAACCGCCATTACAACTTCAGCATCTGTCGAAACATCTTATAGATATGACAACAGGGCAACCACCCCCAGAGGTTCAGAACCTCTCTTTAGAGGTCTGGAAAATACAGGGTGGGGCGACTTAATCGTTGGATTAGATCCATCTGATGTCAATCTTCTTGGTTCGGCTTGGCGAAATTCTACGTGGAAGACGTTTTCTACCGCTTGAAAACAATGGATTCAGTGGTGTGCGACGAAAAAGATTCTTCCAAAACACCCCACTCCTTAACATCTAGCTTCATATCTAAGTTTTCTATTTGCTGACAAAAAGCTTGCTTATAGAA
Source organism: Cartodere bifasciata (assembly GCA_963920755.1). Lineage (NCBI taxonomy): Eukaryota > Metazoa > Arthropoda > Insecta > Coleoptera > Latridiidae > Cartodere > Cartodere bifasciata. The sequence goes on from OY987198.1 coordinate 7,392,536, forward strand.
CAATTCTGGTTCAAAAGTCGGTTATCACTTCATTAGCTAGTCCAGGTAAAGCAGACCAGCTAGGTTCACATCCATTAGTTAAATCCATGTTAAGAGCAATAAGTGTTAAAAAAGCGTCGTCCTTGGTGTTAAAATCAAATATTTGGAATATAGAGGATTTAATAGATTGGTTAAAGACTCATCCACCTGATGAAAGTAGTATTTTTCAGGTGTCTAGACATACTGCTATTTTGCTGCTTTTAGCATCAGGAAGAAGGATTCATGATTTGACTCTTTTGTCAATTAATCCAAATAATTACCAGCCGGAAGAAAATTTAATAGTTATGTGGCCAAAATTTGGGTCTAAAACAGATAATGTCCAGAAACGACAATCGGGTTGGAAATTATTGAGTTGTGATGAAAAAACACTGGATTTGGTTAAGTGGATTAAATGTTTGGTTAATATTTCTATGCCTCGTAGAAGTGCTTGTCCGGGTCTGGAAGATTTATTTATAACAACTAGAGGAAAAGTCAAGGAAGCATCCTGATCAGTAATTGCAGGCTGGCTAAGAACTATTTTTTCAGATTTGGGAATTGAGGCGAGTCCGGGTTCAATTAGGTCAGCGGTAGCTTCTTATAATTTTGAGCAGAATTTGCCCCTAGATGATTTACTAAGTAGAGGAAATTGGAGAGGATCCAACAATTTCTTTAAGCATTATTGTAAGACTGTTGATTCTCCTAAAAACGGGGGGGATCATGTGACTTCGAAACTGTTTCAACCGATCTCGTAGAGATTTAGTTTAGTTTAATATAGGTAGTTTCGTTTTTATTTTCTAACTTTTAATGTTAGATATATATGTTTGTTTTTTTTTCCGTACTTAAATATTAAGATGGGTATTATGACTACAATATTGAGTTGAGTTCCTAGTTTTGTTTAAATATATAGTTTGTTTTTTACTATTATTTTAACTTTTGTCTGTTTTATGCGTTATAAATAAATACGTTAATTTAACTAAAAAATTGCTAATTTATTTAAATGGTGATACTTGTATCATGCTTTTTTAATCATGTAATGGTTCTTAAAACTTTTATTTATAATTTAATATTATTTTTATCACAGTACATAGTTGGATGCCGGCAGAGGATAAACACTTCTCCAATGGTCATGCCGAAGGCACAGACCATAAATATAACCGTTTTCTACCCCGAAGGGAGGAAAACGGATATTTCTGGTCTTGCCGAGGCATGACCCCTGCAAGGCCTTGCCGGCATTGGAAACAAGTACTAAAGGTATACCCAGACTCTTATCTTTTGGGTTAGATGGCGTTAGTAGTGCCTAAACCCGTTACTCTCAGGCATATTTTAGGTACAACACATGCATAGACAGCGACGTGTAATCTCCAATGGTCATGCCTCGGCAAGACCAGAAATATCCGTTTTCCTCCCTTCGGGGTAGAAAACGGTTATATTTGTGAAAGAAAGAAATAAGTTAAATTAAAAAATGGCTCAATTCTCACTTAGAGAATTAAAAGATATGATCCCGGAGTTCGATGGAGATCAAAGTTTATTAAATGATTTTATAGAAGCTTGCGACTTTGTTTTAACACAAGTCGAAGAAAGAGATCTTGATGCAATGATATTTCTTTTAAAAAGCAAACTAGCAGGTAAAGCAAAACGCTTTATTGCTTCAAGGCAAATGCACAGATGGGATGACATAAAAGAGTTGTTGGTAGGACATTTTGGTGATTGTAGAGATACAGAAGGTCTCTTACGCGATTTGACTTCTACATTTCAAAGACAAAACGAGACACCTCGCGCTTATGTTCAAAGAATCGAAGACCTGTTAACAAAAGTAAAAACTAGTATCGCTATGGACAATGACTTAAATGCTGTCGAACGGGCGGCGTTACGTAAATCTCACGAAAAAATTGCGTTAAAAACATTTTTAGCAGGGTTAAATGAACCATTTGGTTCCATCATAAGATCTCAAAGACCTTTAGATTTAGATGAAGCGGAGAGATATCTCATAGAAGAAGAAAATATTGCATATCTAAAAATTTTTAGAATTTCTAAACCAGCAAAACCAACTCCTGGTAAAAATATTTTTCCTAAAAATAATTACGGAAATATTAAAGCCGAACAAAATCCTAGTTCCAATACCAAAATGTGTAATTATTGTAAAAAACCCGGTCACTTGATAACTGAGTGTTTTAAATTACAAAATCAAAATCCAACCTCATCAGGTTCAAATCCAGGCACGAGCGGACTAAATAATCAGTCCGGTGCAAATCACTATTTTAATAAACCCGGTGCAAGCGGTCATCCAAATTACCCAAATAATAATATAAAAACGAGAAGTGCATTCAATCGAGAATCCTTTAAACTTCCAAGAGGAAAGGAACAGGATCAAGCGTGCCTTGGTTCCTCAACAATTACCCCAACCCGAATTAGAAATGTACGAAACGTACGAGAGCCTGCCATCAGACTCAATACAATATTAAATGTTCCTAACAGACTCATTTACATAAAAAACAAATCCGGTGCCACGTTTTTGTTAGACACTGGTTCACCGATAAGTCTTATCACCAGGAATTATTTCAATACTCTAAAAATAAAACCCAATCCCGAAAATTTAATCATTAACGGCATAAACTGCGACACAAACAAAACCATTCTTAAAGAATCCATAATCTTAAATGTCGCAGATACTCAATGCTTTCAAAAATATTATATTATTGATTTTAATTTCAAATTTGATGGGCTTGTTGGGTATGACTTCTTGGAAAAATTTCAAGGTACTATTGACATTGCTAATCAAAAACTAATTTTGAATTTTAAGGAACTGCCCATTTTTGTAATTGATCCAAATGAACAAAATGTACCAAATTTAGAAATTTTTGTCACTTCAAGATTTATTCAGGCGATAGAAATTTCCGTCCTTAATAAAAATAATCTCACGGAAGGGCAAATTTCTGAAACAAAAATAGGTGATCATTTAAAAATTCCCAATTCTTTGGTAAGAATTAAAAACGGCAAAGTCATAACAACAATTATTAACAGTTCTGAAAAAAATCAAACTTTTATTGTTCCAAAATTTGAATTGGAACCAATAATCGAAGTGCCTTTTGAAAAAACTTCTTTAAACAATATTGCTTGTTCTAACCGAGATAATGAAATTCTATCCCAACTTAGATTAAATCATCTAAATAGTGAAGAAAGGCTTGAGATAGAAAACATCTGTTTAAATTATAAAAACATATTCTATTTAGAAGGCGATAAGCTATCGTTTACCAACGAAATAAAGCACACAATTGACACACAAGATTCTAAACCAGTTTTTTCAAAAACTTACCGTTATCCGCGAATTCATAAACATGAGTTGAAAAACAAATTTCTAAAATGCTGGATCAGAATATAATTCGACCCTCTATAAGTCCGTGGTCAGCATCCGTCTGGGTTGTGCCCAAAAAAATAGACGCATCAGGTGTTCAAAAATGGAGATTGGTTATCGATTACCGAAAACTAAATGAGGTAACAGTTGGTGATCGATATCCATTACCCAATATCAAAGATTTGTTGGACCAGCTTGGCAAATGTCAATATTTTAGTTTAATTGACTTGGCAAGTGGTTTTCATCAAATTGAGGTTGACAAAAACGACATTTCCAAAACGGCATTTAATATTGAGAACGGAAAATATGAATTTTTGCGCATGCCCTTTGGGTTGCGAAATGCACCCTCTACGTTTCAAAGGGTGATGGATAATGTTTTAGTAGGTCTTCAAAATGAAATGTGCATGGTTTACATGGACGATATTATTATTTTTTCAAGTACTCTAGATGAGCATATTAAACGGATCAATTCGGTATTTCAAAGATTAGACAGTTGTAATTTTAAAATACAACCTGAGTTTCTCAAGAAAGAAGTCGCATATCTTGGTCATTTAGTAACCAGAGACGGAGTAAAACCAAATCCGGATAAAATTCAATGCATTATTAACTTTCCTGTACCAAAAACACCGAAGTGTATTAAATCTTTTCTAGGTTTAACAGGATATTATCGCATATTTGTTAAAGATTATTCAAAAATCACTAAACCATTGACAAAATTATTAAAAAAAGATGTACCTTTTGACTTTAAGGCAGAGTGTGACGAGGCATTTGAGAATTGTAAAAAACTCTTAACTACTAGTCCAATTCTCATTTACCCGGACTATGAAAAAGAATTTATTTTAACTTGCGATGCCAGCAATTTTGCTGTTGGTTCTGTACTATCCCAAGGCGAAATAGGTACCGATCTACCTATCGCTTGTGCGTCTCGCACGTTAAACGGTACTGAAACGAGATACTCCACTATAGAGAAAGAATTGTTATCTATAGTGTGGGCCACAAAACATTTTAGGCCTTATCTTTATGGTAGAAAATTTAAAATAGTCACTGACCACAAACCATTAGTGTGGCTTTTTTCTATTAAAGACCCCGGTTCTCGTTTAGCAAGGTGGCGTTTAAAATTAGAAGAATTCACTTACGAAATTGTACATAAATCTGGTAAAAGAAATTGTAATGCGGACGCGCTATCGCGAATAAAAATAAATGCTTTAAATAATCAAAATGAAGCAATTTCTTCATCTGATTCAGAAGATGAAATTGACGATAATTTATTGGATTTCCAAGAAAAATTTGAACGATTTATTTCTGAGAGAAAAAAGAAATCCCTTATAAATTTAGACATGATAAATCAAACTAATGATGGTGTAATGTTTAATTCACACAACAATATTATTTGTTTTGTACCACAAGTTTTTAATTCAAACAATCCTCATGTGCGCGATTTAATTAAAGATACTTGTCCTGATCCAGACGATCAAAATTTGAATTTAGACGAATTATTAACCGTGAAACAAAGTTTAAAACTACCTAATAGAAAATACTTTATTCTAAAAATCCCAACATTTAAATTAGAATCGCTAAGTCTTAAAGACTGTTTTAGGATTCTTGTTACGCATAAAAAGCGAACTCCCTGTAGGTAACAACTACTTTGTTAATCCGATAAGACACTTACCTTTTTTAGACATGTTATCTTTTATTTTTAACGAGGTTGATATTACATTTACAATATGTCATGACATTGTTACTACCCCTCCGGAAGAAGAAAGACAGGATATTTTGTTTAATTTTCATACAAGTAAAACTTCAGTGCACAAAGGCATTAATGAAACTTTTAGACGTATCAGAGATCGATACATTTGGCCAAATTTGAGAACTGATGTAGAAAATTATATTAAAGCTTGCAATACTTGTAATAAAACAAAAACCAATCGACAAAATCTGGATTATCCGTTAGTTATCACAGAAACACCGGATAAGCTCTTTGAAACCTCTAGCTTTGAGATGCGTGAGATAAAGCTTAATCGCAGCAGCTGTTTTTACCTACGAAATCAGATGTTTTATTTATTTTTTTTGTTTTTATTTGTAGGTACCTACCGCTGAATACTTATTTTGTTGTTTGTTTAGTATAGAAATTATGCATTTTGATTATTAGGAAAAATCATGAATTTACTTTATTATTGTGTTCAGAATATTTCTTTTTCTTTTAGGGTTGCTTTTAGGATTTATATTTAGCTGTTGTTTATTAGAAATAAAAATTGAATTAATTTTATTACTGTGTTTAGGATAGTTCTTTTCTTTTTAGGGTTTTCAATGTAAAATACTTAGGTATAATTAATTATTGCGTTTCATTTTAGGCGGGCTTGAATTTATTCAACTGCTTGGGCTCTGAGTGAGTCGTAAGAGCTTGGCTACTTATTTTGTGTTTTTTAACTAGAGTGTACAGTTTGTTTAACCAATTTTTTTCTACTTATCTATTTTCTTTTAACACCATAACTACCTTAATACCCTCTCTTTTATTTATATCTACATATTCATTTTTGTTTTGTTCAATTTTTTTTTTTTATTCGCTTTACAAATAATTGTGATTTAGACTACTGCTTATTATGGATTTACCCCAACAAGCAATTAAATGTTAATTGCACAACTTAACATAAGGTCACTTCTACCAAAGATATTAGACATAAAGGAATTGCTTAGATCAAAAAACTATGATATTTTGTGGATTTGTGAAACATGGCTATCGAATAGTATTTCGGATGAATTACTGTCAATTGAGGGTTATTGCATTGTTAGGAAGGACCGCGCTCTTGGGCGAGGTGGAGGAGTGTGTGCCTTTATAAAAAATGGTCTTAACTTTTCAGTTATTACATTAGACAGTAATTTAGAAGCAATTTGTATACAATTACGTATTGCAAACCAAAATTACGCGATGGGTGTGCTCTATAGACCCCCAAACCATCAATACAACGACTTTGCATTACAATTTGAGGATTTATTAGCATTTCTGCTACCAAAGTTTGATGAGGTCGCCTTTTTTGGTGATTTTAACATTAACATGCTTCTGCCTGAGTCCCCGGTTAGTTCAACATTTTTGCAGCTGCTTGAAGCCTACAATCTTTCACAAGTCGTAAATTGTCCAACGCGTCTGACTTTTACTGGTGCTACATTAATTGATCTTATTTTGACAACTAGACCTTCCTTAGTTTCGTCAATTTTAGTGGACAGCACATGCCAACTCTCGGACCACGAATTGATCGAATGCACAATTGATGGACCTGAGGTGATGCGAGAACCTGAATTTAAAATAATTCGAGATTTTAAAAATTTCAACATAGACAGTTTTTTGGTTGACTTGAACTCCTGCAATTTTCTTGATATGCTTTCTACTGATAACATTAATGAGAAACTTTTTATTTTGAATAGAGCTATTTTAAATACCTTCGACGTACATGCTCCTCTAAAAATGATAAAAATAACTAAACCAAGGCCACCCTGGCTGACTGATAATATACGTCTTATGCAATCGCTTCGAGACGATGCTAGAAAAAGGTGGATAAGGTCTAAGAATCCGGTTCACTACGATTACTACAAGCAATTGCGGAACTACACTACTATTGCCCTGCGAAACGAAAAAAAGGCATATCTATCTTACAAATTAAGGCTAAACGGAGTTAACAGTATCTGGGATAATCTTAAACTCCTAGGAGTTAAAGCAAATGTACGGAAGATTCCTCCAAATCTTAAAAAAGTCAACGAGCTGAACGATTTTTTTACAAATAATTCTGCTAGTTTTAGACAACCGGATGCTGATACTTTAAATTTTTATATTACTTGTAAACCCTGTCGCCCATTATTTTCGTTTAGCATAGTGTCTCCATCAGATGTTGAGAAAATTCTTATGGGTATTAAAACCAATGCCTCCGGGATAGACAAAATTGACGTTAAATTACTAAAAATTTGTTCAGGCGTAATTCTACCATATTTAACGCATATCGTCAATTATTGTCTAGAAAAAAGCGTCTTTCCTGATGCCTGGAAACATGGAATCATTAATCCAATCTCTAAGGTTGAAAAGCCTTCAAACTTTAGTGACCTTAGACCCATAAGTGTTTTGCCAACGATGTCCAAAATAGTGGAGCGCATTATGGAACAGCAACTGCGTGCCTATATTGCCGAATTTAATATCCTTCCGGAAGTGCAAAGCGGTTTCAGACCACTGCATAGCTGCGAAACTGCCCTGTTGAGTGTGTCGGATGATATTTTTAGGGGCCTGGATCATGGTTTGTTGACCGTTCTTGTACTTATCGATTATTCAAAAGCCTTTGACACTCTGAACCACGAAATTCTTCTGGCTATTTTAAGTAGTATTGGGCTCGATGTCAGTGCTACTACTCTGTTTCACAATTACCTAAGTGGGCGGGTTCAGAGTGTCAGGGTTGACGAAGATTTATCCGGACCTCTTGGAGTATCATCCGGCGTGCCACAGGGCTCTATCCTAGGTCCGCTTTTGTACACTCTGTACACTTCTCATCTTATGAAATCAGTAAAAAACTGCAAATATCACCTGTACGCAGATGATACGCAGATCTACTACTCATTTCGGCCGAGTGATTAATGCCGAAAAAACTAAAATGTTGTTGTTTGGCTCTTCTAATGCACGTTCTCAATTTTCCCCCTTGATTAATGTTTATCTCGGCGATACATTGCTCTCATTTACTGACAAAGCTAAAAATCTTGGGGTCATATTTGACCCAACATTGCGGTTTAAATCTCATATAAATGCATGTGTTAAAATGGCATATCTTAATTTAAAACTAATCTACAATAGTAAAGATTTTCTTAATACTACAGGTAGAAAAATGCTTTGCGAGTCACTGATTTTAAGTCGATTTAACTTTTGTGATAGTGTATATGGTCCTAACTTAGACTTCGACGATCAAAGAAGAGTTCAGGTTATTCAAAACAACTGCCTACGATTGATTTTTGGCATACAGAGAAGAAGGCATGTTACGTACAAACTAAGGGAGGTCGGTTGGCTTAATATGAAAAATCGCCGCGTTCTTCACTCTTTATGCTTGTTTCATAAGATTATAACTTTAAAATGTCCTGCTTACTTGCATAAAAAAGTTTCATTTAGGTCCGACGTACACAACATTAATGTCAGGTTTAGGGGTCGCATAACTCCACCAGCGCACAGAACGGAGCTCTTTAAGCGTTCATTTACTTACTGCATATATAATATGTACAACTCTATTCCTGACTCATTAAAGGTTCTTAAAAGTAGCTCTTTTAAACGAAATATTAAAAAAAATCTTTTTTCTACCCCATAATTTATTCTTTTGGTTTATAGCAAAATCCCTATTTAAACATAATACGATACTTTTGGTGGTTTTGGTCTTAATGTTGAGTGCAATCTCAGAATTTGTTTTTTAAATATCTTGGTGTGGTTAAGGTGGTTATGGCAACATTTGTTCAACTTTTTTTTTTTTTTTCCTAAATGATAAAATGGTTAAATAATAAATATGCTCTTCCTTTCTTTATTTTTTTTTGTGTTAGTATACTCTTTTACGACTTACTCACTTCTGTTATTTGTTACATTTATATTAATTTTCGGCTAAGGGTAATCAGGGGTAGAGCGCATCTATGGATGCTCTCTTCCATCTGCCCCGCGGCCTTTTTCCTGTAATTATATTTACTTTTTAGTTTTTCCAATTTATAATTTGTATTTATATAGGAAAATAAAGAATTTATTTATTTATTATTTATTTATTTAATATTTAAATATTGATTTAGTAGATATCTGTAGAGGCAATACTTTATTAACTATTGTCAATAATTTTTCAAAATTCGCCCAAGCTTATCACGTAAACGATAAACAAGCTTCTTCTGTTGTCGAAAAGTTATTGGTTTACTTTCAACACTTTCCCATTCCTAAAATAATTCATTCTGATGTTGGAGCTGAATTTGACAACAAATTATCAAGGCCTTCTACGATAAGAAGCTTGCGTTCTGCTATAAGGCCTGCCACTACCGGATTTGACCTGATTCCAAAAAAGTACGTTTAGTGGCGCTCCCTCGCGGGATAATATTGTTATCAACCGTCAATACGAAATGTCAGATTATTTCATATGTCAGTTCAAAAAATACGCTTTTGTGCATTTATTTATAAAATCTATAAAGAAAAATGGTTTTAATACAACTGAAGTAATAATTATAGTTGGGGTAAGTACAAATAAAAACATTAAACAAAACGTTAATAATATTCATCTAAAATGCAGTTGCCCACAACGGCATTTTAGATAGAAAATAACAACCGAAACAACTTTTTTATTAAACATTCTTTGAAGAGTATGGTTTTTGGAAAATGGCTTAATTATTTAAAAATGCGACTGGAAAATACAATTTTAAGTGATTAAAGTTTATGTGGATTATGGATGCGACAGGATCAATAATTGGTTAATTACGTTAAGATTTCCTTTGTTTAACTGTATTACATCAATCCGAAGTTATATTATAGGTAAGTTTTATCAAAAAATGATAAATTATTAAAGAACTTAGCACGGTTTCATGGCCTTCAACTTTTACTCGCTAACTAACTGTGTACAAAAGACCTAACGGTATCCAGAAAGTATCCACTTTCTTTGAGCACTGTTTAAAACTTTGATAATGATATTCAATTACTTTTATTCAAAAAAAAACTAACAACGCACTTGCTTATGTTCTTAAATGATCCACTATTAGTTGAATGTAAAGGTTTTGTTGGTTAAAAAGCATCACCCAGACGTGCTGTTTGCGATCAGGTTTAAATATACATATAAGATGTTCGTTTTATTAACTGTGTAAATGCACGTTTTTCTCCTGAGAAGTACGTATTGTAAAACGGGGTGACTTTGACTAGAGCCGGCGTAAGATGCAGAGTGGGCTATCTGGTTTATTTTTTTTTAAATCTTTAAAGAATTTGTAAAGCTTAATTTATTATTTCAGATGTCTAAAAAAACGTGAACAAAGTTTAAGAAGAAAAACGAGACATACCAAGAATATTTGTTCAAATTTTCGGTCAACTTCATCCTGCTGCAGTTTTACGGTACCAAGCAAACCAGCGAATTCTCATTTTGGATCTTTTGCATTTCAAGCAAGTAATGACATACACACATTTATTCTAATAAATTTATACATATTTTTGTATGTATATGTTTCTACTTATACATATTTTTTCAGATGGTTTTAAAATAGCACCGCGCCTAGTGAAATATAGAGAAAGAAGGCTCTTGCAAAACTCAGAAGAGTGATTGGCTAATGGTGTCACAAATAATTTTCATTGGTCTTTAACTAAGAAACTTTACCATCATGGATGTAAAGAATATGCCATTAATTTACCACATTTTATAATACCGTTTTGTTTTTTTAATAGGCATCTAACTTTGGAAAAACTCAATGGAATGACTTTTTTTTGCAAAACATTTAGTAATAAATTTAAATCACTAATAAAAACTAAAATTGCGCCGCTAGTCCTTCCTGAATTTTTTATACCCTTCGCAAACTGTACCTCGCTTATTATTAAATCTACAGAAAAAATCATTCTTATGAATATTTTTTTTTATTACAAAATTTTATTCTCTTTAATTTTTATAAGAATGATTTTTTTCTGTAGATTTAGTAATAAGCGAGATATAGTTGGCGAAGAGTATACAAAATTCAGTAGGAATTTACTAGCGGCGCCATTTTAGTTTCTATTGGTGATTTAAATATAATTCTGAACGTTTTACAAAAGTCAATCCATTGAGTTTTCCCAAAGTTAGATACTTTTAAGTGCAGCAACCAAATTAAGGCTTTCATGGTTAAATTTTAATTTAATTGTAAATATGATTAATTTTAATTGAATGTATTTTTAAATAAAGCTATTTCTAGATTAAACACTTATTCATTATTTAATGCGTAGAAATTATTGCGTAAATATAAATAATAATAATTTATTTAATAAGAAAACAAAACCTTTAAGAGAGCAAATAAATTTTTTGAAAAAAAATATTAAAAAGTTATGTAAATCCTTATTTTGCATCTATTTAGAAAGTGTGTTGTAAATCCAACATTATTAAATATTGGGACATTCCATGTAAAATCGACCAATCATAGTTGCTATTATTTGATTTATTTTATATTTGGTAGGTACAATCCTTACCCATTGTAAAGGTAGTAAAAAAAACAATTTTCCGAATTTTCATAATTTTTCTTGTCTTAGACAAAAAATCAAATTTTCCGATTTTACGATTTTGGAAGATTCAAATTGGTAGTAATTTTAAGTTGACAATGGACACTTCTTTTTATTAAAAAATCACCAGCTGCATATTTGCACTCCTTCTCTACTATTAATTACCCCAAACTATAGAAAATGACCAAGTTTAGGTCCAAAAAAAGCTCTGTGGGACTGGGTAAATTTTTTTTTTTATTACTTTAAAATGTTATTGTGCTAGTGGAGATTCATAGTAAAAATAATTTTGTTTGTGATTTAACTTCGTTTAGAAACAGCATTGATTGTAAAATGTTACTGATTACGTTAAATTTAAACAAGATCGAATCGTATTTTAAATTTTTGGAAGATTAAAATTAGTAGTAGTTTTTAGTTGACAATAGACATATGTTTCTACAAAAAAAATGAACCGCATAATTGCTCTCCTTCTCTACCAGGCAGCTATGAAAAAGGACCAAATATGGCACTAAAAAAAGTTATGTGGGACTGGGTAAATTTTTTTTTTAATAATTTTAAAATGTTGATGTGATAATAGAGACGCATTAAGTAAAAAAAAATGTTTGTGATTTAACCTCGTTTAGAAACAGCAAAGGTTTAAATATGCTACCTTTACAAAAAATCGAATCACAATATCGATTTTTTTTTTATTGTATACTATGTCCTTTGTAACATTTTAAAATAAAAATAATAAAAATTTACTCACTCCCACATAGCATTTTTTAGACCTAAATTTGGTCATTTTTCATAGTTTAAGGTGCTAACTGATGGGGAAGGAGTGCAAATATGCAGCTGCTAATTTTTTAATAGAAAGAAGTTACCAGGAGTAAGCACTGGACTAATCCTCAAAAGAATTTAAAATCATGCAGCAACTCGAAAACCGAATTTTGGTCGATTATACATGGAATAGGCCTATTGCTTTGGGGGGCCATTTAGTGGTTTGACGAAAATTTGGCAAAAATCTTTTTAAAATCTTACTTGACAGTTTGGTGCAGATTTATGGTGATCTGTTACAAATTAAAGGGGGCCTTTTCGGGGCTCTAACGCCCCTATCCACCAAAAATTTTACAACTCGTTTATCTATCATTTTCAACGATTCAAAAATTCAGCATTCAGTCAACAAATTAGCTATAAAAATGTAGTTATTCTGTAACAGTTACAAAAGGGGAAGATTTTCAAAAAAGGGTTCAATTCAATTTATTCAAGTCAAAAACGTTTATTTAGTAGTATAAACATTATATGATAAGCAGGAAATAATGGACCTTAGGGTCTGGAGAAACGCACCCCCACAAAATAAAAAAATTATTTTTGTGTGGATAGGGTGTTTAAACATAATGAAACATACTTAAAAACTAATCAAAAAAAAAGTAACAATAACTCTTAAAACTAAAAAAACAATTCTAATATGTGAAAAAGATGGGTATTTTCTATATTTGTTCAGTTGGTTGGTTGGTTGGTTGGTTGGTTGGCATTAACTTTTCTTCTTTAAATTGGCCAAGGAAAGGAGTCTTCCCAATCCCCATACCATTTGGAATCACGTTAGGCTATTGTATATTAAGAATTCAAGGTGGATTACCTAGAATTTGAAAGTTATACTAATAAAAAAAACTACAATTTTTATAAACTTACATTTTGATGGAACGCACTTTTTGTGGTTGTTCGGCTTGTTTTCTCAAAATGTGTCGTGTCGGTGTCGCATAAAGAGAGCGCATATTAGATCTAAGAGTGGTAGAAAAATTTGCCTTCTAATTGCAGTCGCAGGACCTTATGAAACTAAAACCAAAATAATATAAAAGGATTTTTTACGCTTAAAGAAATTAATCTAGCTTACATAAGGTACATGCACGTGTTGCGAATGTGCAGTTATTTGTAAATTTTTATAGATTATTCCTTAAGTAGGTGCATTTACTTACTTGATAAATATGGTAAAATAGTTCTATTCCTTTCCTTTTTAGTGCTTTTTTGGGACAACTTTTTTCCAGGCAAAGGATCAAATGATAAAAGAACTTCTATAAAATACATGCATTTATTGCATTTTGTCATCCTGAAAGCCATCATTATTTCCAATTTGTTGGGTTGTTATTTGTTAAACCGTTTAGTTTTAATCAAGATTTCAATACTTCCACTGATAGAATCTGAAAAAAAATATTGTTTTTTTATTCCAACTATACAAATTAAGTTATTGTATCGCACACAAACAAAATTGTTAAAAGATGCTTCTTTATTTTGTATTTGTTTAAACATAATTACTTGGGTATTTTGGTATTTAAAATTGGGGCCTGTATAGTTTTTACTTTTTCTACATTACTTTTAGGACTTACCTTATCTTCTATTAATTATCTAATTACTTTTATGCTGATGTCCAGGTTTTTTTTCTTGATTTTAATGGTTTTTAACAGTTAAAACCAAAAAAATACACGTTCACTTCTGGCGGTGTGTGGGTGCCTGCCCGGCGAGCGGCGCCTTGCAAGTAACATGTATCACGGAGAACCGCTACGCTTACGCTGCGGATGTTCACAATTCTCGCGGTAAATTCAAATATTTTGCAGCCCCCAAATATTATAAATTGACGTTTTTGACATAAGTTGTCGGTCGATCTGGTTAACATTCTCAAAATCAAGAATGTCATGGGTACGTTTAGTGGCGCCCGGCGGAATCACGAACCTCAATTAAAACACCAGTTAGTGGCAGGCCTTATATAGTGGCGTCAAACTAGCATGAAAAACCTTAAAATCTCTAACTTTGGGGAAACTCAATGGATTGACTTCATTTTTTTTGTAAAACGTTTAGAATTAAATATAAATCACTAATAAAAACTAAAATGGCGCCGCTAGTCCTTCCTGAATTTTTTATACTCTTCGCAAACTATATCTCGCTTATTATTAAGTCCACAGAAAAAATCATTCTTATAAAAAAAGAAGAGAATAAAATTTTGTAATAAAAAAAATATTGCCCGCCCCCCTCCGAGCTCTGCCCCCTTATAACCCCCCAAATTTTAAGTAATTTTTTTTTATGCTTATTTTTTAAGGAACAAAATCAACATTCATTATTTACCAAATTAAAAAAAAGAAATTTAATATAAATGTTTAATAATAAGCGAGATACACATTTTTTCAAGTTGGGGGGGCATAGTGGGGGAGCATTTTTTTTTAATTTAGTAATTAATGAACGTTTTTTCTGTTTCTTAAAAAATAAGCATGAAAAAAAAATATTTAAAATTTGGGGGACTATAAGGGGGCGGAGCTCGGAGGGGGGCGGGCAATAATTTTTTTATTACAAAATTTTATTCTCTTTAATTTTCATAAGAATGACTTTTTCTGTAGATTTAATAATAAGCAAGTTACAGTTTGCGAAGAGTATAAAAAATTCAGGAAGGACTAGCGGCGCAATTTTAGTTTTTATTAGTGATTTAAATTTATTTCTGAATGTTTTGCAAAAAAAATGAAGTCAATCCATTGAGTTTCCCCAAAGTTAGAGGTGAAATGCTAGTTTGACGCGACTAATAGCAGAACGCAAGCTTCTTATCGTAGAAGGCCTTGCAAATTATTAAACGATTTAGCAAAATTATACAAGTTTAGGTTAACACATAGTGCAGTGGCACATCCTCAGTCGAATTCCACGGTCGAAAGGTTTCATTCGACTTTGTTAGACTCCTTAAGAGCATTTCATGCTGACAATCCCAATAAACCTATTTTAGAAGGTGTACCCTATGCTATAAAATCATACAGTGAGAGGCAAAAGTCCCCCCCCCTGGCCTTAACTTTTGAACGGTTCGAGATATTGATTTTCAAAAAATTTTAGGTTAATTTACAAAAAAAAAACTACCTTTTGACGAAATTGGTTTTTCAAAAAGTAATAACCCCCACATAGGGGGACTATCTACTTAATTTTTTTAAATGTAAAGGGGGGTCAAGTGACCCCTCATTTGAAAGCTATTTTTATTTCTAACACAATGGTGTTTACCAATTTAAGATATATTTATTATTTTTTTGGCTAGGAGCTTCTCAATAAAAAGAACGATTAAATGCAACAGTGAAAAAATAAAACTATTTGAAATTAGGTAAGGGTGCATGATTTTCTTTAATTAAAAAAAATATGTAATATTTTTTTGTTAAAATTTGTTATACCCTGTGTCCCAACATAAAATACAAAAAAACAAAACCTTATGCTTCTTAATAATTTTTTTTTAATTAATTATATTTTTAAACCCTATTTTACTTCGTTTTTTTGAAAAAAAAATAATTTTGGTAGGTTATTTTAAAAAATTTGTTATAAAACATACTAACAAAAAAAAAATTATTAATATTTTTAAATAAAAAGAAAACATACACCCCTACTTAGTTTGGATTCACTTAAGTCTTTTATTGTTGCATTTATTACGTAAAACAGGATTTTTGTGCTTTATTTTAAAACACACAGTACAATAGAACTACTGAATCAATCTAAAATTCGTAAACGTCATTGTCTTGGAAATAAAAATAGCTTTCAAATGAGGGGTCACTTGACCCCCCTTTACATTTAAAAAAATTAAGTAGATAGTCCCCCTATGTGGGGGTTATTATTTTTTGAAAAACAAATTTCGTCAAAAGGTAGTTTTTTTAGTGCTAATTTACCAAGAATTTTTTTTAAATCAATATCTTAAACCGTTCAAAAGTTAAGGTGGGGGGGGGGGGACTTTTGCCTCGCACTGTATAACAGAAGTAAATCTAGTTCTACTAAATTTACTCCTGAAGAATTAATTTTTGGTCACATTAGAGACCTTGATAATGAACAATTATTTAGTGAAGACGAACTTCAAACAAAATTCGTCAATGACTTAAAAAATACCGCAAATTATATTTTTGAAATTGCTAAGAACAATATTCAAAATTCAAAACAAAAATCAAAAGAGCGATTTGATAAGCACGTATCTAAAAACAAATACCAGTATAAAGTAAATGATTTTGTGTATGTTAAAAATTCACAAATTGGAAATAAAGTCAAAAATAAATATAACGGCCCATACAAAATAATTCGAATAGTACGCGAAAATACGGCCGAAGTTGAGCTTAACTCTAATAAAAAATCAATAATTAATTTCGATCGATTAAAATTAGCTTCCCTTGTTCCAGGGCCATCCTCGGAACCACCGCAAGAATAGAACCAATAACTTCAAAACTTGGTATATTCTTCCAACGAGAAGGTACTATTAAAATATCAAATGATATTTGGAAAATTTTGGTCTACAAAAATTTAACTTACATTAAAAATGCTTATCAAGAAAATAGACGAGTTCATAAACAATTGATGCTATTAGTCAACAATAATACCGATATTTCAATTAAACTACCATTTTCGGCACAGCTTTCATTTCTAGAAGCTATAAATAAAGAAATAAGACAAAAATTTTCCGAGATAAATTTAAATATTGGCAACAAATTTAAACGAGGTATAATAAACGGCATAGGTAGCGTATGGAAAGTTATCACTGGTAACTTAGACGCCTCTGACGGTGAATACTATAATGAGTGTATCAACAAGTTCGAACAAGACGATAAGAGTCTCCAATTACTTATGAAAAATCAAATACAAATTGTGTCTAGCACAATTCAAAATTTCAATAGTACATTAGCTAGACTAAATGTTGACGAGCAAACCCTTAATGAAGACCTTTCGATAATCAATAAAGAATTGCAACTATTGGGAACCCAAAGTAGCATTCAAAAATGGCAAATTAATATTTTGGTAATTTTGGAACAAATTATTGAGTCCAACACAATAATTCTTGATGAATTAAATAATATCATTAACAGCATTACATTTGCACGTTTAAAAATGATTCACCCTTCAGTTATCGAGCCAGACGTACTTTTACAACAACTTCAAAATGTCATACCAAAGTTACCTCATGGTCAGTTACCTTTTTCCGCAACACATGAACATCTGTCTAAGATAATGACTTTGATCAAAATCGAAGCCTTTCAAATAAATGAAAGAATAATTTTTATTTTAAACGTACAGATTACTGAAAATTCTGATTATGATTTATTTCATATTTTTGCTGCACCAACTAGAGATCCCAGATCCAAACTGTTCCATACCTTTATTCCTTCTCATAAATATTTAGCGATGTCTAGAGATAGCAAGCAGTATTCGTCGGTAAACAAAGAAGACTGTTCAGAAATGCTGGACAACAAAATGCAAATATGTTACGATCACTTCCCAAAATCAATCACTATCGAATCTCCATGTGAAGTTATCGCCCTTGCTGAAAATCGAATCTCCAGTACTTGTGAAAAGGTCATTGCTGATATTGAAGATTACAATGTTCAAAAACTTTCAAACAACAAATGGTTGATTGTTGTCTCCAATCCTCTGCCAATCACAACTATATGTCCCGAAAAAAATAGTCAAACCGAAATAATCGCAGCTAACTCTATGCTAATGTTGGAACCAAAGTGCAGTTGCTTCATTGGTACAACCCGAGTTTACGCCATGACAGAAGAAAACGAAACTGTTTCATCGGAGCTCATTATCCCAAATATTGAGTTCGATTGCTGTGAAAATGTACCAATTAAAGAATCTTTACCACCATTAAAACCAGTAAAGATCAATCACCTCATTTCAAAAAACACACACTAGATCATTCCATTTCTATCATCAAAACTTATAGCATCTCCGACTTGTCTTTTATGTAATAAAGTTTTTTTTTTAAAAAGATATTTTTAATATTTGAATCGTAAAATATATGCTTGTTGCGTCGATGTCTAAATTTGAATATGCAGAAATATTGTGTATTGCGCCTCTTTTATGATACCTATTGTTTTGGGTCATTTCGTATACCTGGTTTGCAACAGTTTAATCCCTTCCTTTGTCATTCCAACAAATTAATCATTAGTTTTCATTTTAGCAGCAAAACTTAACCTAACCTACCTAACCTAGTGTCCCCCAGTGGAAAAAGATCCCCCAGTGCTTTTATAAAATTCTATCCAAAACCCTGAAATTTAAAAAAACAAACTAGAGAAAAATTAAGAATCCTTGTCAGCACCTTACCAAGTAGTATAGGCTAGATAAGTTTGGAGACGGAAAAAATTATATGACGGCCAATTTTTTATTAATGTGTTCGTTAGACCTTTTAGTATCTCTTGACAAAAGTCCTCAGAAATCCCCCTTGGGGAACATGCTTAAA
Organism: Cartodere bifasciata; assembly: GCA_963920755.1. Lineage (NCBI taxonomy): Eukaryota > Metazoa > Arthropoda > Insecta > Coleoptera > Latridiidae > Cartodere > Cartodere bifasciata. Next base: position 7,411,316 of record OY987198.1, read on the forward strand.
TTTTTGGAAAATGTCCGCCATGTTAGAAATTAACATACCAAACGAACCCAAAAAAGAACCAGACATCTCCCTAGGGCCCCCCTTAGTAAAAAGTTTATAGAATTTTTTTGCAAATAATTTGTTTTAACTGAATGTTTGGATGTTGAATTATTTATTTATATGCTCACTTATTTTAATTTTTAATATTCCCAAGGCAGATAATACCAAATAAGCTCCCCAGGTGCTCCCTTTTATTATTAAATTAGTCTTGAACTTTATAACAATTTACCTATAAAATCCTATTGAAGTATTAGGTTACCATGCTTTACTCAAATTTTAGAAGAACCGGCCCAAGGCCCCCCTTTTACTAAAATGTTTAAAACTATACAGGGTGAAAATAGTTTCTAACTGGTGGCGTTTATATTTTTTTATAGAGCTTTATTTATTATCTACCTTGAGAATATTGAAAATTAAAATAGTTGATCATATTAATAAACAATTCAACTTGCAAACATTCAGTAAATAAAAATTGTTTACAAAAAAATACAATAAAAATGTTTACTAAAGGGAGCCCTAGGGGGGCGTCTGGTGCTTTTTTTGGGTTCGCATGGTATCTAAATACAGGGTGTTGCAAATCTATGGGTCTATTAGAAGTATCTGGAGAACCACTTCACCTAGCGCTCTGATTTTTTTTTATTAATTCTTAGGACATAAAATCTACAGCTCTAAAATATTTTGAGATTTGGGCGACTTTCGGTTATACCGGAAACTGACACCCACTTCCTTATTTTAAATGGAATACCCTATTTTTTATTACAAATTTGGATTCCTTTTTAAATTTAATGATAACTTTGTTAATATGACCATACCCCAAATTTGGGCCGTTTTCCTGAAAAAAAATATTTTCTCCAAGATTTGACTTTCGCAACTGTTTTGAAAACAATTTATTTTTAAAAAATGAATCAATTTTTCGTAATAAAATTTAAACCACTTATTAACAAAGCCCAAAGGAATGTTTAACAACAAAAAAATTCGCATTTTTACTGACCGGAAGTGGAAATTTATTTGGTTAAACTCAAGAAAATTAAAAGTGTTTTTTCTCAAAAAAATCAAATGCAACTATTATCTTTTTCTAAGCTTAGAGATTGCTTTTTTTATTTCCTTTCCATTGACACTATGGTTCCCTATACCGATTCTTAACCGTTTTGGGGATAGGCGCAAAATAAGGAAATTAGTAAATCTCGTGCTCTAACATTACAGGTATTGTTATAAGTGGTATTTCCATTACGATTTAGCTTATTTTTATGCACATTTGCACAGAAAAATGGACTATTTCAGTTTTTGGCCAACTCCCTTCCGCCCCTTAGACCTCCAAAACATCTCCAAAAAAAATATCGAAATTTGAAATTTTTTAACATAAAAGAACAAAAAATGAACTTATGCACAAACAAAAATGAACCATTTTAGATTTTAGCTAACTTTCTCCTGTCCCCAATAGAGTGCCTTGATGTCATATTGACAGATATTGTCGTCTTATAGAGTGACGAGTTAAGTTTTAGTTTGGAGTAAATAAATTTTTAAAAAATTTATTAAAGTTTTCGAAAAGCGGACTTTATTTTAGATGTTAGCAACAAGACAGTTTGTTCTAAAGTGAATACAAAAAATATAATAAGAAATATAATACAAACTAACATTCTACGAATACCTAAGCTGACTTAGCATTTGTTTCTCTAGGTATCTTTGTAAATGCGTATATTCGTATCCATAACTCCTCCATCCTTAAATCGAAATTCTGGGGCTAGGACCAGGATTTGATAGAGTCAAATTGATTCCTTGGGTTGTTCCACTAGGGTTGGTCGTAATTCCATATTTCTTTTTGTAGAATTTGTAAATTGCAAATATTAAGACAAAGGCAATTGTAACGTAGAGAATGATGGTCCATACACTTATTTTGTTATAATGCACAGGAAAGTCTAACATGGTATCGACTTTTAATTTGTGAGTTTCGATTGCACTTTGAATGTTTTTTATTTCGTCGAGATTCACGGCGTTTAACTTAATTGGTTTAAGATGAATGTCCAGGTCCGTACTGTATTTATTTTTCACTTTCAATTTAGGAAGGTTAATGGTGCGAAACTTGGTTTGAACATTTTGAAAACTTCTGATTTTAATATTGTCTATTTGTACTTCGCATTGAGAGTTTAATTCCAACACATAGGTTCCATTCAATGGGATGTTTTCATTGTTGTTACCACAAATTTGGACAGCTACCGTTTGATTAGGAACGATGACGATCCATTGGTTTCGTTCGAGTTTTTGAATTTTAGTGGAATCCATCTTCACAGGGATTGATTGGCAATCATCAGTGTTACTAGAGTATTGTAACAATTGGACTTCGCAAGGGACATTTTCGCTTATCTTTGTAGGGCTGATCTCATGGCATAAATATTCTTCGAAGCTAACCTCTTGACATTTTGTATCGGATAATACGAAATTGTGCTTGTTGAGGGAAAGGTATTTAGAGTGAGGTATTATGGTTCGAAAGGTATCATTTATAAGGGTTGGAAGTGAATACAAATGATAATAATTATAGTTATCACTCTCAACAATTGGTATTTCGATTATAAAAACAATCTGATAGTCTTTAGTGTAACTTTTTACGTTTAATATTTTTTCAAATAAAAGAATGTTTTCTAACTTGGGTTCGAATGGTAATTTATTTGTTGTTAAATAGCCATTTATCAAATTAATTTCAGCAAGAAGTTCGCTTGGATCGATCATGGAATTATGAAAAGTATTTAGTTTAGAAAATGTTATTGCGATTTCGATTTTTCTTAGGAAATCATTGATTATTTGATATGCCGTTGTAATTTCAGTTATAAGCATTTCAACAAGAAAATATTGATGAGTTTGTGTATCAACTACGTTTTTTAGAATATTTTCAATTTGAAAAATACGCTGATATAATTTATCTTGATTTTGAGATAAAGTTTCAATACTATTGTTAAAGGTATTGATTGATTTTTCAAGTAACGTAATTTGTTCTTTAATTAATGTTTTTGTTTTAACTTGGTTGTTACTTAGCGTTTTTATTGCATTGTCAATATTTTCTGCATCATTTTGGTCTAAATTGCCAGTAATTGATTTAATGATTGATCCTAAACCGTTAATAAGTCCGCGCTTAGATCTTTTAGTATTAAATAAAGGATTTATTTGATTCAATAACATTACGATCTTTTCTTCTAAAAGAGAAGTCAAATGATAAGAATTATAAAACTCTTTGGAATACTCAGTGTTGTTAAATTCATTCAAAATATCTTTGAGTTTTGTAAATTGTTTTTTAACAGACTGATATTCATCTTTTATAAGTGCAATATTAAATATTTGAATAAACGACCAATAGTTAACTTTATTTTGGGCGTTACCTATTTTTAAAGGAAGGAGTCCTGGATTATGATTAAGGTCATGGAACTTAGGATAGGTCAAGTCAGACGTCAGTTCGTTGAAACAGTAGACGGTGGCTCTGTAACAATACTTTTGTCAGATTCTGTAACTAACCTGGGCTTATTTAGTTCTTTAATATGAATTATTTCTTTTTTCGATTTATTTTGATTATTGGTTATTTCAACGCGATTTCTAGAAAGCATTTGAGTAACAACAAAAGGACCAAGAAACTTGTTAGTCTTTTTATTTCTTGCTTTTGGGTTCCGTTTATATACAGTTTGACCTAGTTTAAATTCTTTATTTGTGTCACCCTGTATATTATGTTTGTCAACTACCTTTTGCTTGTTCGTTTCTAATCTTTCATTAACTTGTTGATAAACACGTTCTAATCGTTCTTTATGATTTTCTGCGTAATCTGTAAAAAATGAATTTGGAACAAAAATTTCGTTTGGGTCTCTTGCGCATGTATGACCAAAAGTTAATTCAAAAGGTGTATAATTTGTTGCGCTATGTATTGAGTTATTATAACCAATAATTGCATAATCCATAATATTTTCTGTGTCTTTGGGATGTGTTTCCAACAGAATTCGAAGGTGTTCAATAATAGTTGAATGAAATCTTTCAACAATACTGTTTGATTCATGATGCGTGGGTGTAGTGAAATGAACATTTATTTTATGTAACTTAAGCATTTCTTTCACGGTTTCATTACTAAATTCAGTGCCGTTGTCTACAATAATTTTTTCTGGGGTTCCGAAAGATGTAAAATATTTCACAAGAGCATTACTAATGTGAATTGCGGTTTTAGCTGTAATTTGAATAGCTTGGGCAAATTTAGTAAAGGCATCGACAATTGTTAAATAGTTAACTGCATTAAAAGTAAATGTGTCGATATGAATTATTTGAAAGGGTTTGCTCGCGGTTTCAGTGTTCATAAACGGTGTATATGGCTTTTTCCGTGCATACTTTGTACGTTGGCAAATCTCACATGCATTTATTAGATTAGTAATTGTTGTTTTCATTCCTATCCAAAAATAATTTCTTTTGAGATATTCTAAGGTTTCGTTTATACCTCTGTGGTTTTGTTTACCTTCGTGGTGGCTTTTAAATAACATTATTTGGTCTTCTACATCAGTTACCGTATTTACTTGTTTTTGACATTTAATTAATTTTGGACCTTTTTCCGAGAAATGTTTTAAATAAACATTATTGAAATCTTTATATAAAATGTCGTTAAAAAAGTACATATGATAAACTTTGTCTGATATAGTGTAGTCTTTTAGAAACTCTAATATTAAGTTTTCATTGTCTACTTTGGGAATTTTTACGCTTGTGATTTTAAGTGTTTGATATTTAAACTGTATAATGTCTAATTTTTGATTAGGATTGGGAAATACTAATATCTGATTGGGTTTATTGTTAATTATATCATTTAAAATCTTAATACCGTCATTTGTAGTCTCGTTGTAGGTTGTATGTTGGGTTGATGTACCGTCATTGTTTTCTTCATTCAAGTCAGGTTGTGTTTGATTACTAGTAGAAGGTTGGGGGTCATGTTGAATTGGATTTTCGGCTTGATTCCGAAGATAGTCAAGAATATCTTTGTCTACGTCTCCTGGATTATTTATTGTCGATTCATTATCAATGGCATTTATTGTAATTCGCGAGAGTGCGTCAGCGTTAGTATTTAATGAGCCCTTTTTATAAACTACAGAAAATTGAAACTCTTCGAGTTTTAAACGCCATCTGATGAGTTTAGAATTTGGGTCACGCATTTTGAAAAGCCAAGATAATGGACGATGATCTGTGTATATAGTAAATTCACGTCCGAATAGATATGGTCTAAAATACTTACATGCCCATACAATGGCTAGTAATTCTTTTTCAACCGTACTATATCGTTGTTCAGTTTCGTTTAGGGTTCTTGATGCAAACGCGATTGGTCTATCTGAACCGATAGGTCCTTGAGAAAGTACTGCTCCTAGAGCAACGTTCGATGCATCAGTTGTCAATATAAATCTTTTTGTGAAATCCGGGTATTGAAGGATTGGTGCATTAGTAAGCAATTTTTTACAGTTATTAAATGCCGAAATAAATTCCTGATTGTGTTCAATTTTTGAATTCTTTTTTAAACATTGCGTTAAAGGTTTTGTCAACTTGGCAAAATCTTTAATAAATTTACGGTAATATCCAACAAGTCCTAAAAATCCTTTAATTTCTTTTGTCGTTTTTGGAATGGGAAAATCTTTTACTGCACGTATTTTGTCTGGGTTAGGTTTTACTCCGTCCGGTGTTATAACGTGTCCTAAATAATTTACCTCTTTTCTGAGAAATTCAGATTTATCTAATTGAACTTTTAAATTTGATTTTCGTAAACGGTCAAATATAGTTTTAAGTCTTTCTATATGTTCCTGCAATGAAGTACTATAAACTACAACGTCGTCAAGATAGGTCATGCATGTCTCGTTTTGTAAACCTCTAAGTACGTTATCCATTACTCGTTGGAAAGTCGAGGGTGCGTTTTTCAAGCCAAAAGGCATGCGCCTATACTCATAATGCCCGTTTTCGGTTGAGAATGCAGTTTTTTGAATATCATTGGGATTCATTTCGATTTGATGAAATCCGTTTGCGAGGTCAAGGGTAGTAAAATATTGGCTTTTACCTAACTTATCCAAAATATCAGAAATATTTGGTAATGGATATTTGTCATCGATAGTATGCTCATTTAGCTTGCGATAATCGATCACTAATCTCCATTTCCTTTTACCAGAGTTATCTAATTTCTTTGGTACTATCCAAATCGGGCTTGAATATGGAGAAGTCGAATTTTGGATTATACCTTGTTCTAACATGCTATTAATTTGAGTTTTTACCTCTTGTTTGTGACATTCTGGATATCGATAAGTTTTAGTAAATATAGGGGTATTATCGGTTAAATTAATTTTGTGTTGAATTTCGCTCGTAAATGTTAAAGGAATTTTGTCACAATAAAAGATGTCACGATATTGAAAACATAAGTCTCTTATTGCTCGTTTCTCTTCAACATTACAATGATCTAAACAAATGTTTTTTAAATTAGCTTTTAAGATGTTATCTTTATTTTGATCTAAATAATTATCTGTCTCCATGTGTTCTGTAAAATTTAATTCAGCAATATTCAATATTTCTATGTCATAGGGCTGATTTATTTTTATTTCAACAGGAAAGGTGTTAGAATTTCTAATTGTTGTAAAAGCGAAATAGTTTTTAATATTTACGAGTGCAATAGGCGATTCAACTTGGTCGGAATGTTTAATGAAATTTAATATCCCTGTACCTACTTCGTAGTTAACTGGTAACTTTACATTCTTTTCTGTTCTCGGTGGTACAATAATAGAATAGTTTTGATGTTTTAGATTATTTTTTAATTTAGTAAATTCTTCTGATTCGTAAATTATAGGAATTTTTACTTGACGTGTTATTATACATTTTAAATGAAGATTTACCGAAGCATTTAATTGTTTAAGCAAATCAATACCTATTAAACCGTCATATTTTTGACTAAAGTTAAACAAATAAAATTTGTGTGATTGGTCGACTTTAAAAGTTTTAAAAATAGGAATTATCATAACTTCGTTATGGTAACTAATATTATGAGCTGTTTGAATATTAAAATCTTCTTTAAAAATAAATTGTTTGTAAAATTTATATGCAAGTACTGGGTTCATCAAACTTCGAGTACTGCCAGTATCAATCAAAAAGTTTGCGTTTAATTCGGGTATAAAAATATATGGTAAATTTGCTTTAACAAGATTTAAATCAATTACACTGGGTCTTCTTGAAGAACAACCTTTTGAAAATCCGACACATTTGGTGTTGGTTGATTAGCCTGCAAAAACATATGCTCGGGTTCACCACTTGTGTAAGCAAGGTCAAAGTCAGGTGTTTGTCCGTCAAACATTTCTACATTATAGTCATAACTTTCTGAGTAATTATCCGGGTAATTAGAGAAATTACTTATTTCTCCGTAAATATTAGGATCGTAATATTGATCGTTGGGGTTTGGAACGCTATTAATGTCCTGAGTAAATAAAGCAGAAGTATTTTGGGGTTTCCTAACAGTATTACTGGAAGATGTATCCATTGGTTCTGGATTTGGTCTATTATTTTGTGGTCTTGAAAAGTTATTTGGATAATTATTTTGTGGTCTTGGGAAGTTATTTTGTTGGTTATTTTGGAATGGCATTCTTTGAAAATTATTTTGAAATTGATTTCTTTGAAAATTATTTTGTCTTGGAAAGTTTTGTTGATAGTTATTTTGAAAAGGCATTCTTGGAAAATTATTTTGTTGAACAAATCTATGGTTTTGTTGAGGGTTTTGGGTTATTGTTGGGCGAAATTGTGGATTGGTTTGATTAGTAGGAGTAATTCTTTGTGTAGGCAACGTATTTTGTGTATTTAATGAATGCATTTTTCTAGTACTATACATGAAATTTTCTTCTTCTATTACCAATGACATAGCTTTTTCAAGAGTATCGGGATCTCTAAGTCTAATATTGTTTTGAATCTGACCTGAAAGTCCTTTTATAAAAGTGCGTAAAGCTAATTCACTGTAATTTTTAAGCTGTAAATGTTTTTCTTGAATTGGTAGATCATTCAAAGAATTAAGTTTAGCAATAATAAGGCTTCGTGCATCTTGGCATCTAACACCAAAATTATAAGCAGTTTCATTTTTATTAGGATTAAGAGCAAGTAAATCCTGTACTAGGCAATTCAAATTTCTCTGATCTCCGAAAGATAGATACAACAGATCTTTTATTGCATCCCATGTACGTAATTCTATTCTCGATCCAATTAAACTTAGCGCTCTGTCTTTAAGCTTACTTAAAACAGCACGTAAAATAAAATTATTTAATGGTTGATTATCCGGATCGACGAATTGTGTGAAAACATTCTCACAACTCTCAATAAAAAGATTAAGAGTGTTTGGATCTCCTCCGTAGTGCGGTATTATATCTAAATGTAACTTAAGTAGTTGGTAATTTACTTGGTCTTGAGCCATTTTTTATTATTCAAAAGAAATTGTTTGTTTTAACTAAAATATGGCTTTAATGTTTTTTATTTTTTTTTTTTTTTAAAAGTTATACTTAAAAGTTTCTTAAAATAAGACTGTTTCTATTCACGAAACGCAATTATAAGAATAATAACTAAAATCTAAATCTTAATGGATATGGAATGAAGGAAGCACTTACATGAATATTTGAAGTAAGGCTAACTTCATGTTCTTACGGCTACAATTGGCTTTGGCGATGTATGTCCTCTACCAACTTTTAGACTGGGTTTGGCGATTTTTGTCCTCCACCAGGCTGCTAACTTAGAAATTGGCTTTAGCGATTTTTATCTTCCACCAATTTTGGACTGGGTTTGGCGATGTGGTCCTCCACCAGACACTTAACTCGATTTTTGAGTGATTTTACACTTTTCTAATGTCTTAAACTCCGAATGTTCGATTCTTAGCCAATAAACCGACGAAATGGACCGAAAAACGATTTTGGTTTTTTCGTTTGGCTATCCGTACGACTGCGCCAGTTAAGTTTTAGTTTGGAGTAAATAAATTTTTAAAAAATTTATTAAAGTTTTCGAAAAGCGGACTTTATTTTAGATGTTAACAACAAGACAGTTTGTTCTAAAGTGAATACAAAAAATATAATAAGAAATATAATACAAACTAACATTCTACGAATACCTAAGCTGACTTAGCATTTGTTTCTCTAGGTATCTTTGTAAATGCGTATATTCGTATCCATAACTGACGACATGCATCATTCTTTCTCTGTCATACAGATTATGTCATCAATTGTGTTTGTAAGTTGTATTTGTTGTCATCTTTGCTAATATGTGGATGACGTTATCTGTATGACAGAGAAAGAATGATGCATGTCGCCACTCTATAAGGCGACAATAACTGTCAATATGACATCAAGGCACTCTAGTCCCCAAGACCCCCAAAACATCTCCAAAAAATTAAATTTTAATGTTTTTAACATAATTACAAAGAAAAAAACGCACGTATGCACAACGAAAAAGCGCAACCACTTTAAATTGTATCTAACTTTCACCCAATCCCCAAGCCCCCAAAACATCTTTTAAGTGCGTTTTAGATTTTTATGGGCTGTAAAACTTAAAAAATAAAAATCAGCTAAATCGTAATGGAATTACCACTTATAACAGTACCTGGTAATGTTAGAGCACGAGATTTACATGGGAATTTCCTTATTTTGCGCGTATCCCCAAAACGGTTAAGAATCGGTATAGGGAACCATAGCACCAATCGAAAGAAAATAAAAAAAGCAATCTCTTGGGTTAATAAAAAAAATACTAGTTGCATTTGATTTTTTTGAGAAAAAACACTTTTAATTTTCTTAAGTTTAAGAGCGTCATATCTCCTCCGACTACCATGGTGAGACGCGAATCGGTGCGGGGAACGCTAGCATGCGAGGGCCTACCGTCAAACGGAAAAAGAGTGTATGTGCAAAAATCGGATTTTGAAATAATAAGGTTTTATTCAATATGCTTCACATTGAACTGCTGGTACACCTTCAGACGTATTAATATTTAAATATTTATCAATAAAATAATGTATAAACAATGATTATCGTTTTCGCATGGTCCAAAAAACGAATAAATCAGTAAACATGTTAAAATCAGATACATCCTTTTTCCGTACTACGATAGAGGCTGGCGGAGGGGGAACCCTTTCCTATGTAAATATTCTTGTAATTATACTCTTCGCAAGACTAGGTCCGAAGAGTATATTGCAATCGATCAGAAAATCCTAAAATCGTCAATTTTCGTCGTAGAGCAAAAATTTTTGCAGATTCGTGCGTTTCATGACTTTTTAAGATTTTCATTTTTTGTCCGTCCGTCTGTCTGTCCGTCTGTCTGTCGGTCACGTTTCTTGTGGTCACGCTATCTCAAAAACCAAGAGCGATATCAAACTCAAATTTTAAGGAAAAATCGATCCCTATAAGAGGAAGAACCCTATTGTTTTTGGCAAAAATCTGATTACTACAAAGCCCCCTTTTAAGCCCCCCAAATGAAAAAAAAATTGTAGCGCGACTATTATTAAATTTACAAAAAAAATTATTCGACATAAAACATAGAAAATTTAATTCTTTACAAAAAAGTATTCGTTAGTTTTTTTGTCCGACCCCCCAATTTCCCCCCAGCACAAAAAATCTTCGTTATTATTTAATCTACACAAAAAATTATTCTTTACAAAATTAATGAAAAGTTAATTTTCTATTAAAAATGTTTGTTCGTTTTTTGTAAATGTAGACAGTAAGGTTAAAAAACAAAAAAAAAATGATTTTAATAGCAAAAAACTTCTAAGTTCGAATAGCGTCACGCGTCAGTCAAGATGGCCATGCCAAACATATTTTAAACAAAGAAACAAAACTAGCTGTCAGAACAAATAACCCCAAATTTCTGAGACGTCAGAACTGACGTTTATCTTCTTCGTTGACGAAATTCTTCGTGTTTTCTGTTAATAGTTTGCACTCTTCGCAGTTTTTTTTTTAATTTGTTTTATTTAAAAGAAACTATTATCCAATAATAATGTTCTTGCGAAGAGTATACTATAGAATGTGTAGCAATTATATAAAATATTGATTTAGCTTTGGCTTAAAAAATATAACATTAAACTTCTACCGATTTCGAATTCTACTCGAGCTACTCATCTGCGAAGAGTAACTTCTACCCATTCTAGTTTAGACTTCAAATATCTTTGCTAATTCTTATCGGATTTTTAAAAACTTGGTGTCATTGGAAAGCTTATTAAATTTGTAATACTTATTGTTTTTTAAAATTTGTTTTTGAGCGCTGAATGTCTTAAAAAAAGTTGTTGTTGCTTTTGGCATGGTTTACCCACCTTTAAACTGATATTTTTGCTAAACTAGGGAACCAAATCAAAATGTGCCAAACAATAAGTATTTTAAAAGAAGTTAAGGTAATACTATTAAAATTTCAAAGTCATTGCGTTAATAATAACTCTAAAAACTGCGGTCTAAGTTGTACACAAATTTGCATAAGAGAAGGTGGGATATAGGGCTCTTAACCAAAAAAATTTCCACTTCCGGTTGTTAAAAAGGCGAATTTTTTTTTTTTGTTAAACATTCCTTTGGACTTTGTTAATAAGTGGTTTAAATTTTATTACGAAAAATTGATTCATTTTTTGAAAATAAATTGTTTTCAAAACAGTTGCGAAAGTCAAATCTTGGAGATAATATTTTTTTCCAGGAAAACGGCCCAAATTTGGGGTATGGTCATATTAACAAAGTTATCATTAAATTTAAAAAGGAATCCAAATTTGTAATAAAAAATATGGTATTCCATTTAAAATAAGGAAGTGGGTGTCAGTTTCCGGTATAACCGGAAGTCGCCCAAATCTTAAAATATTTTAGAGCTGTAGATTTTATGTCCTAAGAATTAATAAAAAAAAATCAGAGCGCTAGGTAAAGCGGTTCTCCAGATACTTCTAATAGACCCATAGATTTGCAACACCCTGTATGTGTAAGGTAGTCTTAGGGCCGGTTGTACAAACCAAGTTTAAACTTCGGTTTAGCTAAACTGACATTTTATCACAAACAGACTTTGTCAACTACAACATGGATAGTGTCTAAAATTGTTCTTTCTATGGTTATAAGTCAGTTTAGCTAAACCAAAGTTTAAACTTGGTTTGTACAACCGGCCCTTAAGGTCATATATTCCAAATTTTATGGCTAATAAAAAGTCAAATTTCCAACATGGCGGACATTTTTCCCAAATTTAAGCATGTTCCCCAAGGGGGAATTTTGAGGACTTTTGTCAGAATATCAGTGCGCATGTGCAAGATGGCCGGTGCTAACGTGATCGAAAACCGCTCTCAAATCGTGTAAAAAGTGTAAAAATAAACCCCAATCAGGCCTAAGATGTTTGTCTGCGGGATCGTAAGCCACCCTAGTTGCGTAAAAAAATACCAACAGGCGATACTTCGAAGGTGGCCTCATAAATTGCTGCGGAACAACAGCGTCCAGCATGGAGGCTAACGACGAAAGTGACAAGCTTGTGTCAGTGGGTGAAATAAACTCTACAGACTTAAACAACCTCGCATTGGAAAATAGGTATTTAAAAGAACTATTGCGCCAAAAGGACCTTCTAGTCTCCAACCAACAGGACACAATAACAGCCCATAAAGGACAAATTACCTTGCTTACAACACACACTCCGCCATCTTTTGAATCTAAAATTCCAATTCCCCAAGGATTTTAATAATGTAGACAAAATGCTTGAGAAGGAGATTAAAGAATCAAATCTTAGATTTGGTATGTCAACACTACACGCCTGGATACGATTTTTTGAGTGCTTACTGCATATATCCTATAAACTTCCAATTAAAAAATGGCAAGCTAGAAGTGCGGAGGAAAAAAAGGTAGTGGCTGAACGAAAAAAGGAAATCCAGGATGCCCTCAAAAAAGAACTAGGGCTTAACGTTGACCGACCAAAGCCTGGATATGGGAGTACCAACGATGGAAATACTGCTCGACGCTTTTTTGAGAATTCGGAAACTGTGGCCTTAGTTACTGGTTTAAATCCTAGAATACTTAAAAACTTTTATGTAATTTTGCAAGTTATCTCTAGTGGGTATGAGGTTGACATTTTTAAGTTTAAATCTTATACGGTGGAAGCAGCTAGAATTTTTGTTAATTTGTATCCGTGGTACTATATGCATACTGCAGTACACAAACTTTTAATACATGGCCCTCAAATTATAGAGTCTGCTTTGTTACCAATTGGACAGTTGTCTGAGGATGCTCAAAAAGCAAGAAATAAAGACAAAATTTTTCCAGAAAATGTTCCAGAACTAGCACCATGCAAGATGTTTTTAACTGGCTATTAATATCTTCGGAACCATATACAGGGTGTTTCCAAAAGTCGTTTCAATAATTTAACCCGAGATTCCTTACCCAAAAATAGTTCGATTAAGCCCCATTTACCCGTATCCAAAAGTGCCCCGTTTTCGAGATACAGGTTTTTCAAAACCAAAATTTTTATGTTTTTTTTATTACTATTAAATGAAACAACATAGAAAAACAAAATTTGGTATAATTGTCTTACTTTTTATGATCGACACAATGGTCGTAAGGAGAAACCCATAGATTTATTCCATAACCTCAAAATGGGACACCTGCGCCCCTCTTGGGGCATAACTTTTTTTGTATTTGAATTTTAAAAAAATAAATTATTTTACCGGTAAGATACGTTTAATACGAAGAAAAAATTATACCGGTATAACTGGGATTAGAGAACTTCCAAAAAAGAATTTAAAAACGTTTTACCCTGAAGCAATAAATCTTCTCATTTGTAAAGAAACTTCATTAGATAGCAGTACTTTAAGCGATTCCGAACAAATATAAAATATGTTACTGCAAACAAAACTAATTTTAATTCCCACATCATGTGTCGAATGCTTTAAACATCTTTTTTATTTAATGTTCATAGGGAATTCCGAGGGGCAATTCAATGAAAGAATTAGTGTACATTTTTTTATTTGTCAAGAATTTGTAGAGAATTTGTTTAGAATTTGTTAGAAATTAGTGTACACAATTGCCCATCCGATTTGCCCCTCGGGTATTCACATTTTCTTTTACATGTTTCCAATTTTTTATTAATATATTTTAATTTTTGAGTATAGCTATTTTTTTTTATTTAGATATTAAAAATAAATAAAATATCTTTGCATTAAAAGTTAACCCTGCATAATTATAAATTAAAATTTTTATTATTGGTTCCGTAAAAATGAAAAATTATTTAATTTATGTGTTAGCTTCTCAAATTTCCAAAATACATTTTTTATACTTTTTTAAATAATAAAAATGTACCAACTGTCCACCCTCTATCCTACTCCGCCATTTTGTTTTTGGATTTTTTTTTTTTAAGAAATCTGTTAACAAAATATCCTAAAAATTATTTTAAGCAATTTTTACAGATATTAATATTAATGGCCACGAATTCAATGATTGAGCGGACGCGCCAAGCGCGCGCGCAAATGCGTGGTAAAAGCCTTCCGTGTAAATCGAGGTGTAAATGCAGCTATAGTTTGAGGAGCTAACTCTTAGGGAAGGAGTGCAAATATGCAGCTGCTTATTTTTTAATAAAAAGAAGTTACCAGGAGTAAGCACTGGACTAAACTTCAAAAGGATTTAAAATCATGCAGCAACTCGAAAACCGAATTTTGGTCGATTATATATGGAATAGGCCTGATGTCTTTTATCCAAGTCTTGTCTTGTTATACAGGGTGTCTCAAAATGGGCGCCCACGGACCCCAAGGCGTGGTAGAGGAACACAAACGATTTACAAAATCAGTAACGAAAATTTTTTGTGCGGGCCCATTCCAAAGATATGGGGCTTCAAAGGTATAAACTTTGCACCCTTATAACGATTTTCTTAAGTAACAATAAAACATAATTTACTAAATTATTGAAAGACAGGGACTAAAACCAATTATTTATTGCAAAATTTCGGTCCAATGATGTTTATTTTTAATAAAAAATTAATTTTAATTTTTAGAATATTACCCCAAAATCTATGCGGCAACATTGTCTTACCTTTTGATTTTGATTAAAGTTGCCATGCTCGTAACTAAGGAAACTGAGCATAAATTTTATTTATCAGTGATAAGTGTCATTAATTTATTGTTTGCGTCAATTTTTAATTCAAGTTTTTTTAAATGGTTCCTTTTACTAACAAGAAATATGGAAAACGAATCCACAGCATTAAGTGCTCCTATAAAATTCCAGTGAGAATATAGCAGATTTAATCCAAATGGTAAAGGTGTTCAGTTTGGAGCAGCATCAGAAATTTGTAATATTTGAATGGAATAAATTCCAATGTGAGCCCCAATGCAGAATTACAATCATATCCCAAATGAAAAACCTCATGAAGAACAATAATTGATATGTTACCAGAAAAGTCTAAACTTATTTTGTTATGGCCGTAATTTTTAACAGTTTTTTACTTTTTTTGTTATTTTGAACATACATTAGTTTTTAACAATTACGATATGATTTTATTGATTTGTTACATTTTATAAAGAAAGAAGTTTAAAATTCAGGTATTCAACTATTTTGTATTTTTAAAATCAAAAATAAACATTAACCTATTTCCTAATGTCAAGTTTCATCTTTGCTCACCTACTAACTTGATTTTTTTTAAACTAAGCGGATTTAAACTAACAGTGTTGCCAAACTTTGCGAAGTTTGCAGCCCCATATTTTTGAAATGGGGCCCCCAATAAAATTTTTGTTCCTGATTTTGTATATCGTTTGTGTTCCTCTACCACGCCTCGGGGTCTGTGGGCGCCCATTTTGAGACACCCTGTATACAAAAATTTAAAAAAAAATATCAGAAGGGTTCTAATAAAAAGTATCTCAAGACACACGGTATAATATGGCTAGAATGCACCTACTTTGTCGTCTGCATAAAATTTGCAAATTTTAAAATGCGATAGAAAGAAAACTACTCGTAAGATAGACATTCTATCTTCTGTTGAAAATGACGGCTTAGCTGTCGAAATACGTATTTAGATTTTTATAAATAAAGTGTGGTTTGGAGAGAATCATTGTTTTAGATTAAAAATTCGCCACAGAAATCATCAAATATCCATAGACTGTAGATGTTGCTGTACACTGTCAAAGTTTGTTTGAATAAATTTGGCAATAATTTCTTAATTTCTGGTTATTTCTTCATTGTATTTATAAAATATGACAAAGAAACGAAGCAACCATCATAAAAATCATTAAATTATGGTTAAATTAAGCCCAAATTTACTAAAACAAATTTTGACGGTGTACCTCTTTTATCTGAAATCGACTGTAAAACTATGGTGCAAATTAAAAAAAAAATTGTGTTTACTCGATAAAAATACCTTTCAATATTTGTTTATATTTTAAATATTCGAACAGATTTTTATAATCAACTTAATTTTACAAAATCTTTATGAAATGAAGCTGACAACAATGTCAAGTAAAATCTTATGCAAAAGTGTATGATCAAGACTCGAAGATGGGATATTTTGATGTATTTTTCCAGAGGGGTATTGCCGGATTTATGCAACTTTGTTTGCATTTTCCACAATGAATATAACAGGTGGATTTTTTTTAACAATTTTTCAGAATTCCTTAGGCATGCCCAACAACGTACTATCGTGGACATGGAATTTAAAACGATTTTTTATCAACCACCTTTGATTTTTTTGAATTTTACTCTATTGTGAATGGGTTTTTTTATGTCAGTTCTCGAATGTTATTTTGACAACAAATGCGTCAAATGTATTTTATTAAAACAAATTATGTAAATCGCTGCCGGCGGGAAAAAAAGTGAGAAGATATTTCCTTTTTTAAATAATTTAGTTTTAGGATGAAAATAAGGCTCTAATCTTCGTAAAACATCAGTGAAATGTTTCTTGTTAATATCCACTTCGCATAAAACTTACGATGTTTAAGCCACTATTTTGACCATATTTACAATGCCAAAATTGATCGTTTTAAATTCCATGTCCACGATAGTACACTTCAAAAGACACAAATTTCGTTTAGTAAATTTGAGCTTATAGTCTAGTAAATGAACCGGATCAAAAGCAACTTTTTTTACGCCAAATAATATTGTTAATTTCTTTCATTTAAAACATTTTTTTTTCTAAAAAATTATGTTGGCCCCCTAATGGCCATTCTATATTGTCTTCTTTTTTTATTTATTGAATTTTCAGCAAATTTTGTGGGTCAGTGCATAATAAAATTATAAATGACTCATTCAAAGTTCGTCTATTTCTTAAAATTTGTGTTTACCCCCTGGAGGCACCCAAATAATGACTAGTTTTTAGTTTCGTTTGATTTTAAACAAACTTAATGGTAAAGCGTAAAATAAAATTGGGACAACTTTTTCTTGATATATTTTGGTTCCTCAGTGGCCCCCGTCGTGTATGACTTATTTTCTGGTGCATTGGATTTGCATCAAAGTTTATGAATAAGTAAAAAATAAAATTACCAACAACTTTTTCTTAAGGGGATTTTCCTAAAAAAATTGTTTACCCCCTAGTGGCCCCCGAACAAAGACTTAGTTTTATTTTTGTTAGATTATTTATGTTGGATTTTCCACAAACTTTAAAAATTATTTAAAAATAATATTTCAAACAATTTATTTCTACACTTTTTGCTAAAAAAAAATGGTTACCTCCTAGTGCACCCCTTTTTACATTCTGATACATTTTTTTTTTATGGGGGACATGAAAGCAGCCTCTACGGGGCGATGCACAACACAATAAGAAACAAAAAATAAAACATCGCTCAGCGACCCCTGGAAACGTCTTTTATAGACGGCTAGTCCTTTCACCACCGAATCTACACCAAAATGAATATAGTCTAGTCGGCGTATAGAAGAAGATCAACTTTTTTTGGACCCACTGGCACACCAAGCTCAATCGAAAGAGCTTTATTTTTATTACCGAAAAAACTTGGTGTGCCAAGCCAAATCATGGGCCTAACTGCGGTAGCCCCTTTTAAAGATAATATTTTAGTGACATTTTCACATTTAATTTTGGGCAAATACAGGCATAAGGTAAACTCTGTGTGAATGGGGATTGTTAGTACTACTTTTATCTTTTGAATGATATTTTTACCGTCCAAATTGGCCCAGTGGGGCTCACAAAATATTCAATCGAAAATAATTGTCAAAACTGACGTCTTCCAATTTTGGGGCGAAAAAAAGGCAGTTTACAGAGGAAAATGGTTAATTTTTTTGACAGTATTTAAAGAAGCATCTTAATACCTTTCCAAAAATAGCACAAAAACTTTCATCCACCTAATATTAGTTCTAAAATCTGTAAAATATAAAAACCAGATAGTTATGCTTACTTTTTTTTAGTAGGGACGAATTTTTTCGTGTTTTTTTTTTAACTCGTATTGTAAGCTAAAATTTTGGGATTACCATTTATTTTCATCTTTTTTCACTGTAATTTAAGATAGAGCTTCACATTTGCTCAGTAATTCATTGTTTGGTAAAAATAAGGATCTGTCCCATTTTTATATTGTGTATCCATATATTTAGTTGGTAGTATGTTTTTGGTTCATATTAAATACTGCTAAAAGAATTTACTATTTTCCTTTGAAAACAGTCTTTTTTTCGCCCCAAAACTTGAAGACGACAATTTTTGACAATTATTTGTATTTAAATGTGAAAATGTCACTAACATATCATCTTTAAAAGGGGCTACCGCCGTTAGGCCCATTATTTGGCTTGGCACACCAAGTTTTTTTGGTAGTAAAAAAAAAGCTCTTTCGATTGAGCTTGGTGTGCCAGTGGGTCCAAAAAAAAAGTTGGTCTCCTCCTATACGGCGAGTAGACTAATACTCAAAGCAGGTTCTTCTCAGAACCAAGTTTGACAATAATTAGCGCCAACGTCGAAGGTATTACAAACAATAAACAAGAACTATTGTCACTGCTGCAGCAGACTACCAAATGCGATGTACTGTGCGTACAAGAAACGCACAGAGACGAAAACTCCCACAGGCCCTCTATCCCAGGAATGCAACTAACTGCAGAAACTCCACACTCAAAACATGGGAGTGTCATCTTCACTAGATCAGATATAAACATCACATCACGCATTAAATCATAATGGGGTGGAAATTAAAACTGTTTAAGTTGAAAAATACACCATTACCTCAATATATAAACCTCCGGGAATTGAGTTAACCTTCAAAGCAACAACAAATTTCCACTCACAAACCACTTTTATAATCGGAGATTTTAATAGCCACAGCAGTGGCGTGTCGTGGGTTCTGAAGAAAGGAAAGCTGTCATTGCAGGGGTCCGTGGGCGGCAGCCCCTGGAAAAAATGCGCCGCGGGCGAAATCTTTTTCAAAAAAAAAAAAAATGGTGCATAAAATCGTCCATGGACGTCCCAACATGAACACATGTTAAAAATATCAACAACTTTTATTTAATGTTCATGAATCACATATAGTCATCTTGTATATTATATTTCTTTTTATCATACGAATAAATATATACAGGGTGTTATTTTGTAGACTTTACTAGCGTTTTGCTCAGCTATGTGCAATTCGATTTCCATGAAAATTTCTGGAATGGCCATTTAGGAACTGTGTTTGCGACTGGTAAATACAATATTTTAATTGTTCTAATAGTTTTGCATAAAATGACAGTATCTGTTACACTTATCGATTTTTATGTTAATAATTATTTTTTTTCGGAAAATCTGGATTATTTTACGTACAAATCATTTTTTACATATTTAATATAGCTTACCATTGCTTCATAATCGATTTAGTTAATTTAATAAGTTTTCCTAACATAGTCGGCTGATTTAGTCTTTTTTTTTATAAATTATCTTAGGTAAGTGGGCTACAGATTTAAAACTTTTCTGTGTTCTTATTGTATTGACAAATTATGACAATCGTGATTTATTGTTAATAACGTCAAAAATTAGTGTCATAAGAGCAAAACAAATTCAACGCTTGCCTAAACAAAAAAAAAGAATCATTTTAGCCAGGTATTTTAAGAAACTTTATGAATTTATTTTAAAACAACGGAGATTCTTAATTAATATGGAAAAACTGATTTAAATGTAAAATAATCCAGATTTCTCGAAAAAAAATAAATATTACCAGAAGAACGTAAGAAAAAGCTAATGACTGTCGTTTTCTGCAAAACTAATAAACCAATTAAAATTGTGTGTTTACCAATCGCAAGCACAGGTCTTAAATGGTCACTCCAGAAATTTTCATGGAAATCAAATTGCACATAGCTGTGCAAAACGCTAGTAAAGTCTACAAAATAACACCCTGTATAACGGTCTATCACGCCGCTAAAACACCCACGTTTCCCTTTAGACGCAGATTCAATTTTAAAAAAGCCAATTTTAAAAATTTTACCACGGACCTAGATGTCGCACTCAATGGTATTGAGCCAATACCTGAAAACTACGAAAAGTTTGTCGACCTTGTCAAAAAACTCTCAAGACGCCATATACCGAGAGGCTGCCGACAGCATGACATACCAGGACTGTCCAATGACTCAAAAGGACAAGTGATAAAAAACGCCTTATAAAACGAGTTTCTTATACTATTTTTTATATTTGCTTCATTTAATTCATTAAAAAGCATTTATAATTTGAATTAAAAATTCAACATGAAACTTTGTTTTTATGACCAACCTTATAGCATAACATTGACATTTTGAAGTAAAAAATAAATTTAAGTTAGACATATTGAATAATGGCATTTGTAAACTTTACTCATTTAATACTGAATGAATAGGCGTTTTTGAGAAAATGTAACCATTAATATCGTTTCTCCAATTCTTCTAGTTATTCCCTATACAAAAAAACTATGTCCCCCGATTGAATATAATACTAAAATTTGTAACTTTTTGCAACAGAAAAGCCAACCAATAAAATGAAATTTTGGGTTTAATAATGAAACAATTTAGAAACTTTAAAAAACCAAATTTCGGGTTTCATAATGTGCATAATATAAAACGCAAATATAAAATAGTATATTAAAACATAGAGTTTTATAAGGAATGTTTTTTAGCACGCGTCCAGGTTTGGAATAAGAGCCGCGCAGCGGAGAGTTTTCCAATGGACAAGTGATAAAAAACGCCTTATAAAACGAGTTTTTTATACTATTTTTTATATTTGCCTTATTTAATTCATTAAAAAGCATTTTTAATTTGAATTAAAAACTCAAGATGAAATTTTGTTTTTATGACCAACCTTATAGCATAGCAATGATATTTTAAAGTTAAAAATAAATTCAAGTTAGACATATTGAATAATGACATTTCTTAACTTTACTCATTTAATACTGAATGAATAGGCGTTTTTGAGATAATGTAACCATTGATATCGTTTCTCCAATTCTTCTAGTTATTCCCTCTACAAAAAAAATATGTCCCCCGATTGATTATAATAGTATATATATATATATATTCGTATGATTATTAATAAACATTACAAGTCATAGTAGGTATAAGGGTTGGTATGTGACAAATATGAACATTCAAGAATATAATAAAGTTGTAAATAATATAAAAAAGTACAAATAATGTTCTTTTTGGGATGCCCATGGACAATGTTCATATACTGATAAAGCATCTGCTTCGGGGGGAGGGGCCAGAGGAAAAACCATGGGAAAAATAACTCCAGCATACCAGGGTCACATTCCAGTTAAATTACAAGGTACAATAAATTGCCAAAAAAATTACAGAGGTTTCAAAGTTGATATCCAATTTAATGCATTTGGAGTCAGATTATGTAATTCATAAAAACCGCCTTCAAAATTGGTGTTTGGACAGTCCTCTACAATATGTTTAATAGTTTCTGGAGATTCACCACATTCACATAATGGACTAGGTAGTGCATTCCACTTATATAACATATCATTGCAACGTCCGTGACACGTTCTTAGACGATTAACAGCACTCCAAATCTTCCTCGGCATTTGTAAATAAAACGTACTTTGCAAGAAAAGAATTCATCTTTTTGCATCAGGAAAACCAACCAATAAAAAAAAATTTGGGTTAAATAATGAAGCAATTCAGAAACTTTAAAAAACCAAATTTCGGGTTTCATAATGTGCATATTATAGAACGCAAATATAAAATAGTATATTAAAACATAGAGTTTTATAAGGAACGTTATAACCCTTATAAAACTAGTTTTTTATACTATTTTTTATATTTGCTTCATTTAATTAATTATAAAGCATTTTTTATTTGGAAAAAAAAGTAAAAAATAAATTCAAGTTAGACATATTGAATAATGGCATTTGTAAACTTTACTCATTTAATACTGAATGAACAGGCGTTTTTGAGAAAATGTAACTATTGATATCGTTTCTCCAATTCTTCTAGTTATTCCCTCTACAAAAAAATATGTCCCCCGATTGATTATAATAGTAAAATTTGTAAATAAAAAGTACCTTGCAAGAAAAGAATTCATCTTTTTGCATCAGGAAAACCAACCAATAAAATAAAATTTTGGGTTTAATAATGAAGCAATTCAGAAACTTTAAAAAACCAAATTTCGGGTTTCATAATGTGCATATTATAGAACGCAAATATAAAAAATATATTAAAGGACTCCTACGCAACAAGAATTATCTCGAGAATGATATACAGGGTGGCCCAAGCAAAAGTTTTCACCCCCATTATTTCCTGAACGAATTTGTTCTGGAGGAACTGCCGCGACACATCATTTTTTTTTTTGGAGGGGGACATCTAATTAGGGTGTTTTTTAATTTTTTTGTTTAACCCTCCAAGCGGGGTGATTACCTCATCAAAAATGGCACTACAGGTCAAGTGGGGTCTTATTTGAAAGCTACAATTTTTCTCTTTTCAAAAATAAAAATATTTTCAAAATCGGGCGAAAGTTTTTCAAAATTTTTATTTTTTTGGTATTTTTAAATTAAATCATATTTTACGCATCTTAAGAAGAAAATGCTTAGACAGGTCGATTTTCTTTTGAAGAAGAACATCTAACAACATATTTCTTAATTTTTTTCTTCAGCCCCCTAAGCGGGGTAACAACCCCATCAATAATCCTTAATGGCCATTCTGGGTAAGTGGGGCCTTATTTGAAAGCTATAATTTTTCTCTTTTCAGCAAAGTAAAAATTTTTAAAATCAAACAAATATTTTTCGAAATTTTGTTGTTTTTTTTATTTTAAATCTAAAAGTAAATTTAAACACCTAAAAATTTTGATTTTTTAAGAAATTATTCCTGAAATAACATTTTTAATTTTTTTTTAAGAATAATTTCTTAAAAAACCAAAATTTTAAGGTTTGTAAATTTACTTTTAAATTTAAAATTAAAAAAAAACAACAAAATTTCGAAAAATATTTGTCCGATTTTAAAATTTTTTACTTTGTTGAAAAGAGAAAAATTGTAGCTTTCAAATAAGGCCCCACTTACCCAGAATGGCCATTAAAGATTATTGATGGGATTGTTACCCCGCTTGGGGGGTTGAAGAAAAAAATTAAGAAATATGTTGTTACATGTTCTTCTTCAAAAGAAAATCGACCTGTCTAAGCATTTTCTTCTTAAGAAGCGTAAAATATGATTAAATTTAAAATTCAAAAAAATAAAAATTTTGAAAAATTTTCGCCCGATTTTAAAATTTTTTTTTTTTTGAAAAGAGAAAAATTGTAGCTTTCAAATAAGACCCCACTTGACCCGTAGTGCCATTTGAAATTTTTGATGGGGTAATCACCCCGCTTGAAGGGTTGAACAAAAAAATTAAAAAATACCCTAATTAGATGTCCCCCTCCAAAATAAAAATGACGTGTCGCGGCAGTTCCTACAGAACAAATTCGTTCAGGAAATAATGGGGGTGGAAACTTTTGCTTGGACCACCCTGTATATAGCTCACTTCTCCAACTAGCCGATTCTACGTTACAATCCAGGGAAAAAAGAGTAGATGGAGAAACCACTGTAATGGCTTAGAGTGCCTTGATGATTTTGACAGTTATTGTCGCTCTATAGAGTGACGCCATGCATCATTCCTTCTCTGTCATACAGATAATGTCATTAATTGTGATTGTAAGTTGTAATTGTTGTCACTTTGGCTATAACGTTGATGACATGAAGGAATGATGCATGTCGCCACTCTATAAGGCGACAATAACTGTCAAAATCATCAAGGCACTCTATAATGGCTTACCCCAGGGAAGTGTGCTGTCTCCCATACTATTCAACATATACACTAATGACCAACCAATAACTGAGGGAGCCAGACATTTCCTATATGTCGAAGACCTGGTTATCGCTATCCAAGATCGCAAGTTCAGTGTTATAGAAACAAAAATGGAGAAAGCTCTTGAAACAATGTCCCGATACTACAAACAAAACGCCCTAAAACCAAACCCAAGCAAAACACAATCCAGTACTTTCCACATAAACAATCACGAAGCGAATAAAAAACTGAAAGTCGTATGGGATGGAAAGGAACTTGAACACACATAAACCCCTAAGTATCTCGGCGTTACGTTAGATCGAACATTGACATACAAGTGCCATTGTCAAAAAACAAAACAGAAAGTGGGAACAAGAAATTACCTGTTGAGGAACTAACTAGTGGCAAGTGTAAATATATTTGGTGCAGATCCGAATTTAGTAAGAACAACAGCACGAGCTCTATGCTTTTCTACTGGTGAATACGCGTGTCCAGTATGAAGCCGGTCTTGCCACGCAAAAGTGTTAGACAAAGCACTGAACGAAACATGTCGGATAACGTCAGGGTGCCTTAAAGCAACCCCGTTAAACCAGTTATACAGGGCGGCGGGCTTGGCAACCCCCGCTAATCGCAGAACAGCAGTGGATCACACCGGAAAATTTAAACAAGTTTTCGACGAGCGCCAAATGCTATTCGGTTCCCAAAATCATCTTCAAAGGCATCAAGGAAAAGCTTTCTTGGAAACGTAAGCTTGGACCCCCGTCCCCCAGTGCACTTCTCTCTCGTCGAAAAAGCTCCGCCAGAATACGAACTTGACTGGAGGACTTGGAGAACCCTCAACAGAGTCAGGACCGGAGTGGCTACTGTCAAAACACAAAAAATCAAGTGGGTCTACTTGAAGGAACATGACGTGTTCTATGCATGTGGCGAAATTCAAAATATGGGTCACCTGCTAGTCTGCCCGCGGTGCCCAGCAACATGTACGATCGATGATTATTGGAAAGTTAATCAAAAAGCAGTTGACGCTCTCCGTTACTGGGCTGAGAACCTGTAATTTTAATTAGATTCGGACACGTAAAATAGTGTAGCGATATGAATCAAAAATTCTCAATTTTAAATTTTTGTTGGATTCTTTCACACCACCCTATTTTTAAAATATATTTAATTTGCATTTAGAATCCCATTTTGGAACTTTTTTCAGTGGGGGGAAGACCCCTTTTCAGCCCCCACAAAATTAAGATTTGGTGATTTGAGTCATTGACGTTTCTATTATTTAGTCTAGTTGTTAACATAACCTCAAATTTTACACGTAAGAAAACGTTTGTCATGTTTTAACACCAAGTCTTCTTTCATGTTAGAATGCTAAGTTCTTACACCTGCAACATGTACACATAGGTAAATAATATAAAAAAACATTGTTTAAAACCACATATCCTAAATAACCAACTTTGTAGATCCGATTTTTGAAAATGCCTCAATAAAGAGACGAAACGTCAATCGCTGCTAGAAGTACATGGACTTTTAATGGTAGTAACCCACACATCCCCTATCCAACGAAAAAATACTTAAGATACCATATAATGTCCTCTTTCTTATAATGTATCAATTATAAAATTTAAACAACACACAAAGTCAATATGACAAGAAGTAGAAAAAAATCCAACAAAAAAAAGTTTTATATCGAAATATTTTGAAATTTAATTTAAATTTTTTAAAAATTTTTGCATAAAAGTGTTCCTCCATGCCTTCTGCTTAAAATAGGTAGTTTAAACACAAGGGTCATAGATCTACCTGTTGAGTAAGTCCCACATGGGACCTAATGCCAACAGCCCCTTATTTGGATTGTTAAACCGTAGATATAGTCAACCATAACTGTTTGTATCTAGTCAAGTGGAACTATTTTTAGTATATAAGGTAATTTAGGTGTTATTGTAATCATTCTATCTTCTGCTGAAGATGACAGCTTAGCTGTCGAAATACGTATTCAGATTTTTCTAAATAAAGTGTAGTTTGGAGAGAATCTTTGTTTTATATCGACACAATGGTCGTAAAGAGAAACCCATAGATTTATTTCATAACCTCAAAATGACCCCCTTGGGGCATAACTTTTTTTGTATTTGAATTTTCAAAAAATAAATTATTTTATCGGTAAGCTACGTTCAATACGAAGAAAAAATTATACCACATTTTTTTTTTTAAAACCAATTTGTTTTCAAAATTATTCACATTTCATAATTTCATGTTGCATTCTGCTTTTTGAAATCTTTTTGCAATTTTTTTTTCTTGAAAACTTAAGACTCTTATAAACTAGCGTAAACAAAAAAAACCAGAATTGGCCCCACAATAGGACACTGGATCCCCCTTTTTGGGGCACCCAACCCCTTTTTGGGGCTCACATATCTTTTTATTTTGTAAATAAAAGAATACTAGGCGTTTAAAGATTTTATTACAGAAAAAGTACATCATTGTCATCATTTAAAGTCCGGTGTCCCAAAAGGGGGCCCATTGTCATATTGTGGAGCAAATTTAAATATTTTTTTTTGTTTACGCTAGTTTATAATAGTTTTAAGTTTTCAAGAAAAAAAAATTGCAATAATATTTCAAAAAGCCCCATAAAGGGGGCCCGATGCTACAAAACGGGGGCCCAGTGTCCTATTGTGGAGCCAATTCTAGTTTTTTTTTGTTTACGCTAGTTTATAATAGTTTTATGTTTTCCAGAAAAAAAAAATCCAAAGATATTTCAAAAGTAGAATGCAACATTATGAAATGTGAATAATTTTAAAGAAGGGTTAGTTTTTTCAAAAAAAATGTAGTATAATTTTTTCTTCGTATTAAACGTATCTTACCAATAAAATAATTTATTTTTCGAAAATTCAAATACAAAAAAAGTTATGCCCCAAGAGGGGGCGCAGGTGTCCCATTTTGAGGTTATGGAATAAATCTATGGGTTTCTCTTTACGACCATTGTGTCGATCATAAAAAGTAAGACAATTATACCAAATTTTGTTTTTCTATGTTGTTTCATTTAATAGTAATGAAAAAAAAAACATAAAAATTTTGGTTTTGGAAAACAGCCTGTATCTCGAAAACGGTGCACTTTTGGATACAGGTAAATGGGGCCTAATCAAACTATTTTTGGGTAAGGAATCTCGGGTTAAATTATTGAAACGACTTTCGGAAACACCCTGTATATACTGGGTGTCCGCGATCAATGTGCTTTTTTTTTAATGGGAGATAACTGGGAAAAATCCAAGACATTTGGTAAAAACAGTTTTTTGAAAAAGTGCCCCCCTTCGGAAATAATGGCCTTTAAACAGGTAGACTAAAAAAACTTAATCGTTAATATTTACCAAACGATTTGCCCAACCATCATGATAATTGTACCATCAATAAAGGTAATAAAAACGGTCATTTTAAACCCATTTTGAAATTTGGGGCCCCCTTTAAAATGGGTTAAACACTGGTAGTGTTGATAAAAACTGCATGTAATTTCTTTACCTTTGAGAATTTTGTAATTTTATTTATTTTTTTAAATACCCCAATTCAAGTAAAAACTTTTTTTCCACTTGAAATTTCTGAAAGTGTATCTTTTACGAATAAACTACCAAAAATACCTTTGATGTACGCCATATTTTGCATAAAACTAGACTTTCTTTTGAAATTTGTATGTCACTTACCACTGTCACTACATTGAAGTAATTTTTTGTCAAGTCAACGCAAAATATGGAGTACATTAAAAAAGTTTTTGGCTGTTTATTGATAAATGGTACAGTTTCTCAGAAATTTCAAGTGGAAAAAAAGTTTGTACTTAAGTTGGGGTATTTAAAAAAATAAATAAAATTACAAAATTCTCAAAGGTAAAGAAATTACATGCAGTTTTTATCAACACTACCAGTGTTTAACCCATTTTAAAGGGGGCCCCAAATCAAAATGTGTTTAAAATGACCGTTTTTATTACCTTTATTGATAGTACAATTATCATGATGGTTGGGCAAATCGTTTGTTAAATATTTACGATTAAGTGTTTTTATTCTACCTGTTTAAAGGCCATTATTTCCGAAGGGGGGCACTTTTTCAAAAGACTGTTTTTACCAAATGTCTTGGATTTTTCCCAGCTATCTCCCATTAAAAAAAAGTACATTGATCGCGAACACCCTGTATATAATCGTATGATTATTAATAAACATTACAAGTCATAGTAGGTATAAGGGTTGGTATGTGACAAATATGAACATTCAAGAATATAATAAAGTTGTAAATAATATAAAAAAAGTACAAATAATGTTGATTTTGGGATGCCCATGGACAATGTTCATATACTGATAAAGCATCCGCTTCGGGGGGAGGGGCCAGAGGAAAAACCATGGGAAAAATAACTCCAGCATACCAGGATCACATTCTAGTTAAATTACAAGGTACAATAAATTGCCAAAAATTACAGAGGTTTCAAGGTTGATTGAACCAATTTAATGCATTTGGAGTCAGATTATGTAATTCATAAAAACCGCCTTCAAAATTGGTGTTTGGACAGTCTTCTACAATACCATCGCGTTTATGCGCCATTTTTTGGACACCCTGTATTTATGACCGCAAGAAAGCACATTTCACTAAGTGCTCCGATTTGAATTTCCATATGCGATGAATATTGCTTCATCTATCTCGTTGCTGTATGTTATTTTTGATCACAGCTGTAACTCTTTCGCTGTGATTTATTGTACCACCACAATTTTGACAACACTGGTATGCCTGAGTTCTTTCCATGGTTTTCCTCGGCCGCGAAGCAAATGCTTTACCAGAAGAATAAAAATCGGCCATGGACGTGATGAAATGAACATCACTTATACCTTTTGGAAATTAAACATCTTCCATTTTATAATGTTCATTTGTACCTATTTTTGACATGTATTTATATTATCTTACGAATATATATATATATTTTTGATCATTTCCTGTTTATCAAATAGTTTGCGATGGTAATAGAGATTGTCATTCAAATATTTTTAATTTCGATAAATTTTGATAAAGAATTGTTGGAAAACGTTTACCCAACTTTATTGCATTATTATTAACAAATCTACCTAGATATAATACCTCTGTTTGTAAAGGTCAAATTTCCAGTCCCAAACTGTCAAAAGTCTGCGCATAGCAAAAAAATGAAGTTATGCGCAGGAATTTTATACATATATGGACAGTTTGGAAATAAAAATTTGGCCTGTAACAACAAAGCTATATACTTACTATTGGACCCTTCGTGATAAGTTAATATAAAATCAATTATTGGAATCGACGTTTTGGCAATAATTGTATACTCCTTGTCTGTTACAGTGTTAACTACATGTATGGGTCTGGGTTTTTCCTTTACCAACTTAATTTCGCATGAAGATAACGTTGCATAAGGAAAAGTACGTATTCCATAAGATATGTTGATCAAATTTAATCCTAAAAAAAAAATTTTGCCATCTAAGTTTTGAATCAAAAGTAAGTATTTTATTAGCATCTGCATTTGGGACCGAAACAGAAAAGAAAAACCAATAAAAGATTAGTAACATAATAGTATACAGGGTGTTACCAAATAAGTAGGAAAAAATTCAGGGGGTAATTCCTGAACCCATTTTAAGAAAAAAAGTTCATATGAACATGTGTCCGAAAATCCTTCGTTTTTGAGATACAGCTCCCCCAAAAACCCCTAAAAAATCAGTTTTTTCGCTATAATTTCGAAAAGAATAATTTTTCAAAAAATTTTATAGGACCTATTTGATTTATCTAATTACTAGAAATATTTTCCCCTTTGTAAAATTTAAAAAAACGGGTTAATAGTGGGGGCCCTTGGGGGCTGTAAGTTTATAGGAACTTTTTTTCTTAAAATGGGTTCAGGAATTACCCCCTGAATTTTTTCCTACATATTTGGTAACACCCTGTATTATCATCCTAGGTAGAGAAGAGGTTCATTATTGACCTAGCGCAAAGATTGTATCCCGAGCCGCGCAGCGGCGAGGGATACAATTGCGCGAGGTCAATAATGACCTTTCCTACCGTGGTTGATATATTATTTTTTTCACTACTTGAATTTTCCTGAAAAATGTTAATTTAAAAATATTTTCAATTTTTATCAAGACCCTGTATATGATTTTTACAAAAAATTAATCGAAATTTCCATGGAAATGACAATGACGTTACATTAATCAAAACAATAAAAAGTTCTTCAAATGGGTGTTTTTTCCCAAACAACTCATAATTTGCACGTAAATGGCGTAAATGGTTTAAATAATGTGATGGTCACTGATGAGGAATTTGTAAATATAATAGTACATTATTAACCAAGGTAGAGAAGAGGGTCATTATTGACCTAGCGCAAAGATTGTGTCCCGAGCCGCGTAGCGGCAAGGGACACAATTGCGCGTAGTCAATAATGACCTTCTCTACCGTGGTTTATATACTATTTTTTTCACTACTAGCATTTTCTTGAAAAATGTTTATTTAAAAATATGTTCAATTTTTATCAAAATCCTGTATATGATTTTTACAAAAAATTAATCGAAGTTTCCATGGAAATGACAATGACGTTACATTAATCAAAACAATAAAAAGTTCTTCAAATGGGTGTTTTTTCCAAAATAACTCATAATTTGCACGTAAATGGCGTAAATGATTTAAATAATATGATGGTCACTGATAAGGAATTTGTAAATAAAATGATAATGATAGAACACTGACACAGCTACAGAAAAAAGTGCGACATGTTTACAACTTACAATTTTTTTTTCGTTAAAATATGGGTGTAATAAAATGTTTTCAAGTATTTTAAAGTAGTTATGTTTTCAAAATAAAAAAATCTTCGTAAAAAACTCACAAAAACTGCTGTAAGTACCGTTCTATTTATGATAAAACCAGAAAACCTTGACATATGTTTTGACATTTTATTATTGTACAGTGTACATAGACTAGACATGGAAATTATTATTGACCAAGGGAGAGAAATGTGATTTCTCTGGTATAAAATCGGTCAAAAATTGCCTCTTCTATTGGTAGTAGTGAAAAATGATAATTATAGAACACTGACACAGCTACAGAAAAAAGTAGAAATGTTTAAAACTGAACAATTTTTTTTTCGTTAAAATATTTGTGCAATAAAATGTTTTTAAGTATTTTAAAGTAGTTATATGTTTTCAAAATAAAAAAATCTTCGTATAAACTTATAAAAACTGTTGTAAGTACCGTTCTATTTGCGAAACAAATTTGACATATGTTTTGACATAGGATTTTGTCTCCCTAGGGAGACAAATAAAAATTGTTTATTTACAACTATATTTGAAATGATGACATTTCTGACTCTTTAAAAGTTGGAAAATGTCACTTTATTGGTTTTATTAAGCTGTCACTTTCCACCCGGGCGAAAAGTAACTACTTTCCGCCTGGGTAATGAAAACAAGTCGGATTTAACTCTTTTGAGGGAGCAAATCCTCTTCGGCCTTTTGCGCACACTCTTTCAATTCTGTACATTCGTCATCACTATTCGACATTATGTTTTTTTTAATATTAGTTGGTTTAAGACTTTAAAATAATGCGAGAAATGACGTTTTTTGAAAATTAAAAATAATTATTTTTTTACTTCGATGTCAAGCAATTGTAATGTAACCAAGGTAATAAATTAAAAAAAAATAATCATGTTAACTAAGATGTTAAAAATAAATAATATTAATTTGCAAAATTAAAGCTTTTTAAAATTAAACATAAATGTAAGCAGTTGTAAATAAAATAGTATACTAACCTCGGTGGAAATTTCCTTTCTGTCTCGAGAAATGGTTTACCGCGGCGCTACGCGCCTTGGTACACCATCTTTTTCTCTCGACAGAAATGAAACCCTTTCCACCCACGGTAGTAATATACTATTACCTAGGTAGTAAAAAATGGTTTTGAAGGGTTTTTAAAAAGTCAATAATGACACTCTTTGCTCCTAGTAGTAAAAAATAGTATATTAAAACATTGAGTTTTATAAGGAACGTTTTTTAGCACGCGTCCAGGTTTGGAAAAAGAGCCGCGCAGCGGCGAGTTTTCCAATGGACAAGTGATAAAAAACGCCTTATAAAACGAGTTTTTTATACTATTTTTTATATTTGCTTCATTTAATTCATTAAAAAGCATTTTTAATTTGAATTAAAAACTTTAGATGAAATTTTGTTTTTTATGACCTACCTTATAGCATAACATTGACATTTTGAAGTAAAAAATAAATTAAAGTTAGACATATTGAATAATGACATTTGTAAACTTTACTCATTTAATACTGAATGAATAGGCGTTTTTGAGAAAATGTAACCATTGATGGGTTCTCCAATTCTTCTAGTTATTTCTTCTACAAAAAAACTATGTCCCCCGATTGATTATAATAGTAAAATTTGCAAATAAAAAATACCTTGCAAGAAAAGAATTCATCTTTTTGCATCAGGAAAACCAACCAATAAAATAAAATTTTGGGTTTAATAATGAAGCAATTCAGAAACTTTAAAAAACCTAATTTCGGGTTTCATAATGTGCATATTATAGAACGCAAATATAAAAAAGGTGTTTAAAAGCCTAACGACTTCTAAGGAGCTACTAGAAGAAGGTTACTTCTAGTAGGACCACAATAAAACGCACTAAGTTGTTTAATGTAGTAATAAGTAGTTTACAATGATGATTTATTGAACAGATCACAATATAGTCTACTCACCGTATAGAAAGAGATCAACTTTTTTTTGGACCCACTGGCACACCAAATTTAATCGAAAGAGCTTTTTTTTTACTTCCGAAAAAACTTGGTGTGCCAAGCCAAATCATGGGCCTAACTGCGGTAGCCCCTTTTAAAAAAGATATTTTTGTGACATTTTCACACATATATAAAAATTTGATCTCCTTCTATATGGCGAGTAGACTAATAAATTTTAGCCCAATTATTCTAATTAAAATTTGTAGGTTCCTTAGAAAAAAATCTCAACCAAGATCTGCTTATGCACGGTTGTAGGCACTACCCCCAGGAATATAAAAGTGAAAAATTCCCACAAAATTTCCGTGACGTTTAGCCCCCATCTTGCATAGAAGTGAGGAGTTACTTTTTTGTTAATACCTAAAATATTCGGCACTTTTGAAAAAAGTTTTAAAATTTTTTAGAAACATTATTTTAACAAGAATACAATCATTTTTAAAAAAATAATAAATCACCATTATTAACGATTCTATAGCTCTTTAAAAATCACCTTATTTCATCATAATCGTCTATCTTAGTCATAGAGTCCTGAAGCATAGATTGCAGCGTTCTCTGTAGGACCAAATTAGCACAATTTCAAAGTGCTATAAAATCGTTCAATATTGCTGATTTTTTTTTTAAATTATTTTATTTTTATTAAAATAATGTTCCTTAAAATTTTTTAAACTTTTTTTAAAAGTGCTAAATAGTTTAGCTATTTACAAAAAACTAACTCCTCACTTCTATGCAAGATGGGGGCTAAACGTCACGGAAATTTTGTGGGAATTTTTCACTTTTATATTCCTGGGGGTAGTGCCTACAACCGTGCATAAGCAGATCTTAGTTGGGATTTTTTTCTGGGGGCATTATTAGAATTATTGGGCTATTTATACAAAACTTTTGTTATTATAAAGTGCGTTGTCACGGGCTATTTTTGTTATTATAACACTTTACGAAAATTGAGCGAATTTGGAACAAACTTGGTTGCCGGTAGCTAAGTGGAGACGGCGTGAATTCAAAACTAAATGTAAAAAAATAGTGGCGCCAGTAAATTTTTTAACTCAAAAATTAACAAAATTCCCAAAACGGCCCAAAACGGCACTTTTTTTAAAAGTGCTAAATAGTTTAGCTATTTACAAAAAACTAACTCCTCACTTCTATGCAAGATGGGGGCTAAACGTCACGGAAATTTTGTGGGAATTTTTCACTTTTATATTCCTGGGGGTAGTGCCTACAACCGTGCATAAGCAGATCTTAGTTGGGATTTTTTTCTGGGGGCATTATTAGAATTATTGGGCTATTTATACAAAACTTTTGTTATTATAAAGTGCGTTGTCACGGGCTATTTTTGTTATTATAACACTTTACGAAAATTGAGCGAATTTGGAACAAACTTGGTTGCCGGTAGCTAAGTGGAGACGGCGTGAATTCAAAACTAAATGTAAAAAAATAGTGGCGCCAGTAAATTTTTTAACTCAAAAATTAACAAAATTCCCAAAACGGCTCAATTTTCCCAAACTTACGCAAAAGAAATCACAAAAACATAATTAAAAGACGCCCAAGGTCAAAAGGTAGAAAAACATTGCAATTCAAATATAGCATTATTAATTAAAATATATTTAATGAATATATAACAGGGATGAATTTAATGGGTTAATTATTGACTAAGGGTAATTTAAGAAAAATGTAAAAATGACTAAACGACTAACAGTCGCAATTATCACACTTTTATCACAGTCTAAAAGAAAAGAGTACATAATAATCTAAATTGGTCCCATATCTGCGCAAATAAGGTGTACAGTTGTTTACATTTATAAGAAAAATATATGCTTATATTGGTGATAATTTATCCACCGTAATATTATTCGCAATTAAAACCCATAAAAAAAAATTATTAATCCCCTTTAATTAATGATTGACCTTTAGAGGTCATATCCAAAGCAAAACTTGACTATCATAAACGACCATAATCCCAAAAAAATATACTTAACAAACCAAAATGTATTTTCTTCAACCTCCACTAACCCAGTGAAGTACATACAGTGAGAGGCAAAAGTCCCCCCCCTGGTCTTAACTTTTGAACGGTTCGAGATATTGCTTTCCAAAAATTTTTAGGTTAATTTACACAAAACAAACTACCTTTTTACAAATTTGGATTATTAAAAAATAATAACCCCTAGATGGGGGGACTATAAACTTAGTTTTTTTTAATGTAAAGAGGGGTCAAGTGACCCCTCATTTGAAAGGGATTTTTATTTCTAACACAATGGTGTTTACCAATTTAAAATATATTTATTATTTTTTTGGCTAGAAGCTTCTCGATAAAAAGAACGATTTCCTTAATAAATGCAACAGTGAAAAAATAAAACTATTTGAAATTAGGTAAGGGTGCATGTTTTTCTTTGATTAAAAAAAATATGTAACATTTTTTTGTTAAAATGTGTTATACCCTGTGTCCCAACATAAAATACAAAAAAACAAAACCTTATGCTTCTAAATAATTTTTTTTTATTTAATTAATTTTAACCCTATTTTACTTCGTTTTTTTTGAAAAAAAAATAATTTTGGTAGGTTATTTTAAAACATTTGTTATAAAACATACTAACAAAAAAAAATTATTAATATTTTTAAACAAAAAGAAAACATACACCCCTACTTACTTTGAAGTCACTTAAGTCTTTTATTGTTGCATTTATGACGTAAAACAGGATTTTTGTGCTTTATTTTAAAACGCACAGTACAATAGAACTACTAAATCAATCTTAAATTCGTAAACGTCATTGTCTTGGAAATAAAAATAGCTTTCAAATGAGGGGTCACTTGACCCCTCTTTAGATTTAAAAAAATTAAGTAGATAGTCCCCCTACGTGGGGGTTATTATTTTTTAAAAACCAATTTTTTCAAAAGGTAGTTTTTTTTACTGCTAATTTGTCAAGAATTTTTTTTAAATCAATATCTCAAACCGTTCAAAAGTTAAGGTGGGGGGGGGGGGCGGACTATTGCCTCGCACTGTATATACAGGGTGAGTAGAAAGTAACGCATATCGCTTCTAACGGCGTTAATACTTTTCTTAGAGCATTATTTTTTTTTAGGTCGATTCCTAACTTTTTCTTTCGCATTTAATAAATCTAAATTTAAATATACAGGTTGTGTCAGTTCTGAGTAATAAAACGCAACTTTGTTATTTTAAATGGGACACCCCATTGAAAGTGGAGGTGTTTTTTGGAAAAGAACTCCGCACAATCCTTATGAAAAAGTAGTCCCGGTTAAAGTTTTTGAATTTTTTATATGTTGCAGCCACGGTCCTTCTCATCAAAAGTTACCATTGCGCCAACTTTTTTATCGCGCCGTTTTTCTTCTACAGGGTGTTAAAGTATCCCTTTTTAAAATATTCAATAATTTATTTTAGCGAAAGTAAAAGTGAAAAAAAAATTTCAACTTCCTCACTTTCCCGGAACCCTTATTTTTAAAAATCAAAAAACAAAAAAATCTTGATTTTCTCAGAAAACGATAGAACGTGTTTTTCTGACCTTGTACATAAAAAAACAATAAATCTACATCTGCATCCCTTTCGTATGGGATGCAATTAATAAATAAACGTCGGTTAAATTGAGTGATTTTTTTGTATTTTATTTTTTTTTTATTAACTTATTTTTACATCGGTCTGTTTCTGCAACTATGACTTAATACCGATGCTCTGAGTGAGACTACCCCCAACCGAGAAATTTTGTCGTATCCCTTCCTCTCTCAAAGATGGGTAGAGCTCTTTTACGTGCATATGAGCACACAGGACCGCATCTTTTACTTCGTCTTCCGAGCAAAGGTATCACTAGAAACATTTATCCCACCAGTAAATGTTACCAGCAGACTCATTTTTGGATCACTCCCGGGTTCGAACCCGGGTCACTTTGGTGAGAGGCAGTGATACTTACCTCGACACCATGCCTGCTGTATTTTATAATAGTAATTATTTTAAGAAAATTATACCTACTAAAAAAAAATTCGTCGGGCGGTTATTTTGTTAAAAGGGAAAACGTAAGAATGAAATATTTTTCACCTATTGTTTGTTTTAATGTTTTGTTATGGATTTTTTTATTATTGTATAGAAGCGTATTCAGGGGGGAGGGCTATGGGGGCTGGAGCAACAATTATTTTTCATTTTTATCCAGTAGGTTCCGATCCAGGTTCGGAATCGTTGTATATTTTAAGAAGCATCAATGTGATTCGGAGACAATCTCTGAGGCACCTTCAATGCTCAATATACAACGACCGCGAACCTAAATCTGAACGGAATAAATAAATATGGAAAATAATTGTTAGCCCCGCCCCCCTGAATACGGTACTATAAAATAATAAAAAATGCAAAACAAAACACTAAAACAAACAAAAAGTGAAAAATATTTTAGTTTACGTTTTTCCTATTAATAAAAAAACCGTCCGACGATTTTTTTTTACTAGGAATAATTTGCTGAAAATAATTACTAATATAAAATACAAAAAAATCACTCAATTTAACCGACTTTTTTTATTAATTGGATCTCCTACAACATATAAAAAATTCAAAAACTTTAACCGGCATCACTAGGACCATAAGAATTGTGCGGGGTTCGTATACTTTTTTTTGTATTAATAAATATTATTTATCTGTCAAATCCAACCAATAAAGTAGCACAAAATCGTTGGATATCTTAAAATAATGAAAGTGTATTTTTGATGTTTGATAACCTTTTTGCGGACAAGGGGTAGTAACAAAACCTATCACGGTGCTTCTGAACGAAATTTAATAAACATTAGATGCACTTCCGATTTTTTTGTGGATTTACGTTCTTAAAATGTTAAGGAATCAAAATTAATTTAGTTTAAAATCCTAGAGTCGGCGCTTTTTTTTTTAAATATGATTTTTCTAAAAATGCTTACTCGCTACCTAGGAGATGGATGCATTTCCTCTAGCAGCTATCCGCACTATCATCCATATCAATGAAGATTTTTTTTTATTTTAAAAAAAGATTGTTGTGTAGTCCTATCATTGAAAATAACTCCTGGGACCCCATTAAGTTTTTATTTATATGACATTTAAACATTTAATTTTGAGAAAATACCAACGGTAGGACAAACCTGTGAATGTGGGGAATAATAAGAATTACTTATTTTTTCGAACAATACAGGGCGTATCACGACGAGTATAAGGCATACGTATCTCAAAAATGGTTTGTTATATTTTTTTCAAATTTGGTATGCATAAGTTTTGGGGTAACATGCATCTAGCTAAAATATTTTCAACTTTGTGCCACTTCCGGTTATACCGGAAACTAGTGTCAACTTTGTTATTTTAAATGGAACTACCTATTTTTTTTTAATATTTTCATTCCTTTTCCCATTTTAAGTAAACTTTGCAAAAAAAAATTCAAAAAAAGTTTTTAGTTATTTTTTAATTAAGGTTTTTCAAATTTTTTTTACTGTGGTAAGGGTTTAGAAGATAATCGATTTTTCAAAAACTAATGAATGATTTTAATTGTGGTTTTGGCTTCGGTTAAATAATGGTCCCAAAATCTACTTTTGTGATTAAAAATAAAAAAAAAAATAACCGGAAGTAAAATATCGGCCATTAAACCCGCCTCTTTAAAAATTAAATTATCTCACTTTTTTTAAATGTAATGCCATAATTTTTGTTATTGTTTCTAACTGGGGCTTTTAATACCTTTCAAATGATGTCCTATACCTATCTCTAATAGTTTTCGAAATAATAATTTTTTTTATAATTACATGCAATAACGGCAAAATTAGAGTTTCTTTGGAAAAATCTAGTCTAAGTCATGAAAACAAAAAACAACTATTTGACGTTTGCAACATTTAAATTCATTGTGGAGTGACAGATACTTCTTCTTTTCTTTAAAATTTATTCTAAAATAGTTTTTTGTTTTCATGACTGGATTTTTCCATAAAAACTCCAATTTTGCCCTAATAACATGTAACAATAAAAATAAATTATTATTTCGAAAACTATTAGAGATAGGTATAGGACAATGATACATCATTCGAAAGGTATTAAAAACCCTAGTTAGAAGCAACAAAAAAAATTATGGCATTCCATTTAAAAAAAATGAGATAATTTAATTTTTAAAGAGGCAGGTTTAGTGGCCGATATCTCACTTCCGGTTGAATTTTTTTGCATTTATAATCACAAAAGTAGATTCTCGGACCATTATTTCACCGTAAGCCAAATCCGCAATTAAAATCATTCATTAGGTTTTGAAAAATCGGTAATCTTCTAAACCTTTACCACAGTAAAAAAAAATCGAAAAACCTTGATTACAAAATAATGAAAAACTTTTTTTGAATTTTTTTTTGCAAAGTTTACTTAATATGTGAAAAGGAATGAAAATACCGAAAAAAAAATAGGTAGTTCCATTTAAAATAACAAAGTTGATAGTAGTTTCCGGTATAACCGGAAGTGGCACAAAGTTGAAAATATTTTACGTAGATGCGTCTTACCCCAAAACTTTTGTATACCAAATTTAAGAAAAATATAGCAAACCGTTTTTGAGATACGTATGCCTTAAACTCGTCGTGATACACCCTGTATATACAGGGTGGTCCAAGCAAAAGTTTCCACCCCCATTATTTCCTGAACGAATTTGTTCTGGAGGAACTGCCGCGACACGTCATTTTTTATTGGAGGGGGACATCCAATTAGGGTATTTTTTAATTTTTTTGTTCAACCCTCCAAGCGGGGTGATTACCCCAGTAAACATTTCAAATGGCACTACGGGTCAAGTGAGGTCTTTTTTGAAAGCTACAATTTTTCTCTTTTCAAAAAAAAAAAAATTTTCAAAATTTTTATTTTTTAGAATTTTAAATTTAATCATATTTTACGCTTCTTAAGAAGAAAATGCTTAGACAGGTCGATTTTCTTTTGAAGAAGAACATCTAACAACATATTCCTTAATTTTTTTCTTTAAACCCCCAAGCGGGGTAACAACCCCATCAATAATCTTTAATGGCCATTCTGGGTAAGTGGGGCCTTATTTAAAAGCTACAATTTTTTTGTAGTAAAAAATTTTAAAATCGGACAAATATTTTTCGAAATTTTGTTGTTTTTTTTTATTTTAAATCTAAAAGTAAATTTACACACCTTAAAATTTCAAAAAATATTTGTTCGATTTTAATTTTTTTTACTTTACTGAAAAGAGAAAAATTGTAGCTTTCAAATAAGGTCCCACTTACCCAGAATGGCTTTTAAAGATTATTGATGGGGTTGTTACCCCGCTTGGGGGGTTGAAGAAAAAAATTAAGAAATATGTTGTTAGATGTTCTTCTTCAAAAGAAAATCGACCTGTCTAAGCATTTTCTTCTTAAGAAGCGTAAAATATGATTAAATTTAAAATTCAAAAAAATAAAAATTTTGAAAAATTTTCGCCCGATTTTGAAAAAAAAAATTTTTTTGAAAAGAGAAAAATTGTAGCTTTCAAATAAGACCCCACTTGACCCGTAGTGCCATTTGAAATTGTTGATGGGGTAATCACCCCGCTTGGAGAGTTGAACAAAAAAATTAAAAAATACCCTAATTGGATGTCCCCCTCCAAAAAAAAAATGACGTGTCGCGGCAGTTCCTCCAGAACAAATTCGTTCAGAATATAATGGGGGTGGAAACTTTTGCTTGGACCACCCTGTATAACAGCAACATTGGTACCCCAGGACTCACAATATTCCCATCCGAAAGTTATTGTCAAAAAGTGACGTTTACTTATTTACATTTTTACTAAAAAAAGGGCTGTTTAGAAGAAAAAAACTAAGTAATTACAATGTACTTAATAAAACATTCCATTATATGTACAACCAACACTAATAATCGCTCAGTATTGGCACAGCAATTTGAGCAATTAGCAAAAAATAATGTATTAACTAATTTTCTAGCATTATTTTTCTTTTGTTGAGGAAGGTAATTAAAAACTATATTAAATGACATGGAAAATTGCTTATTGTTTTTTAAGAAACAGCCCCTTTTTAAAAAAATCGTAAAAAAATAAACGTCACTTTTTGACAATAACTTTTGGATGGGAATATTGTGAGCCCTGGTGGACCAATGTTGCTGTTATATATATTGTTCGAAAGGATAAGTATTTTTTATTAATCCCCACATTCACAGGTTTGTTCTACCGTTGGTATTTTCTCAAAATTAAATGTTTAAATTTCATAAAAATAAAATCTTAAAATGGGGCCCCCGGAGTTATTTTCAATGATAGGATTACACAACAATCTTTTATTTAAATAAAAAAAAAATTCATTTCGATATGGATTAGTGCGGATAGGTGCTAGTAGAAATGCATCCATCTCCTAGGTAGCGAGTAAGCTTTTTTAGAAAAATCATATTTAAAAAAAAAAGCGCTGACTCTAGGATTTCAAACTAAGTTAATTTTGATTCCTTATCATTTTGAGGACATAAATCAAAAAAAAAAATCAAAAGTGCATCGAATTTCGATTTAATTTTGTTCAGAAGCACCGTGCTATATCATTGAACTGCAAATTCATCGTAGATTTAAAAATAAAATAAAAAAATGGGGTGTCTCATTTAAAATTACAAATTTGCATTTCATTAGTTAAAAATAAACTAACACAACCTGTATATCTTAAATTTAGTTTCATCAAATGCGCAAGAAAAAGTTAGGAATCAACCTGAAAAAAATTAGGACTCTAAAGTATTTACGCCGCTAGAAGTAATATGCGTTACTTTCTACTCACCCTGTAGATATATTCGTATGATATTATAAATACGTGTCAAAAATAGGTGCAAATGAACATTATAAATTGGAAGATGTTTAATTTCCAAAAGGTATAAGTGATGTTCATTTTTTCACGTCCATGGCCGATTTTTATTCTTCTGGAAAAGCAATTTACTTCGCGGCCGAGAAAAACCATGAAAAGAACTCAGGCATACCAATAAATCTTTCTTTTTGACTTGTTCATAAAATCATTAAGATTTTCTAAAGAACTAATAAACTATTTATTTATTTTTATTTTAAATCACAGCGAAAAAGTTACAGCTGTTTTAGGGTTGATATCCAATTCAAAGTTTCTGGAGTTATTTGGTGTATTTCTTGAAAACCACCCTCAAATTTAGTGTTTGGACATTCTTCTACAATATGTTTAATCGTTTCTGGCAATGCACCACATTCACAAAGCGGGCTAGGTAATGCATTCCATTTATAAAGCATATCATTACAACGTCCGTGACACGTTCTAAGGCGATTAACCATACTCCAAACTTTTCTGGGCTGATCAAACCCTGGAACTACCTTCGTTGGATCTCAATTCTTTGTTGGTTAAATCATCAATTTCTTGCCACTTATTTTTCCATATATCAGTAACGGAAAGGGGTTGATGACTAAACTCCTCTTGCCATATAGGCTTCCTTGTTTTAAGTCTGTTAGGTGGAAGCATCTGCAAGTCAATATGTAAGGGGAATTTTTTCAACTTAAATTGAACCTTATCCCATTCCCTTTTAGCTGCATGTTTTCTTCTAAGGTCAGGTGGAGCTATGTTAAAAAGCACAGGCAACCAATGCGTTGGTGTAGATTTTATTGTACCAGTGATTACTCTCATAGTTTGGTTTAATTGTGTGTCAATTTTGTTCACATGACAACTATTCATCCAAACAGGGCAACAGTACTCCTACGCCGTAGAATAAACAAGTGCCAGTCTTGCTGTTCTCAAAGTATGAGCATCCGCCCCACAATTGGTTCCCGCTAATTTACTTAGAATATTGTTTCTGGTTTTAATTTTCTGTCTAACTTTTTCTTAATGATTATTATACAATAGGGAACTGTCCAAAGTTACTCCAAGATACGTAGGGTTAAAGTTATGTTTCAGTAAAACTACATTAAACTTAACTTGAAGCTCTCTTCTTTTCTGATTGTTGTTCAGATGAAAACAAGAAACCTCTGTTTTGGTTGGATTTGGACAGAGTCTCCATTTCTTGAAATACTGATACATTATATCCAAGTCACTTGATAGAGAATTTTCCAATATATTAAAATCATTATGTTGGTAAGTCAGCGCCAAATCATCAACATAAATAAACTTACGGAAGTAGTTTGGTAAGTCACTAGTATATAAATTAAACAACAGTGGAGCTAATACTGAGCCCTGAGGTAATCCATTGTTAAGCGTCCTAAATTTGCTACTTTTTTCTCCAATAAATACAGGATTATTCATAAAGGAAATGCATACAAAAGAAACAGACTTACAGTTTCATACTTGAATTAAAGCTGAGGGGTACTGCTCGATCGATACTGCTTAAATGAAGTAGCCATCAAGTTATTACACCAAAATCCAAAAGTGATGAGAATTCATCTAAATGGAGGATGTCGACAAAAACTGATGATGTGCACACAAAAGAACCAAATAGAAACCATAAAAGCGATCAAATAATGATTTAATTGTACTTGAACATTAATTAAGTAAATTTTGTAAATTTGAAACTGAAGGCCTAGAAAAAAAATAGTGAAGGTTAGATTTAACCTACGTGGAAAAGCTGCACGAATTAACTTACCGCAGATGGTATGTGGCCTTTTAGAAGACATTTGGGCCGATGAAGATATTTATTAACTTATTCCCAGCAAAATAATCCATATCACAAAATTAATACACTACTTTTAATTGGACGAATAAGTTAAAATCCCATTTTAAGGAACAGCAAAAGGAACGGACATGCTAACCTCATAAAGGTCGGCACCAAAGTAACAAAAATGTGTCATCCGGAAATATTTCTGGCCTAATTTTCCCTACTAAGAATCTTAACATATTCTAGAACATTGTACGGAAGTAACAATTCCCGCGAAATACGAAAATATGCCAAATAAAATTTATTTGGGACAGGGAAAAAGTTATTTTTTTACAAATTTAACCTAAAATCTGCAAATTAACTTTTTTACATTAGTGTGTCTCTGTCATACTAATACTAATTAGTTATACGCAGGTCAAGACAGCATTGTTTTTGTTTATTTTCACCAATTCGCAAAATTTATATTGAAAAATGCAAACAACCATTTTTAAGTGGTTGTTGAAGAAGCTTTTTATTCACCCTTTGCGTTCGTACCGAAGTCGCCGGTCGACACATCTCAGAAGTCGTCAGATTGACTTATTTATTTTTGACTTATTTGGACGTATCTGAGATGCGTCGACCGGCGACTTCGGTACGAACGGAAAGGGTGAATACCTTAATTTTAATTTTTTTTCGAA
The DNA here is from genome assembly GCA_963920755.1 of Cartodere bifasciata. Classification (NCBI taxonomy): domain Eukaryota; kingdom Metazoa; phylum Arthropoda; class Insecta; order Coleoptera; family Latridiidae; genus Cartodere; species Cartodere bifasciata. The sequence continues at coordinate 7,455,465 of OY987198.1, forward strand.
TAACAGAAAATTAACATTTAGGGTATAGTCCGTAAGTCATTTTGGTAAACCAAAGTGACAGAAAACGACTCACACAATACTTACGGACTATACCCTTAATAAAGCGAGATTTTTAAGATGTTTCTTAAAATTGTTAGAATTGATATTGCCACTTAGGGTATAGTCCGTAAGTCATTTTGGTAAACCAAAGTGACAGAAAACGACTTGTTACACAATTCATCGTCATGGAAAACGATTGGTACAACTGTCACTTTGGTTTACCAAAATGACCTACGGACTATACCCTTAATATTCTTTATACAGGGTGGTCCAAGGAAAAGTTTCCACCCCCATTATTTTCTAAACAAATTTGTTTTAGATAAAATGCCAAGACATGTCGATTATGTTTCAAAACTAACATTTTTTTTCTTTAACTTCCTAAGGGGGTTGACCATTTTGTCAATAAGCCTAAATGACACTACGGGTCAAACTACGGGTCAAGTGGGGTATGAATGAATGAATGAATGAATAGTTTATTGTGAAAAAACAAAAACATAAAATAACAAAAATATAAACATAATCTACAAATAAACTATAAGAACCACATTTAAAGCTCCCAAATGAGCTTGTAGTGGACAAAAACTTAAATAAATACATTATGAACAAAAATAAAACAGTACAATAAAAAAGAAAGTAAGTATAGAAATAAGAAATTACCCTTAACCTAAAAAAATAGAAGGAAGAAAAAAGATAACAAAAAAGCAATAATATAGCGCATAAAAATAAACCTGAATTCCAGCCGGTGTAATTTACTTTTGTTGTAATGTTTTTTTGTTTTATTATAATTATTACTTTTTTTTATTAATCATTTATAATATAATAAGACCTACATATATTTTTTTTTTGTTTTTTTTTTTTGGATTTTTTTTTTAACTTTTTATTTCTAGTATACTTTAGGTTTCGTAAGAATAATGGATGCCTTGATAAAGAAAATAGAGAAAAAGAAAATAAAGCAATATGAATGAATGGTAATAGTAAGTTGTTAATTGTTTTTTATATCGACCAATTTTGAAATGAAAGAACGATCCCTTTCCCACATCCAATGCTTAACATGGGCTTTAAAAGTACTTTTTATATTTGCGTTCTATAATATGCACATTATGAAACCCAAAATTTGGTTTTTTAAAGTTTCTGAATTGCTTCATTATTAAACCCAAAATTTTATTTTATCGGTTGGTTTTCCTGATGCAAAAAGATGAATTTTTTTCTTGCAAGGTACTTTTTATTTACAAATTTTACTATTATAATCAATTGGGGGACATAGTTTTTTTGTAGAGAGAATAACTAGAAGAATTGGAGAACCGATATCAATGGTTACATTTTCTCAAAAACGCATATTCATTCAGTATTAAATGAGTAAAGTTTACAAATGTCATTATTCAATATGTCTAACTTTAATTTATTTTTTACTTCAAAATGTCAATGTTATGCTATAAGGTTGGTCATAAAAACAAAATTTCATCTTAAGTTTTTAATTCAAATTAAAAATGCTTTTTAATGAATTAAATGATGCAAATATAAAAAATAGTATAAAAAACTCGTTTTATAAGGCGTTTTTTATCACTTGTCCATTGGAAAACTCGCCGCTGCGCGGCTCTTGTTCCAAACCTGGACGCGTGCTAAAAAACGTTCCTTATAAAACTCTATGTTTTAATATACTATTTATATTGTAAGTTTTTTATTGTGAGTGGTAGAATATTAAAAGTTTTTGGGACAAGAAATAGGAGGCTGCGTTGGCCGACAGTTTTGTGGATTCTAGGTACTGCAGCATTTGTTCGTTTTTGTCTGGTATCGTATTTATGTGAAATGCTTAATAATACATGTTTATACTTAAATTGGTAAAGAGTGACTGAAAGAAAATACAGCTGTCTTAGATCGAATAAATGCATTTTAATAAATAATTCATTAGAGGGGTAGATAATATCTTTTTTAAGTATAACTCGTAATATCCATTTCTGTGTGACGAATAAATTGTTAAGGTAAAAATTTGTGGCATTACCCCAAGACAAATTACCGTAAATTAAATGACTTTCAACCAATGCATGATAAACCATTTTTATTGTTCTTGAATCTAGAATTTCTGAAAAAAGCCTAAATTTTGGAATGAGACATCTGATTTTTTTGTTTAATTCGTTTATATGAAGGTTCCATTTTAAATTATTCTCAAATGTCACACCCAAGTATTTAACTTTATCGGTTCTTTTTATTGTATAGTATGAGTTGGTGTTTGTTCTGATTTTTAATGAGTCAAAATTTGGAAGGGAATTTTTATAAAGACTAAAAGGCATGAAGGTGGTTTTATTAATGTTTACGGTTAATTGTTTAGACGAGAACCAATCAATAATTTTACTTAAATCAGATTCGGCAATTTCTTTTAAAGAGTTCCATGTATTGCTTTTGTAGATAATTGCGGTGTCATCAGCGAACCCGATTATTTTTCCTATTTTTGAAACAGAAAAAAGGTCGTTAACGAAAATGTTGAATAGCAGGGGTCCCAAAACTGTACCCTGTGGCACTCCGACAGTTACTGGTTTGGGATCACTTAAAACTCCATCAATACTAACAACTTGTGATCTATTTGACAAGTAACTTTCAAACAGCTTTAAAGGTTGACCTCTAATTCCGCACAAATTTAGTGATTTAAGTAGAAGATTATGATTTACCGTGTCAAATGCCTTTGCAAGGTCGACGAATACGGAAAGGCTCTTGGAACCCTTGTCCAAGGAACTTTGAATATCCGCCATAACCATTGCAAGGGCATCTTGTGTAGACATTTTTTCTGTAAAACCAAATTGCATGGGCGAAAGTATTTTATGTTTTTTTAAAAATTCGTTTAATCTTATTTTAATGATTTTTTCCATTGTTTTTGAAAAATTTGAAATTATTGATATGGGCCTATAGTTTGAGGTATCGAGACGTGATCCTTTTTTGAGTAACGGTTTTACAATCGCATTTTTAAAAGACGTGGGAAAAAAACCATATTCAAAGCATTTGTTTATTAAAGTCGTAAAAGGTTGAACAATAAAGAAACTAATTTCTTTAATTGTATTTGCCATAATTAAATCATCACCAGGACTTTTATTGTTTTTTAGTTTGTTAAAAATTCTTAAAACTTCAATTTCATTTGTTGGTGACAAAAAGATAGATTGGGCAATTGGGGAATAATTCTTTGACATAACATTGTTGGAGCTTAAAGTTCCAAAATTATTTGCTAATTTTGTGCCAACTTGACTAAAGTAGTTATTAAATAAGTTAGAAATCAAAAATTTATCCGTAATTGTGTCTCCATTATCGTTTATTTCTAGAATTTTGTGCTTTTGTTTTTTAGATCTAGATGTCAACTTATTTATGCAGTTCCACAGATCTCTAGAGCAGTCTTTATTTTTTTTTACTTCATTTTTAAAGAAGGTGTTTTTGGTTTTTTTTATTAGTGAATTTAGACCGTTTCTGCAGGATTTGAATTGATTTTTTATGTTAGTGTCCAAAGGAAAATCTAGTGATAGCTTATGGAGCCTATTTTTTTCCTTAATACACTTTAGGAGATTTGGGGTCATCCACTCATTTTGTTTTACTAATTTATGTTTTGTATAGTAAATAATGGTGCTGGCGCTAATATAATTTTTTATTTTATCTAAAAAGGAAGTTACACATTCATCTAAGTTTTCTTCAGTTATTAGAGAAATTTCATTTCATGTTTCCGCTATTAGGTATTCTTTAAGTTTTTTAAAGTTGATTGTTTTATGTGTTTCTTTAGTGTTAATTATATTAGACTTGTTTTTACGAGTCTGAAGAACTGTTTGAAGAATAACTGGGTAATGATCACTTATGGCATTATGAAGCACAATTGGAGTAAAATCGGTAAGTATTTGACAACTTTTCATAAATATATGATCAATGCACGATTTGGAAGAATCGTATTCCCTAGTAAACTCATTTATGGCCGACATATATCCTTTTTCGGTAAGTGTATTTAAATATCTATTGGTGCATTCTGTATTATCTAAAATATTAATATTTATGTCTCCAACAAATACATGCAAAGTTGATTTAATTATTTTTTTATGTTTTAGATAGTTATCCAAACTTTGGACAAAAACAAAAGGACACGATGAAGGCGAACGATATGCTGCAGTAATTAGAACCTTTTTAACTGAGGAAAAAGGCAGACTAATATAAATATTAGTCTGCCTGAGATAAGTTTATTAGAACTAACCTTAAAAGGTTAGTTCTAATAAACTTATCTCACCAAAATTAATAATATCGTAAGTAAAACTATATTTATTTTTTACAAAAACAACAACTCCATCATTCTGATTGTACGTACCATTATTGTATATTATGCTGTAATTATCAAGATTAAATAGGTCGAGATCATGAATCTTCCATGTTTCTGTAAGTACTATGCAATCGAAATTAGCCGATAAGTCATTTAGTACAATTTTTAGTTGGTCGATATTTTTGGCTAAACTTCTGATATTACTATAAAAGATAGTAAAATTTTCTTTGCCATTATCTAATAATGCCTTACATATTTCTAAATTTTCTGCTATTTTAGTGTCAATTTTTTCAACAGTAAAGTTTTTTAAATAAGCATCCATTATTTCTAATTGCATAAAGTGTAAAGAAAAGTATTGTAAAAATAAATAAAGAATAATAATAAAATGATTTTTCATTTGTAAATTAGAAAAGATTTATTTTAAAGAAACATATGTGGATTAATTAGCAGGTACAGAGTTTCCGGTTTCCTCTTTTCTAGAATGTTTTCTGTTCCGAATGTTAGCAGCAATTACTGGGGTTGGTCCGACTTCTGTGAACTCGGTAGTATTTGTTGGGGTGGGTGGTTCGCTGAATGGTCTCTTTTTTGACTCAGGTGTTGTAAGAAGTGTTTTATTCAGGTCGACAGTTTCTTCTTCTTTGTTTAATTGATGTAATTCCTCTTGATGTTTAAGTTTTTCGTAAGTGTATGTTTCTCCGTTTAGTATTAACTTATTATTTTTTATTTTGGCGCTGAGGTTTCTCTTTTTTGCTTCCTGCAGGTGCTTTACCAAGTATTTGTTTATTGCAAGGTCCTGCTTTCCCAAATCGTGCGAAAATGAAACTCCAGTATCCTTTAGTTTGTGTACGTTTGAAAAAAAATTTTGTTTTTTGAAGTACGATAAAACTTCAACTATAATTACGCTTGGTGAAATGGCAAAAATGTTATTAAAATCATTTTTGGACACATTTACGTTTAGTTGATTTTTAATAAAATTGATTATTTCTTGAGGCACATCATTTTTGCACTGAAGCCCAAATACCAGAAAATGATTTTTTTTGACTTTGCGTTCCAAAAATAGAAGCTTTTCCTTTGTTTACTTGTTTTTGTTTTCCAAATGTATAATTTTATTCTGAGCTTCCAATAATTTGTTTTCGAATCTATTTTTAATTTCGCTAATTTTTTGTTTAATTTCCGTGTTTTGTTTTGTGATGTTCTCCAGCATAAGAATTATTCGTTCATTGTTAAGTTCTTTTTCATTTGACATATTAAACAGTTATTTTTAAGAATTTCGTAGAAACTCGGAAAATATGTCACAGTGGCAACAGCGCTTAACAAAGCATCAGCGATCGCCTTCTTATCTTGAAGTTTTTTTTGAGATTACAATGTAAACAGCGATGAACAGCAAGCAGTTAGAATATGATTACGGTTAGAATTACCTTTTTTTTTTCTTTGGAGTATTAGGTATTTATGCCAAATAACATTTAGCTTGCTTTTAAAACCATTAAATCGACTTTTTAATACAATAAATAGACTTTTTTATGTGGAGGTTATAATTTCAACTTTGTGCTACGTTGCCGATTTTTAATATATTCTATATCATTGTATCATTTTGATAATACAATATTTCTCTTTTCAAAAAAATAAAAATTTTGAAAATCGGCCAACTATATTTTGAATCTTTATTTATTTGAATTTTAGATTTCAAAGTTAGGTAAAAGTCTTAAAATGCTCAGACAGGTCGATTTTCTTATAAAAAGATACATCTAAAAATAATATTTGTTTATTTTTTTCTTCAAACCTCTAATAGTACGGGAGGTAGCGCCACTTTGCATAACATTATACATACAAAGCTGATTTCTTTCTATTTTATAGTATTAGTATTGTAAATAAACGAAATGATAGTCTACCGCCTCATCGATGTTGCCAAAATTCACAAAATTAAATAAAAGTCGCAAAAATGTTTGTGTACCTAAATGTCTTAAGTACAAAGCTGAAACTTTACACAGTACACAGTGATAAAGGACACCTAAAAATAAAAGAAAATGGTAGTCTACCGCACTTTAAGTGCTGCCATCAACCGCCTACCAGTCACTAAAGAGGTTGAAAATTCAAAGTTATTTTACTTACCAGTACGGTCTTTTACAAGGCTCTAGATTATGAAGAAATAGTTTATTTAATAAAATAGTATACAATTCTCGAAAAAAGTTAAGTCTACCTAAAATCCAAAGTTGCTAAAGTCTTGGTAGAAGCAAAAGAATGCGTCACGCAAACGTTGCGACTTGGGAGTGCTGTGAATCGTATTAACAAGACTGAAGTTACAAGCTTGTAAAACAATAAAAAATAAAATCTACCAAATACACAAAGTTTTTAAAGCCTTGGTAGACGCATGGGATAGCGCCACTTTTCGATCATAACGGCTAAACGTAAATTTTTGCATATACCGGGCACCGGCATTTAAAAAATATGCTAAGGTGATACTTTACAAGTAAGTAGTTTCAGTAAAATTATAAAAAAAATTTAGTCTACCGAAAATCCAAAGTTGCTGAAGCCTTGGAGGACGCAATTAATTGCAACGCTTTTCGACCGCATCAGCGCGCAACAAACTTTAATTATAATATTAGCATTAAGTTTTTTTAAAACATAAGCACTTTTGAAGCCTTAATATAAATTAAAAACCCGTGCATAATTAGAAAATTGTTCTAAGCACTCCCCTTATTTAAAAAAATATTTAATTCGCAATAATAATCGGAAATATTGGGACACTAGCGAAACGAGTGTTCTAAATTTTACAAATCAGAAGAAAGATACTTAAGGGATTCGTTGAATTAAAGAATTTTTTTCACTACTACTTATAAAAGAGGCAATTTTTGACCGATTTTATACCAGAGAAATCACATTTTTCTACCTTGGTCAATAATAACTTCCAAATGTCAAAACATATGTCAAGGTTTTATCATAAATAGAACGGTACTTACAGCAGTTTTTGTGAATCTTTTACGAAGATTTTTTTATTTCGAAAACATAACTACTTTAAAATACTTGAAAACATTTTATTGCAGAAATATTTTAACGAAAAAAAAAAATTGTACAGGTTGTAAACATGTCGCACTTCGCAGTAAACCACGGTAGAGAAGGTCATTATTGACTACGTGCAATTGTGTCCCTTGCCGCTGCGCGGCTCGGGACACAATCTTTGCGCTAGGTCAATATTGACCCTCTTCTCAACTTGGTTAATAATGTACTATTTTTCACTGCTAGCTGCAGAAAAAGTCATTATTGATAAGGCATTAAGATCGAGAAGTCGCTTTTCTCTACTAGTGGTTAATAATATTTCATTATAATGCAGTGGTAGATAATGAAAAAACAATTGATTTATGTCAAAAAATTAGTTAAAAAAATCGGAGTGACTATTCGAACTCGCCAAATGTACGAATAGTGGGCAGGCTATTCATACTCGCGCGAGTATGAATAGCAAGCATGCTATATTCATACTAGCCGGATGTACGAACAGTGAGCATTCATACTCGCGCGAGTATGAATAGTCCACAGGCTATTCATACACGCCTGATGTACGAATAGCCTGTTGACTATTTATACACTTGTCTAACAGTTATTTATTTGTTCCTGTGAATTTCAATAAACAGCTCTTATTTAATTAGTCTTTTTTTATACTTTTAAAACTTGTGTGACTTTAAAAATAAAACGAAATAAATACTTTTATTTTTTATTAAAAATTTAATAATATACAAAAGAATGACGCATTTATATTGCACATAAACATTAGGTATTTTTATTAGAAAAAAACATATTATTTTCAGAAACGATTTTTGGTTACTCTTAAAAAACTAAATAAGTACATTTCGGTTATTTGGCTGTAGCGTTTTTGTTTTTGGAGGGATGTATTTGAAACTTTGACATTATTTTTTGTCACCAATCAGATTCTGGTTGAAAAAAATGTCTGTAACGCTTCGTAACTATCATAATGCTCTTAATGTTTCTTATAGAAGATCAATGAGAATTCAGTTTACACTTTGTCACTTTATTAGAAACGACACGTCAAAAGCAACGTTATTACGTTGATTACAAGAATAATGAAACCAGAATTCATTTACAAAATTTTTGTTCGAGGTTCGGTTTTTAATATATTGTCAGGCAAGATAGGGTTTGGGCCCTTGTCATGCCGTTTGGGGGTTGCCACCGAGGCAATGTCAATAAAAGATAATAAATACTACATAATTTATTATGAACAAATAGAATAACAATAATAACACAGGTCTACTTACCAAGAGGAGTCACTAAAGGGATCGAACCATACACACACTTAACATAATAGAACTGAACCCTGATGTAACAATCTGATAGCTATTTATGAGAGAGCTCAAGGATTGTTACATCGTATAGTTTATAAGTGCGTGTATTTAGTAATAACATCCCTGTACGTGACATCCCCCCGGCTCGTGATTTCCCGACCCTGGGAAATAAAAATGAATTTACTAAAAAAAATACATCTAAATAGAAAAAATTTGGAAAATGAAATGTTGAATATTCCAATTTGCTTTACATAACATAACGGAGTGGTGAACGCATGGGGTGGTTCCTTGGATAGTCCTGGTCATCCATCAGTATCGTGGTCCATCCAAAGGCAGTGGTGCGGGCTGGCAGAACATTGGCTTTGAGAGACAGGCTTGGCGGGAGACAACTTCGTGTGGCAGCGTTGAAGGACTTGATTGTTAAAGAACCGTCATTGGAAGTGCAATAGGATTGGTTTTGGCAGGGTTTTGGGAAGGTTGATCAAATGGTATTTCAGCAGGTTTGGTCTGGTTGTGGGTAGATTGGATTTTGATTCATTTTGAGGGATTTTGAACATCTTCTTGTAGACAGTGAACATTTAAACGTTTTAAACCAAATGTGTAGTTTGTAGAATGAGTAGGATTTGCTTCATGTCTTGGGATGCTGAACTTCATCTTCTAGGGCGTAGAAAGAGTAGATAGCATGGGACGTATTCATAATCAAATGCTGATGAATAAGTTCAAAAGTCCATTTTGTTGTTGCTGAGTTTGCTGCCAAAGTAGTTTTTCAAATATTGTGAACCAGCGGAATCAACTGCCTTTACAACAGCTTGCCAGAAGTGTAGTCTCGCCATCTCACCTTCTCGGAAGATTTGATCTGGAACTAGCATTGGTTAAGGCCTGGGACGAATTCTCGAAGATTTCTTCTCGGACCACCAAGGAATGCGTTATTTTGTTCACCACTCTAGAAAAAATAATACAATATAAATTAAATCATTGTTTTAACAAAGTGGAACATTGTTTACTATTTTTCATTAATGATAGTAAATAAAATTTAAATATTTACTACTTATGTTTTTATCAAACATCAAAAATAATTATTAGTAAATGTTTTTAAATAAAAAATAATATTTTTTGTTTTTGTTTAAAAAAAAAAATGAAGTTCTTAAATTGGAAAAAATTAATTGTTAATTCGAATTTTTTCTTTTTTAAAAAGTGTGTTATAATTTAAAAAATGAAATTTTTTTCGTTACGTAAAGCTAAGCAGTGCTTTAATATTGTCACGTACAGGGATGTTATTACTAAATTCACGCACTTATAAACTATACGATGTAACAATCCTTGAGCTCTCTCATAAATAGCTATCAGATTGTTACATCAGGGTTCAGTTCTATTATGTTAAGTGTGTGTATGGTTCGATCCCTTTAGTGACTCCTCTTGGTAAGTAGACCTGTGTTATTATTGTTATTCTATTTGTTCATAATAAATTATGTAGTATTTATTATCTTTTATTGACGTTGCCTCGGTGGCAACCCCCAAACGGCATGACAAGGGCCCAAACCCTATCTTGCCTGACATGGTGTCGAAGCTGTTGTTTCTTTCCCGGGCTGTAATCTTCATATTTCAGCCCCTGTACCTCTAGCCAAGCGAATAGTGCATCTTCCCACATATTTAAAATTTTTGCCAATTTTTTTTTTATCATTTTCCCCATGTACGCTATCTTATTTTTTGTATTCTGCAATAATTAATTCTATTATAATTTATTTTTTTTTCAAAATAACTAACGAATTAAAAAATGTTAAGACAAATTTACGTGATAAATAAGACTACATAATTGTTTTAAAATATTTAAAAAAAAACAATCACCTAGTTATTTATAAAACCTATTAATTGACATTGACCTTAAGTTTACAAAATAATGATTTCGTAATAATTTGTTGATAATAAAATTTTTAGTAATGTTTTAGCAAAGTATTCAATTATAAACATCAACATTTTTTTTTTAAATCACATTAGACATGACAAAAACATCAATAGAGACAGCCAACATGGAATTAATGCAACCTGCATTACCTCCCTACACGCCTCCCCCAAATTTTAATCCTTGTGTTTCAAACCCAATAAATTTTTTAAAGGATTTCGAAAGGAGTGCAGAATGTAACTTTTGGAATAATTCACATAAAGTTTATCTTTTAGGTAATTTTTTAGAAGGATACGCCTACCAATGGTATATACGTTATAAAAATGAAAATTCTCCATTAAAGTGGACCAATATTAGAAAAGATTTTTATGAAGAATTTGGAGGACCACAATACGAACGAAAATTAAGATTTAAATTGAATGTGCGAGTTCAACTAGAAAATGAGGACATAAAAACTTATTTTTATGAACTCCTCAACTTATATTTTGACGTTTACGAAAGTATGAACTTTGAAGACTTTCGAGATAGGTTTGAAAGAGGGCTTAACTCAACATATGTTGAGCCATACGAATTTGTTTCAGATTTGAAAAATAGCCTAAGTGACTTAACGTTTGTCGTTTTAAAACTAAACGATATGAATTGCAAAAAATTGACTACTAATTTGTATAATAATTTCTTAGGAAAATCCCCGAAAATTCAACCCAATAAAGATGATCATAAACAACCTGTATATGAAGAAAAATGTTTCTTCAGTAAAACATATACAAACGAAAATAGAAGAAACAAATACCCAAAGACAAATAGGAAAAGATACAGGCACAAGAAGTTCTTGAGGAAATATGAGCCAAAATATTTTCCATATTACGAAGACGACTACAGTTATGAAAACGAAGGACCGATAAACTTGAGTTATGAAAAGGAATATCGAACTGAAAAGTTATTAAGTCCCAGAAAGAGGGAAAAATTACGAAAAAACAATGAATACGAAAAAAAGGATTACGATTTCTACGAAGACAGAAAATCAGTACATGGAAATTCACCCCATATGGACCAAGAAATAGATTATTATTCTAGGAACAGGAAATATTCTTATGAAAAACAAGAAAACGATTACTACGACAAGAAGAAATATTGTTATGAAGATTCGTCCAAGCAGGATCAAGAATCAGATTATTATGACGAAGATATACATTTACAAAATTCGAAGAAGTTTTACGCGGCGGCGTATAATAAACGCGAAGAAAATATTGACAAATACAAAGTCCCAAAGAATAAAAAAGATGATAGTATTGATTATGAAAAGGAAAATAAGGAGCGTTACAAAAAAGTAACCAAAAAGGACAAACGAAATGAAATTTTTAATGTTACATGTTTTGATGATAACAGTAAGCAAGAAAATCTACAATGCGATAGCATGAAATATGACGACAAAGACATTGAAAGTGATAATGAATTAATGCCCATAATCAATGAGGACAACTTCAGTGAAATTTTTGGAACCTCTTGTGGCATTTCAGGAATGCTCTGTAAAGATTTTGACAATTGCATTTTTTAACATTTATAAATATATTTATGCTTATTTTTAATATATATAATTTTGTTTTAGGTAAAATAACCATTTTTTTTTTAGTATGGATATGGATATAAAGTGCACACGTGATAAAATATAAAGGCCGGCCGGCATTAAGTAAACCAAAGACTGTATGTAAGCATAACAAATATTATAATAACCAGAAAAAGGTATAATGTAAGTAAGGATTTAAAAATATTTGTACAGAAAATCGGACTAAAAAGTAAGTTCGTATATTTTAAAAAATATCAAAAAAGTTAATTAATAAAAGGTGTTTAAAGTCAAAAGTCACTGCTTTTTTAATTTTAATGTGCTGATGGTACCTAAAGCATTATCATTAAAATTGTGGTACACTACGACAGTAATAAATAATCGCAACGTATTTAAATATTAGCCAGAAAACACTTCATAAGACCAAACTAAGTAATTATAAATTATTGGTCATGTTAAAATTTATTGTTTAGGTAATGCATTATTTAGAAACCTATAACTCATCAATTTTTTAAATTTGCAAATATTTTAACAAGTAAAAGAATAGGTAAATACCTATTGAAAATATTTATCGATATGAAAACAATAACTCGCAGTATTTTAAAAAAATTCAAAAGTAGAAAAATAAAGAATTATTTATTTTTTTTTTTTGAAAAAACCTAGCAAATAAAATATTAAAGTTTTAATGTCGACAGACGATTACATAAAATAATTTTTCACAACACGTAATAAAAAAAATATCACTTTTTAAATAATTACACACTTTTCAAGAAAAAAAAAAATTCGAATTAACAATTAATTTTTTCCAATTTAAAAACTTTATTTTTTTTAAACAAAAACAAAAAATATTATTTTTTATTTAAAAAATATTTTCTAATAATTATTTTGATGTTTGATAAAAACAAACAAGTGTAAATATTTAAATTTTATTTACTATCATTAATAAAAAATAGTAAACAATGTTCCACTTTGTTAAAACAATGATTTAATTATATTGTATTATTTTTTCTAGAGTGGTGAACAAAATAACGCATTCCTTGGTGGTCCGAGAAGAAATCTTCGAAAATTCGTCCCAGGCCTTAACCAATGCTAGTTCCAGATCAAATCTTCCGAGAAGGTGAGATGGCGAGACTACACTTCTGGCAAGCTGTTGTAAAGGCAGTTGATTCCGCTGGTTCACAATATTTGAAAAACTACTTTGGCAGCAAATTCAGCAACAACAAAATGGAATTTTGAACTTATTCATCAGCATTTGATTATGAAAACGCTATCTGCTATCTACTCTTTCTACGCCCTAGAAGATGAAGTTCAGCATCCCAAGACACGAAGCAAATCCGACTCATCCTACAAACTACACATTTGGTTTAAAACGTTTAAATGTTCACTGTCTACAAGAAGATGTTCAGAATCCCTCAAACTGTATCAAAATCCAATCTACCCACGACCAGACCAAACCTGCTGAAATACCATTTAATCAACCCAAAACCCTGCCAAAACCAATTTTATTGCACTTCCAATGATGGTTCTTCAACAATCAAGTCCTTCAAAGCTGCCACACGAAGTTGTCTCCCGCCAAGCCTGTCTCTCAAAGCCAATGTTCTGCCAGTCCGCACCGCTGCCTTTGGATGGACCACGATACTGATGGATGACCAGGACTACCCAAGGAACCACCCCATGCGTTCACCACTCCGTTATGTTATGTAAAGCAAATTGGAATATTCAACATTTCATTTTCCAAATTAATTTTAGATGTATTTTTTTTTTTTTTAGTAAATTCATTTTTATTTCCCAGGGTCGGGAAATCACGAGCCGGGGGGATGTCACGTACAGGGATGTTATTACTAAATTCACGCACTTATAAACTATACGATGTAACAATCCTTGAGCTCTCTCATAAATAGCTATCAGATTGTTACATCAGGGTTCAGTTCTATTATGTTAAGTGTGTGTATGGTTCGATCCCTTTAGTGACTCCTCTTGGTAAGTAGACCTGTGTTATTATTGTTATTCTATTTGTTCATAATAAATTATGTAGTATTTATTATCTTTTATTGACATTGCCTCGGTGGCAACCCCCAAACGGCATGACAAGGGCCCAAACCCTATCTTGCCTGACAATATTAAAACCTTGCGTTTTAAACATTTATTTTATGTAATCATCTATCGAAATTAAAACTTTTATATTTTATTTGCTAGGTTTTTGAAAAAAAAAAAAAAATTTTTTTTCTACTTCTGATTTGTTTTTAAAATACTGAAAGTTATTGTTTTCACATCGATAAATTTTTTAAATACTAGGTATTAACCTTATTTTCTTCTTGTTAAAATATTTGCAAATTTAAAAAATTGATGAGTTATAGGTTTCCAAATATGCATTACCTAAACAATAAATGTTAACATGACCAATAACTTTAAATTACTTAGTCTGGTCTTATAAAGTATTTTCTGGCGAATATTTAAATACGTTGCGATTTTTTATTACTGTCGTAGTGTACCACAATTTTAATGATAATGCTTTAGGTACCATCAGCACATTAAAATTAAAAAAGCAGTGACTTTTGACTTTAAACACCTTTTTTTTTTATTAATTGACTTTTTCGATATTTTTTAAAATATATACAAACTTACTTTTTAGTCCGATTTTCTGTACAAATATTTTTTAGATTCGTAAGTACTTACATTATACCTTTTTCTGGTTATTATAATATTTTTTATGCTTACATACAGTCTTTGGTTGAGATAATACCGGCCGGTTTTTATATTTTATTACGTGTGCACGTTATATCCATACTGAAAAAAATTGGTTGTATTCCTAAAACAAAATTATATTAAAAATAGGCATAAATAAATTTATAAATGCTAAAAAATGCAATTGTCAAAATCTTTACAAAGCATTCCTGAAATGCCACAGGAGGATCCATAAACTTCACTGAAGTTGTCCTCATTGATTATGGGCATTGATTCATTATCACTTTCAATGTCTTTGTCGTCATAGTTTATGCTATCGCATTGTAGATTTTCTTGCTTACTGTTTTCATCAAAACATGTAAAATTAAAAATTTCATTTCGTTTGTGCTTTTTGGTTACTTTTTTGTAACGTTCCTTATTTTCCTTTTCATAATCAATATTATCATCTTTTTTATTCTTTGGGACTTTGTATTTGTCAATATTTTCTTCACGTTTATTATACGCCGCCGCGTAAAACTTCTTTGAATTTTGTAAATGTATATCTTCGTCATAATAATCTGATTCTTGATCCTGCTTGGACGAATCTTCATAACAATATTTCTTCTTGTCGTAGTAATCGTTTTCTTGTTTTTCATAAGAATATTTCCTGTTCCTAGAATAATAATCTATTTCTTGGTCCATATGGGGTGAATTTCCATGTACAGATTTTCTTTCTTCGTAGAAATCGTAATCCTTTTCGTATTCATTGTTTTTTCGTAATTTTTCCCTCTTTCTGGGACTTAATAACTTTTCAGTTCGATATTCTTTTTCATAACTCAAGTTTATCGGTCCTTCGTTTTCATAACTGTAGTCGTCTTCGTAATATGGAAAATATTTTGGCTCATATTTCCTCAAGAACTTCTTGTGCCTGTATCTTTTCCTATTTGTCTTTGGGTATTTGTTTCTTCTATTTTCGTTTGTATATGTTTTACTGAAGAAACATTTTTCTTCATATACAGGTTGTTTATGATCATCTTTATTGGGTTGAATTTTCGGGGATTTTCCTGAGAAATTATTATACAAATTAGTAGTCAGTTTTTTGCAGTTCATATCGTTTAGTTTTAAAACGACAAACGTTAAGTCACTTAGGCTATTTTTCAAATCTGAAACAAATTCGTATGGCTCAACATATGTTGAGTTAAGCCCTCTTTCAAACCTATCTCGAAAGTCTTCAAAGTTCATACTTTCGTAAACGTCAAAATATAAGTTGAGGAGTTCATAAAAATACGTTTTTATGTCCTCATTTTCTAGTTGAACTCGCACATTCAATTTAAATCTTAATTTTCGTTCGTATTGTGGCCCTCCAAATTCTTCATAAAAATCTTTTTTAATATCGGTCCACGTTAATGGAGAATTTTCATTTTTATAACGTATATACCATTGGTAGGCGTATCCTTCTAAAAAATTACCTAAAAGATTAACTTTATGTAAATTATTCCAAAAGTTACATTCAGCACTCCTTTCGAAATCCTTTAAAAAATTAATTGGGTTTGAAACACAAGGATTAAAATTTGGGGGAGGCGTGTAAGGAGGTAATGCAGGTTGCATTAATTCCATGTTGGCTGTCTCTATTGATGCTTTCGTCATGTCTAATGCGATTTAAAAAAATGTTGATGTTTATAATTGAATACTTTGCTAAAACATTACTAAAAATTTTATTACCAACAAATTATTACGAAATCATCATTTTTTAAACTTAAGGTCAATGTCAATAGGTATTATAAATAACTAGGTTATTGTTTTTAAAATAGTTTAAAACAATTATGTAGTCTTATTTATCACGTAAATTTGTCTTAACATTTTTTAATTATTTTTTTTTTATTCGTTAGTTATTTTGAAAAAATTTTAAATTATATAATAGAATTCATGTAGAATACAAAAAATTACATATAGCGTACATGGGGGAAACGATAAAAAAAAATTGGCAAATTTTTTTAAAATTTCTGTAAATATGTGGGAAGATGCACTATTCGCTTGGCTAGAGGTACAGGGGCTGCAATATGAAGATTACAGCCCGGGAAAGAAACAACAGCTTCGACACCATGTCAGGCAAGATAGGGTTTGGGCCCTTGTCATGCCGTTTGGGGGTTGCCACCGAGGCAATGTCAATAAAAGATAATAAATACTACATAATTTATTATGAACAAATAGAATAACAATAATAACACAGGTCTACTTACCAAGAGGAGTCACTAAAGGGATCGAACCATACACACACTTAACATAATAGAACTGAACCCTGATGTAACAATCTGATAGCTATTTATGAGAGAGCTCAAGGATTGTTACATCGTATAGTTTATAAGTGCGTGTATTTAGTAATAACATCCCTGTACGTGACAATATTATTAAAATAAAATTTTTAAAAGACCATAATGATAATTTGTTGGTTACGAAACGTAGTAGAAAGTATTTTTTACCAGAATCTGCTGCCAAAAAAGTGTCTCAGTAATGTCGAAGTTTCGAAAACATCCCCTAAAAAACATAAATTTTATTACAGCCAAATAAGACAAAGAATTAAAACAAAAAATTAAATGGCTGTAACAACTTTAAAATTAAACACAAAAAAAAATATAAACTTATATCTTAACATTTGGAGCAAAACCAATCACCCTTTGGTAATTTTTTTAGTGATACGCATTTTTTATGGAACCAAGAAAGACAGGACACGGAATTTTCTGTATTTTGTTGGCAAATTTTATTTTATTTTTTTTTCCAATTTCTTTCTTCCCTAATTTATTAGGTAATTTTGTTGCACGTTTGCATTTTCTTCCTATTGCAGTCAATAACTGACCCTTCGGTCTTCCACGAGTTGCTATTTTCGGTGGAAGTTTTACTTGTCGTAGATCTTCTAACATATTTTTTGTATCACATTGCCCCTTTACATATTTATTGGTATCACATTCTTGTACCTGTTCTTTGGTAAGCTTAATTGGTAACTCCTTAATCAATACAGGTTTTTCCTTGGAATGTCCCTCAGTAATCTTAGTTGGTAACACTTTTCTCAATTCAGGGTTTTCCTGGAAATCTTTAGTAATCTGAGTTGGTAACTCCTCAATCAATAGAGGTGTTTCCTTAAGATGTTCCTTAGTAATCTTAGTTGGTAATTCTTTTCTAAATTCGGGTTTTTCCTTTAAATCTTTAGTAATCTGAGATGTTAACTCTTTAATCAATACAGGTTTATTAGTTTCATATAGATTTAATAGTAATCGAACCTCCTCCATTTTTTCTTTGAACTGAACAGTTCCAAATTTGGCCAATTTGCTGGCCAGGCGACTGCATAATTTTTGTGTTTCTCGGTATTTGTTATTAGGTGTAATGACAGGTGTGGAAATATCTAATATATTTATCTGTGACTGTTCTTTATAATAATTTTCCAAATTATCTTCAATACTGTGGTTTTCTAAATAGTTATTTCTTATCCATCTTTTATCTACTAATGACACATCGAATAAGTCATACCCTAATTTGTTGCGTAATGCGACGACATGGCAGCATGACCATTTCATTTGGTTAAAAAAACTACATTGGCAGTTTTGAAGATATATTTTTTGAATAATGCCTTGCGTGTTTGTATAAGTATAAGTTGTTGTCTCGAATTTTTCGTGCTTTTTAATTATTTGTTCAATTTGAAATTTATCTTTGAGTTTGAATTGTTTTTGTATGTGCCTATATACAAAGGGGGTTAGAAAATTAAAATACTTTAGTTCACAAGATTCCATACTATAGTCTATTATCTCTCTCCTTAACACCAAGTCATGTGCATCCTTGTCTACCTTAGTGTCCCTAGATTTTATCTAGAGTCCGGTCACTGGACCACAGAAATAAAATACACTATAGTTTTTTTTATTTATCTAGGTTACCATCCATGAATTCTTATCTGTGATTATAAAATCCTTCAAATTTTGATGAAAAGTGTCATCCATGAACGTAGAAATTTTTTGACATTTTAACTCAATAAATTTAAAATTTTTATAAATAGGAAGTTATTTTTGAAAGAAATTAAACCCCCAGTGCAGTTTTATATGCAGTTAAGCTGTTTTCAGTTAAGCTGTTTTCAAGTTTATTGTGAGTGACAAATGTTCTTTAAAAGTATGTACAATTTTGTTAAAAAATAAAATTACTTAAAAATCACTGTACCAACTAATTCCTTGTTGCATGTGGGTATTTTATCGAAGAAAACAGTTTTTCGGCAAATAATTTATCCATATGATACTCCCCTCGTATATTAAAACTAACCGAAAACCCCATTTTTTGGTTCGTAGAAATTGTGCAGTCCAGTCGCTGCCAAACCATAATCTATTAATTTTCCAAAGTTTTTGTGATCCTAGATATCGTTTATCCAAAGTACTTAAATTTAAAACTTAAACCACTTTTAGCCCCAATAGAGATGTGGTCGTCGAAAGATTTCAACGTAGAAAGTGAACACACAAAAAGTATTATTAAATCCATTGTAAACCATCCCACATTTAGGGCCACTTTCGGAATAATTTTTACAGTTCACAAACTTTATTTTTTACTAGCACATTTTTTTACACATTCGTTGTTATATTTTTAGTTTTTATACACATTTCAAAATAAAATCTGACGTTTACAGTTTAATTTTTTAAACGTCAATTATTTTTGTGTGTAAAATAACTAAAAAATAATCAATAACTGTAAAAATACAAAATGTGTTAGATAAAGTTTGTAAACTGTAAAAGTGACCCCAAATGTGGGATAGTTTTTTTTGTTTGTTCACTTTCTACATTGAAATCTTTCAACGAACACAATTGGGGCTAAAACTTAGTTTAGGAAAACCATTTCTAAGATAAAAACCTTGAAAAATTAATGGATTATGGTTTGGCAGGGCCAGGGGCTGCACAATTTATACGAACCAAAAAAAGGGTTTTCAATTAGTTTAAATATACGATGAAGCCCTCATATAGATGTGGTCTGCTAGAACTAATAATGCGAACTCAACGGATCTTCTATTTTATGAATTAAATCCGTAGCCTTACATTTACATAAAAAATAATTTTTTTAAATAATTATCTACGCCAATGAAATATTTTGATGTGTTACATAACCTACATTAAAAAATTTGACAGATTTTAAACTAGGTTACCAGATTTTTTTAGCAAGATTTTCGGACCAACTTTTAAACTTACAAAATTGTAAAATGATAAGAGAGGTCCGCTATTGCTGTTTTTAGAGTGTCTCGACCTTTCTGAGTATGCTACAGACCTTAGCCTACCTCAATTCGTAATAAATTTAAAACTTTTTTAAAATCGGAAAAAAAATAGATCCAAGCAGAAAAGTTTGTCAATGCATGCTTTTTAGTTCATTTCTCTAAAGGAAACGTACTATTGTAATTGCAATTTCTAAAAATCGATGTTTTTTTGAAACTGTGCATAAACGAAGCAAGGTACGTGAATTTTAAGGGTGTTGCTACAAAAAATTACCGATCTTTTAATACTAGAATCATATCGATCAGACCATACAGTGGGTTGTTATTAAAAAATATCACTTTGGTGTATGTTAGGATGGATGAATGGATGGATGCACGGGACAAAAAATTTCTTTAACTGTAATTTACTCAACTATGGTACTAGATAGAAGGTTCAAACTTGGCATAAGTAAATACCAAAGCCTTGTGGTCAAGGTGACCTCAAGGTCAACACGACCACTGGTCACGGTTAGAAGATATTGCATGTAAAAAAAAATCTATCCCAAAATATTGTGATTTTTTTGTGTTAAAACTTTTTAAAAAAAATTCTATGTCTAGGAAAAAAGCTATGACTTTTTCAAATGTCAATGTTTGCATTGAGCTCCAATACTACAATAGTTCGAGGACTCAAACTTGGAGGATGGATACACAAGAGACAGGGGTTCAAGGTCATGTCAAGGTCATATCTTTCTAAAGGTCAATATCATTTTTATTATTAAAAAACTATGCTAGTTAAATGCAAGGTAAATGTTGGACATGTTTTTAAAAACACAAAATGTTCTTCTTATGTTTCGAACTTAGTAGGCCATCTTCAGGAAACGATTTATAGTTTGACTTCGGTTATCTCAAAGATTACAATGGTTAACGGTTTCAAACTTGGAGGATGGATAACCAAAAGACAGAAGTTCAAGGTCATGTTAAGGTCATATTATTTGAAAGGTCAATAGCATTTTTATTATTAAAAAACTATGTTAAGTTTAATGCAAGGTAAATGTTGGACATGTTTTTGAAAGCACAAAAGGTTATTCTTATGTTTCGGACTTAGTAGGCCATCTTCAGGTCATTTTTAGTTTGATTTCGGTTATCTCAAAGATTACAATAGTTAAGGGTTTCAAACTTGGAGGATGGATAACCAAAAGACAAGATTTCAAGGTCATGTTAAGATCATATTGTTTAAAAGGTCAATAGCATCTTTATTATTAAAAAACTATGTTAAGTTAAATGCAAGGTAAATGTTGGACATGTTTTTGAGAACACACAAGACTGTTCTTATGTTTCGGACTTAGTAGACCATCTTCAGGAAGCGATTTATAGTTTGACTTCGGATATCTCAAAGATTACAATAGTTAGAGGTTTCAAACTTGGAGGATAGATAACCAACAGACAGGAGTTCAAAGTCATGTAAAGGTCATATTGTTTAAAAGGTCAATAGTATTTTTATAATTTAAAAACTATTTTAAGTTTAATGCAAGGTAAATGTTGGACTTGTTTTTGAAAACACAAAAGGTTGTTCTTATGTTTCCGACTTGGTAGACCATCTTCAGGAAGCGATTTATAGTTTGACTTCGGTTATCTCAAAGATCACAATAGTTAAAGGTTTCAAACTTTGAGGATGGATAACCAAAAGACAGGAGTCCAAGTCATGTCAAGGTCATATCGTTTAAAAGTTCAGTACAATTTTTATTAATCAAAAATTATTTCCTGGTAAATGCAATGTAAATTTTGGAAATGTCTTTAAAAACATAAAAGGTTGTGTTTATGTTTTGGACCTTCTGGACTATCTTTAAGAAACGCTTTGATTCTAACAAAAAAATGAATGTAACGTAAGAAATGAACTCAAGAGTCGGATCCACCGGCCTCGACTCAGCTAGTTAATTTTTGGTTCATATTTTCCAATCTTCCCAAAAGTTAAACAAGTGCGCCGATATGCATCCACCCATTCTTCTTTTATAGCATGCCAATTTTTATTGAAATAAGATGTTACTTTTTCAAAGTCTAAATTAACTAATTCATTGTAGTATTCCATGTATTGAATGTCGCTTTTGCAATATGCAATTTGTTCAATAATTCTTAGACATTTATCTCTATTATCAGAAGAAATGCTCATTTTTTCGACAGTTATTTCTCTTCTAAAGGAGCGTAAAGTACACACATCAAAATAATCTAGGGGACAACATCTTTTTCTCAAATTTTTTAAAGGTGATTTAGAGTTTAGTTGTTCATTGCAGTGCAATGCCTCTGAATAATTAACAACCATTTTTAGCGAAAAAACTAAATTAATAAAGAAAAAATAAACAGGGATAACATCGCTTGAAATTTAGCTAATGTGACATTCCATGTAAAATCGACCAATCTTAGTTGCTATTATTTGATTTGTTTTATATTTGGTAGGTACCATCCTTACCCATGGTAAAGGTTAAAAATTTTTTTTTTTTTTTTTTTATATTTTTTCTTGTCTTAGACTGAAAATTGAATTTTCCGAATTTGCGATTTTTGAAGATTAAAATTGATAGTAATTTTAAGTTGACAATGGACACTTCATTTTATTAAAAAATCAGGAGCTGCATATTTGCATTCCTTCTCTACTAGTAAGTACCCCAAACTATGAAGAATGACCAATTTTGGGCCTTAAAAAAGCCACGTGGGACTGGGTAGATTTTTTTTTTTGGTAACTTTAAAATGTTAATGTGTCAATGGAGATGCATGAAAAAATAATTTTGTTTGTGATTAAACTTCGTTTAGAAACTGCAATGCCTTGAAAATGTACGTTAAATTTAAACAAGATCAAATCATATTTTAAATTCTTAGAAAATTAAAATTAGTAGTAGTTTTCAGTGGACAAAGAACACATCTTTTTATAAAAAAAATATGAACCGCACATTTGCACTTCTTCTCTATGCTATGGCTATGGAAAATGACCAAATATGACACTAAAAAAAAGTTATGTGGGACTGGGTAGATTTTTTTTTTGATAATTTTAAAATGTTGTAGGGGTAATAGAGACGCATGAAGAAAAAAAATTGGTTTGTGATTTTGCTTCGTTCAAAAGCAGCAACGGTTTTCATATGCTACATTTACACATAATCGAATCACAAGATCGTTTATTTTTTTATTGTATACTATGTCCTTGGTAACACTTTAACATAAAAATAAAAAAAGTCTACTCACTCCCACATGGCTTTTTCTAGGCCTAAATTTGGTCATTTTTCATAGTTTAAGGTGCTAACTTTTAGGGAAGGAGTGCAAATTTGCAGCTGCTTATTTTTTAATAGAAAGAAGTTACCAGCGGGGTGATTACGGAATATCGCTTCGTACGAAACCTAATGGTCTTCTTATGTAGGTTTCGTACGAAGCGATATTCCGTAATCACCCTGCAGGAGTAAGCACTGGACAAAACCTCAAAAGGATTTAAAATCATGCAGCAACTCGAAAACCGAATTTTGGTCGATTATATACAGGGTGTTGCAAATCTATGGGTCTATTAGAAGTATCTGGAGAACCGCTTTACCTAGCGCTCAAATTTGGGGTATGGTCATATTAACAAAGTTATCATTAAATTTAAAATGGAATCCAAATCCGTGATAAAAAATAGGGTATTCCATTTAAAATAAGGAAGTGGGTGTCAGTTTCCGGTATAACCGGAAGTCACCCAAATCTCAAAATATTTTAGAGCTGTAGATTTTATGTCCTAAGAATTAATAAAAAAAAAATCAGAGCGCTAGGTAAAGCGGTTCTCCAGATACTTCTAATAGACCCATAGATTTGTAACACCCTGTATTCTATCTTCTCCTGAAGATGACAGCTTAGCTGTCGAAATACGTATTCAGATTTTTCTAAATAAAGTGTGGTTTGGAGAGAATCTTTGTTTTATATTAAACATTCGCCACATCAAATATCCATATAAATGGAATAGGCCTAGTTTAAAAAAAAATTTAAACAACAGTTGTGAACAAGCAAAAATGTAATGCGATCTTTTAGTAGTCAGTATGCTCCATTCTGCTGGTAATTACGGCTTAACATCTTCTTCGCATGCTTAGAATACGGTTGTCAATCATTTCTTGGTCCAATATGCTCCACTGCTCTAAAACGCACTAACAGAGCAGCTCACTTTTCCCAAATGGTTTAATTTGTTAAGTCAGGCTTCCTTTGAGCATGCTTTATCGGATTTAAATCTGGTGACTGAGCTGGCCAATTCATAACTGCAATATTCTCTTTATTTCGATAGTCGCGAACCGACATGGCGGCATTGGGACGGGCGCTATCATGTGTTAGAATAAAATCGTGTCCAATATTTTGTGTATATGGAACAACGACAGGGTCCTGAATGTTGTTAATGTATTAGAAAAGCCGTCCACCAAAACGCGCTCAGTTCTTCTGCAAAGAGAACTTTTACCTAAAACCATAATTGTGTTGTTATTCACAGACGGAACAGGGTTTGGTTTGTAACCAAATTCAAGACAAACTTGTGTTTGAAGACTGTATGGAAATAATGGTCCATAATATAATAATAATATAATTATAATAATAATAAGTCCATAGTTACCTATGGCACAATCATGGTTTTTGGTGGATTTTTTTTTGGCGGAAGAACTGAGCGCGTTTTGGTGGACGGCTTTTCTAATACAAACGGATACATTAACAACATTCAGGACCCTGTCGTTGTTCCATATACACATAATATTGGACACAATTTTATTTTAACACATGATAGCGCCCGTCCCAATCCCGCCATGTCGGTTCGCGACTATCGAAATAAAGAGAATATTGCAGTTATGAATTGGCCAGCTCAGTCACCAGATTTAAAAAAGATAAAGCCTGCCTAAAGGAAGCCTTACTTAACAAATTAAACCATTTGGGGAAAGTGAGCTGCTCTCTTAGTGCGTTTTAGAGCAGTAGAGCATATTGCACCAAGAAATGATTGACAACCGTATTCTTAGCATGCGAAGAAGATGTTAAGCCGTAATTACCAGCAGAAGGGGGCATATATAAATGGCAATTGACATTTACAAAAAGTTTTATTTTTGCAGGGCAATTATTTTGATAAGTGTTGTGTTTTCTGAGTCCTTTGGGTTTAGTTTTAAATTTTTTTCCGCCTTTGGCACAAAATAACTGTATCATATAATATCGTATATTATCATTACCGGCAAGGGCCTTTCCTCTTTTCTTTTTTTTTGCATCGGCGATGGTACTCTTACCATTATTGCGTTTGTAGAATTGCACATAATTGGCATTTTTGTACTCGCGAAGTTTAATTTGAAAATCTTCAAATGTCTTGAAAGTATATCCAATGGCAAGCATTTTTAGTGTTTAAGGAGAACCTGCAATAAGAAAAATAATGAATAAAAAACCTGGGGCGTTATTTGTTTCATATAACACCCTTGGTATCTTAATAGTTATTACACAACAAATAATGAATTTTTCTTTATAGAACGTTTGGTGCAATTTTTCAGACCCATTTTAAAATGGATCTGAAAAATTATTAAATTATTTAACTGTTATTCTTAAGAATAACAGTTAAATAAACATAAACCCTTGACCAAACTCTATCAGGAAGATACCCTCAGCTGCATCTAAGAAACGATGGATTTTGAGCATGGGTTCATAATAAATATATCTCAAATATTTACATAAAAAGAACTTACTTATATCAGTTATATCCAATGGTTACAATTCCAATAAAGAAAGTCTTATCACTCTTATCCCGTGTCACTGTGCCAGCAATATACCAATTTTAAATAGGATCCTGTTAGCTTAAAAAATAAAGTTATGTCATAATTGATGGTTATAATCAAAAGAAACCTATATCTGAATCTGAAAAATGTTTGTTTACCCTCGATTTTTATGACAAAAAATCGAATTAACATAACTGTTATGGGGCCGCTGTGCATCTTTTAGGACTTGGAGAATAAAAATCTATTACTTATTCAGTTGAGTAGGATTTTGAAAAAGTAAACAAAAAGACATTTTCTTCTTTGGTTCTACCCAAATAACTCAGTTTGAAGTTACGAGACAACATGTCCATCTTTTCTGCATTTTTACAATAACCTTACACTGTTTTTATCAGTTATTACCTCGGTTATTATGGTTTTTGAGACTTTTAAACATTTACTTACTACAGCTGACAGCTTCTACTTATAGTACAGTCAATCTGTCCTAAATAATGAGGGTACATCGACAAAATTCCGGGTAGGACCGCCTTTTTTATATGGGACTGGATGTCCAATGAGTAAAACCCCAAATTGGTGATTCAGAAACGGTGGTATGGCCCCCCATAGGGCCCCCTTTAATTCGTAATTTAGGATCACGGTGGAACTACACCAAATTTTGCAAATAGATGTCAAAGAAGATTTTAAAAAGATTATTATGATAAAAAATATCTAAAAAAATTCCTACGCCCCCTAAAAAGCCCCCAAAGAGTAATAACCAATCACGTTGGATTTACACCAAATTTTGCAGGTAGATGCAAAATAAGGTGCTTAAGAATATTTTCTTATAACTTCCTTTTAATAAATAATTCGTTCGCCCCATAAACGAAGGAGACTTTTAAGGTGGGCATAGAATTTTTTTTGGAAAAAAGTTATTAATAATTATTTTTTAGCAACTCATTTTACATCTATTTGTAAAATTTGGTGTAAATCCAACGTGATCGCTTATTACTCTTTGGGGACTATTTAGGGGGTGAAGGAATTTCTTGAGAATTTTTTTTTTCGCAAAAATATTTTTAAAACTTCATTTGACATCTATTTGCAATATTTCGAGGGTTCCAACGATTACTATTGTAACTCGAGTTACACTACTTTACGTCTTATAGTACAAAAGATTCCCCTTGCTTCCCTGCATCACCTCTCCTAATATGAAATCATTCTGACCAATAATAAACACGTAGGAACGAAACGTTTTTTAAAATAACTTGGTAAGGATTCACAAAAAAACAATGTTATGTTAAGTTAGGAGCACACTTTTAGGCGTTATTAATTATAACTTAAGATAATTGATAAATTTGGGGCAATCCTGAATTCATCCGCGTCTAAAAACTACCTGAAAATAAGCACATGAATTCATCCGGCGGGCCATGGAGGGTTGGTACCTGAGAAAATAAGTAAAACTACCTGAGAATAAAATAAAAATAATATTTTGTCAAAATAAACTCCATATATTAAACAAAAATAAAATGAGAACGCTCTAAAAACACTACGAGATACTTTTACACTGGGGGACCCAAGGCAGGGTGGCCACTCAAAGTTACTTATTGGATTCCCTGACTTTCCCTGACTTTTTTTCTTTACTTTTCCCGGACTTTCCCTTACTTTTTTAAGATTTACAAATTAACAAATTTCTCTAGGTTATTTTTTTTTTGTAAAATAATTTTGCTGTAAAGAATAACTGAAAATTTTTCCCTGACTAAACATATATTTTCCCTGACATTTTCTTAAAATTTGATTAATTCCCTAACTTTCCCTGACTTTATTGGGCACTTTTACGATTCCCTGACTTTCCAGGTTTTCCAGGTAGAGTGGCCACCCTGGTTAGGTAGGTAAAGTAAATGTAAATGTAAAGTTTTGCTGCTAAAAAGTGTAGAAACACTAGCTTACATGAGGAATTTTAAATTTGTTGCACCTGAAAACATAACAATTCTAATTACAGATAAAAGTAGATATTCCTGGGCTTCTCTTGCAGTTTTCTTTTTTTTATCTTCTTGCCTGGTGAGTTGTATTTCCGATCAACTTAACATCTTCTACGCATAAGTTCTTGGTCTCGACCATTGGTTATAATTTTACTTCGTATGATTTTATTTATTTTTATTACCTAGATACCTTACTAAAAGGGATTAACCCTTTACAGGATTATCTTGGTCCCCGGATGAATTAATGTGCTACCTTTTTCACAGCGGGTGGTGACAAGGGGTAAAACTAATTAGGGAGGATGAATTCATGTGCGCCCTAAATTTGGGTGGTAAACTATTTTAAATAGCTAATATATCTATGTTATATTATATTCTATCTCAAGTTATAATATTTTACGACTCAAATAAAAAAAAATAACTAAAGTTACACTAATGTTGCTGCCTCCTAAAAAGAAAATTAAGTTAGCCCTATAGTATTGTAAGTTTGGTTCTGTGGTAGGGAGGCAGAACGGGATAAGTATTTTTGACATTTAAAAAAATGTGTTTTTCGGACACCGAATTTTAATAGAAACATTTAGATATTTACAATTTGAATTAGCCATGTACGTACTTTGAAACCTATTTTCTCCGTTAGCTGCTCACTATTGCATTAGTATTGTTTAATATTTGCAAGAAAATTATTTTTAGAGTGACATGTACAAATGACAGTTTTATACTTATCCCCTTTTGCCTATTTACCACAGAGTTAGAATACTTTACGTCTGGATATGTATTGTTCTATTTCGTTAGTTATACTACTTTACGACAGTAATATACAAAACAATTGTAAAGATATACTACTTAACATTTTAAATATATCAATTTATGTTGAGTTAGTATATTTTACGACAGTAATATACCGAACAATTTTTGATATACTAGTTTACGCCTAAATCATATAAATTTATGTTGAGTTATAATGTTTTGCATGGGACTTATAACATTCCAACTTATGTTACAATAAATAATACTCGTCCGGTAAGTAACATAAGTTAATTATTTAAACAATTAAGGGATCTTAGTAACTTTTTTTGTTAAAAAACAATTTGTTGTAGTTCTAGGAAACTTTATTCAAAAAATTGCGCTAAAAAATGTAATAGTTTTTAAAATATTTACAAAAAACTCCCATTATATTTGTTTTTTCGCTCTCCTGATAAGTGGTCCTTTTGAGTTACAAGAGTAATCGTTGGAGCCCTCGATTTGATCGTGATCCTATATAACGAATTAAAGGGGGCCCTTTGGGGAGTCATAACCCCGTTTCTGAAACAGGTATACGCCAATTTGGGGTTTTACTCATTGGACAACCAGTTATCTATCCGGAATTTTGTTGATGTCAACATACGGATTGATTGTACTATTAGTATTAAACAACGTTCCTATATAGTGCGAGGCAAGTTCGCCCCCCCCCGCCTTAACTTTTGAACGGTTTAAGCTATTGATTTAAAAAAAATTCTTGACAAATTTGCAATAAAAAAACTACCTTTTGACAAAATTGGTTTTTTTATAAATAATAACCCCCACATAGGGGGGCTAACAACTTAATTTTTTTAAATATAAAGAGGGGTCAAGTGACCCCTCATTTGAAAGGTATTTTAATTTCTAACACAATTGTGTTTAAAAATATAAAATATATTTGTTATTTTTTTTGCTAGGAGTTTTTTAATAAAAAGAACGATTTTTTTAATAAATTCAACAGTGATAAAATAAAACTATTTGAAATTAGGTAAGGGTGCATGTTTTTCTTTAATTAAAAAATGTATGTAATATTTTTTTGTTAAAATGTGTTATACCCTGTGTCCCAACATAAAATACAAAAAAAACAAAACGTTATGCTTCTAAATAATTTTTCTTAATTAAGTATATTTTTTAACCCTATTTTACTTTGTTTTTTTAAAAAAATAATAATTCTGGTAGGTTATTTTAAAACATTTGTTATACAAAAACCTAACAAAAAAAAATTATAAGAATTTTTAAATAAAAAAAAACATACATCCCTACTTACTTTGAAGTCACTTAAGTCTTTTATTGTTGCATTTATTACGTAAAACAGGAGTTTTGTGCTTCATTTTAAAACGCACAGTACAAAAGAACTACTGAATCAATCTAATATTCGTAAACGTCATTGTCTTGGAAATAAAAATAGCTTTCAGATGAGGGGTCACTCGACCCCTCTTTACATTTAAAAAAAATAAATTGATAGCCCCCCTATGTGGGGGTTATTATTTTTAAAAAAACCAATTTCGTCAAAAGGTAGTTTTTTTAGTGCAAATTTGTAGAAAAAAAATTTAAATCAATATCTCAAATCGTTCAAAACTTAAGGTGGGGGGGGGCGGACTTTTGCCTCGCACTGTATGTATAGTGCAAAAGAAAAAAAAAATTAAGTACTAAGTAAAACTAAAAATGGGTAGAAGTTACTCTTCGCAGATGAGTAGCTCGTGTAGAATTCGGATTTGGTAGATGTGTAATTTTATTTAAGTCAAAGCTAAATCAATTAATTATACAGTGTGTTCAATTGAGGATTAGACACCCCCTATAACTTTCTTAATACAGCAAATATATTTTTAGCAAAAACAGGTCAATTTAGTTACGGAAGGGGACATCTAAAAAATAAAAAAAATTTTTTTTATCTTTAACCCTCTGTCACCCACCAACCCCAACCTGCAATTTTTAAATTATAACCCCTATCTTGCGATACCTCATTTGAAAAAGAAAAAAATAAGCTTTACGATGACGTTAACAAAACTAAAATCGGTTGACCCCTTTTTGAAATAACAAGAGGACCGTTTTCTGGCGATAACTTTTGATCGGTTTGTGATATTTTCTTCAAAATTTTTTAGTAATAACTTGTAAATAAACACAATTTTTTTGCAGCAAAAAAACTTTTACACAAGGATTTAAACAAATGTTTTGTTTTTTTTTATTAGTAAGGGAATTATGTGACACTTTATTTTAAAGGTATTTTTATTTCCTATACAAAGGTTATAAAAAATTTTTAAAAAATTAGTTATTTTTTTTTTCAGAACTTATTATGAAAAATAAATCCCAAGGGCCTTTTTCAAAAATGATTAACCTTGCTGCAAGTGTTTGAAATGGGCACAATTATTGGTCTAAGAAAAATAAATTCAATAAGTCGAGCTATTTCTGCAAAATGCCTTGTTGTTTTCTTTTTTTACAACAAATTCTTAAAAAACAAACCAACGAATTTGTTTTAAATTTTTTATAACCTTTGAGTAGGAAATAAAAATAACTTTGAAATGAGGTGTCACATGACCCATCTTTTCATTCAAAAACACATTAAAAAAATTTTGCTCCTTGTGCAAAAGTAAAAAAAAATAATTTTGTGTTGTCAAAAATTAGTGTTTTTTTAAACAATTAGGTAAAATTTTTTAGAAGTAAATATCACAAACCGATAAAAAGTTATCGCCAAAAAAAGTTCCTCTTATTATTTCAAAAAGGGGTCAACCGATTTTAGTTTCTTTAATGCCATCGTAAAGCTTATTTTTCTCTCTTTCAAATGAGGTATCGCAAGATAGGGGTTGTAATTTAAAAATTGCAGGTTGGGGTTGGTGGGTGACAGAGGGTTAAAGATAAAAAAAAATTTTTTTTATTTTTTAGATGTCCCCTTCCGTAACTAAATTGACCTGTTTTTGCTAAAAATATATTTGCTGTATTAAGAAAGTTATAGGGGGTGTCTAATGCTTAATTGAACACACTGTATAATTAATTGATTTAGCTTTGACTTAAATAAAATTACACATCTACCAAATCCGAATTCTACACGAGCTACTCATCTGCGAAGAGTAACTTCTACCCATTTTTAGTTTTACTTAGTACTTAATTTTTTTTTTCTTTTGCACTATACATACAGTGCGAGGCAAAAGTCCGCCCCCCCCCACCTTAAGTTTTGAACGATTTGAGATATTGATTTAAATTATTTTTTTTACAAATTTGCACTAAAAAAACTACCTTTTGACGAAATTGGTTTTTTTAAAAATAATAATCCCCACATAGGGGGGCTATCAATTTATTTTTTTTAAATGTAAAGAGAGGTCGAGTGACCCCTCATCTGAAAGCTATTTTTATTTCCAAGACAATGACGTTTACGAATTTTAGATTGATTCAGTAGTTCTTTTGTACTGTGCGTTTTAAAATGAAGCACAAAAATCCTGTTTTACGTAATAAATGCAACAATAAAAGACTTAAGTGACTCCAAAGTAAGTAGGGATGTATGTTTTTTTTTTATTTAAAAATTCTTATAATTTTTTTTTTGTTACATACTTTTTTTAATTAAAGAAAAACATGCACCCTTACCTAATTTCAAATAGTTTTGTTGTATCACTGTTAAATTTATTAAAAAAATCGTTCTTTTTATTAAAAAACTCCTAGCAAAAAAAATAACAAATATATTTTATATTTTTAAACACAATTGTGTTAGAAATTAAAATATCTTTCAAATGAGGGGTCACTTGACCCCTCTTTATATTTAAAAAAATTAAGTTGTTAGCCCCCCTATGTGGGGGTTATTATTTATAAAAAAACCAATTTTGTCAAAAGGTAGTTTTTTTATTGCAAATTTGTCAAGAATTTTTTTTAAATCAATAGCTTAAACCGTTCAAAAGTTAAGGCGGGGGGGGGGGTGGCTGACTTGCCTCGCACTATATAGGAACGTTGTTTAATACTAATAGTACAATCAATCCGTATGTTGACATCAACAAAATTCCGGATAGATAACTGGCTGTCCAATGAGTAAAACCCCAAATTGGCGTATCTCTACCTGTTTCAGAAACGGGGTTATGACTCCCCAAAGGGCCCCCTTTAATTCGTTAACAGGGTGTTACCAAATAAGTAGGAAAAAATTCAGGGGGTAATTCCTGAACCCATTTTAAGAAAAAAAGTTCCTATAAACATAAGCCCGATTTTGACTTTTTTTTTTCTTACAGCCCTCTAATGGCCCCCACTATTAACACGTTTTTTTAAATTTTACCAAGGGGAAAATATTTCTAGTATTTAGATAAATCAAATAGGTCGTATAAAATTTTTTGAAAAAATTATTATTTACGAAATTATAGCGAAAAAACTGATTTTTTAGGGGTTTTTGGGGGGCTGTATCTCGAAAACGAAGGATTTTCGGACACATATTCATATAAACTTTTTTTCTTAAAATGGGTTAAGGAATTACTCCCTGAATTTTTTTCTACTTATTTGGTAACACCCTGTATAGGATCACTATCAAATATTGCAAATAGATGTCAAATGAAGTTTTACAAATATTTTTGCGAAAAAAAAAATTCTCAAGAAATTCCTTCACCCCCTAAATAGTCCCCAAAGAGTAATAAGCGATCACGTTGGATTTACACCAAATTTTACAAATAGATGTAAAATGAGTTGCTAAAAAATAATTATTAATAACTTTTTTCCAAAAAAAATTCTATGCCCACCTTAAAGGTTCCCTTCGTTTATGAGGCGAACGAATTATTTATTAAAAAGAAGTTATAAGAAAATATTCTTAAGCACCTTATTTTGCATCTACCTGCAAAATTTGGTGTAAATCCAACGTGATTGGTTATTACCCTTTGGGGGCTTTTTAGGGGCCGAAGGAATTTTTTTAGATATTTTTTATCATAAAAATCTTTTTAAAATCTTATTTGACATCTATTTGCAAAATTTGGTGTAGTTCCACCGTGATCCTAAATTACGAATTAAAGGGGGCCCTATGGGGGGCCATACCACCGTTTCTGAAACACCAATTTGGGGTTTTACTCATTGGACATCCAGTCCCATATAAAAAAGGCGGTCCTACCCGGAATTTTGTCGATGTACCCTCATTATTTAGGACAGATTGACTGTACTATAAGTAGAAGCTGTCAGCTGTAGTAAGTAAATGTTTAAAAGTCTCAAAAACCATAATAACCGAGGTAATAACTGATAAAAACAGTGTAAGGTTATTCTAAAAAGGCATAAAAGATGGACATGTTGTCTCGTAACTTCAAACTGAGTTATTTGGGTAGAACCAAAGAAGAAAATGTCTTTTTGTTTACTTTTTCAAAATCCTACTCAACTGAATAAGTAATAGATTTTTATTCTCCAAGTCCTAAAAGTGGCACAGCGGCTCCATAACAGTTATGTTAATTCGGTTTTGTGTCATAAAAATCGAGGGTAAACAAACATTTTTCAGATTCAGATATATAGGTTTCTTTTGATTATAACCATCAATTATAACATAACTTTATTTTTTAAGCTAACAGGATCCTATTTAAAATTGGTATATTGCTGGCACAGTGACACGGGATAAGAGTGATAAGACTTTCTTTATTGGAATTGTAACCATTGGATATAACTGATATAAGTAAGTTCTTTTTATGTAAATATTTGAGATATATTTATTATGAACCCATGCTCAAAATCCATCGTTTCTTAGATGCAGCTGAGGGTATCTTCCTGATAGAGTTTGGTCAAGGGTTTATGTTTATTTAATTGTTATTCTTAAGAATAACAGTTAAATAATTTAATAATTTTTCAGACCCATTTTAAAATGGGTCTGAAAAATTGCACCAAACGTTCTATAAAGAAAAATTCATTATTTGTTGTGTAATAACTATTAAGATACCAAGGGTATCAAATAACGCCCCAGGTTTTTTATTCATTATTTTTCTTATTGCAGGTTCTCCTTAAACACTAAAAATGCTTGCCATTGGATATACTTTCAAGACATTTGAAGATTTTCAAATTAAACTTCGCGAGTACAAAAATGCCAATTATGTGCAATTCTACAAACGCAATAATGGTAAGGGTACCATTGCCGATGCAAAAAAAAAAGAAAAGAGGAAAGGCCCTTGCCTGTAATGATAATATACGATATTATATGATACAGTTATTTTGTGCCAAAGGCGGAAAAAAATTTTAAACCAAACCCAAAGGACTCAGAAAACACAACACTTATCAAAATAATTGCCCAGCAAAAATAAAACTTTTTTTTTATATTTTTAAGATGTCCCCCTCTGTAACTAAATTGACCTGTTTTTTCTTAAAAATATATATGTTTTATTAAGAAAATTATAGGGGATGTCTAATCCTCAATTGAACACACTGTATGTATAATTACACTACACATTCTATTAACTCTTCGCGAGAACACTTATACAGGGTGCCCCATTGATATAGTATATGAAGTTAACCACATATTCCTTGGACCAAAATATAAAAAAAAGTTCATATAAACATGTGTCCGATTTTGCCCCCTTAGTTAGTTACAGCCCTCTGAAAAGACCCTAAAAAATCAGTTTTCTTGAAATATTTCCGAAACGAATAATTTTTTTAAAAAATTTTATAGGACCTTTTTGATTTATCTAATTCTTAGAAATATCTTGTAAAATTTTGAAAAAAGTGTTTATAGTGGGGATTGTTGGGGGGCTGTAAGTTAAAAAAAAGTCAAAATCGGACATATGTTCATAGGAACTTTTTTTCTTATTTTGGTCCAAGGAATATGTGGTTAACTCAATCAACTATATCAACGGGACACCCTGTAAAATAATAAATTAAAAAAAAAACAAATTTTTTTTTTATCTGCGAAGAGTACAAACTATTAACAGAAAACACGAAGAATTTCGTTAACGAAGATAAACGTTAATTTAATAATAGTTAAACCACGATTTTTTGGGGGGCGCAATAGGGGGCTTTGTGGTAATCTGACTCTTGTCAAAAACAATAGGGTTCTTCCTCTTATACAGGGTGTTATTTTGTAGACTTTACTAGCGTTTTGCTCAGCTATGTGCAATTCGATTTCCATGAAAATTTCTGTTGACAAATTATGACAATCGTGATTTATTGTTAATAACGTCAAAAAAATGAGTGTCATAAGAGCAAACAAATTCAACGCCTGCCTAAATAAAAAAAAGAACCACTTTAGCCAGGTATTTTAAGAAATGTTATGAATTTATTCTAAAACAACGGACATTCTTAATTAATATGTAAAAACTAATTTAAATGTAAAATAAATCAGATTTTTCGATAAAAAATAAATATTACCAGAATAGGTAATGACTGGTAATGGCTGTCGTTTTCTGCAAAACTAATAAACCAATTGAAATTTTGTATTTACCAGTCGCAAGCACAGGTTTTAAATGGTCATTCCAGAAATTTGTATGGAAATCGAATTGCACATAGCTGAGCAAAACGCTAGTAAAGTCTACAAAATAACACCCTGTATAAGTAGGTTGATTTTTCATTAAAATTTGAGTTTCATATCATCTTTGGTTTTTGAGATTTGGTATAGATTGCAATATAGATCTTTCCCGCCGTTGACCACAATCGCGGTCGTTATACTTGCGGAGAACAGAATGACCACCAGCATTACAATGAATTGTGTCAATCTGACGTTTCCGAAGTATAACGACTGTGAAGGTGACCAACGCCAACGGCGGGAAAGGTGAATATACTCTTCGGACCTAGGCTTGCGAAGAGTATAATAAGAAAGCACAGAGGCCCCCCTTTCCAAGTTTTAATGGTTCTGAAGTGAAGACTAAAGAGTGTAATATTGTGTTGTGGCGTCTTGTTTATAACTTGGATATACATTTCTTACTTGATTTCTGATTTCTTTACTAAAATAATAGTAGTACAAAAGAAATACTTACATATTACTTAAAAAAACACGCTAATACAGGGTGTTACCAAATAACTAGGAAAAAATTCAGGGGGTAATTCCTAAACCCATTTTAAGAAAAAAGTCCACATAAACATGTGTCCAAAAATCCTTCGTTTCTGAGATACAAGGTGTCTATGTTTCTCAAAAAAAATGTTTATCTTAAGATTACTAAAAAGCTAAATCAGATATTTATTTAAAATAATAATAAAAAAAAGAAATTAATTAACCCTTCATTGTTAACTATGTTTTATTTTCATTAACATAAAAAAGCCAAACTTAAGAAAGAAATTTTGTTGCCTTTTTGGGCAATGAATTTTTTTCTCGAAAACGGTTAGTTTTATAAAAAAAGAACAAGACATTAATTTCAAAGATCATATTCTAGGGCTTCTAATTATATGAAAATATCAAAAAAGTAACACACAAAAAAAGTTGGGGGTGATCAACCCCCATGGTACCCCCAAATGTGCCCCTTCCAATTATAATTTTTATTTTTTTTTTACAGCACTTTATGTCTAATGGTAAAAAAATTACCCGTGCTAAGTTTTAAATAAATATCTGGTTTAGTTTCTTGGTAATCTTAAAAAAAAAGTTTTTTTTTTAAAAAACTTTGGCACCCTGTATCTCAAAAAAGAAGGATTTTCGGACACAGGTTTATATAAACTTTTTTACTTAAAATTAGTCCAGGAATTACCCCCTGAATTTTTTCCTACTTATTTGGTAACACCCTGTAGCACAAAAAAACCACATAACCAACACTATTTGACTTGCAGTGAAGCACCCAACAACATAACCTATTTCTTTATTAATTAAGCGCGATTAGGACACAAGCGAGTATGAATAGCCTGCTCACTATTCGTACATCGGGCGAGTATGAATAGCCTGCTTGCTATTCATACATTTGGCGAGTACGAATAGTCGCTCTGTAAAAAGATTGTACAGTTGTAAAAATTTAGCAATTTTTTCTGTAGCTGTGTCAGTCTCCTATCATTATCATTTTATTTACAAATTCCTTATCAGTGACCATCATATTATTTAAACCATTTACGTGCAAATTATGAGTTATTTTGAAAAAAACATTTGAAGAACTTTTTATTGTTTTGATTGATGTAACGTCATTGTGATTTCCATGGAAATTTCGATTAATTTTTTGTAAAAATCATATACAGGATTTTGATAAAAATTGAACATATTTTTAAATTAACATTTTTCAAGAAAATGCTAGTAGTAAAAAAAATAGCATATCAACCACGGTAGAGAAGGTCATTCGCGCAATTGTATCCCTCGCCGCTGCGCGGCTCGGGATACAATCTTTGCGCTAGGTCAATATTGAAGCTCTTCTCTACCTAGGATGATAATATACTATTATCTTTTGTGGGGTCAAAAGCTCTAAAAATTGTTGTTTCTGAGTTATTTTTTAAAAAAAGTACACATTTTTATAACTACATATTCTCAGTAGGTGAAATTTTTAACGTTGCTGGGTAACAACCTCAAAAATCTTAGTGTACGAAGTAATTTTCTTAACGTTGTCTTAGCAACGTTTAAGAAAATGTAGCTTTGACGAAAAACTGACACTAAATTGATGTAAAAAACTTCAAATTTTTTGACGATTAAGAAAAAAAATAAAACATTTTTTGCTAATATAAGCAACGCTAAATGCTTGGTGAACTTACATATAGAATTAACATTATACGAAAAATCATTGGAAAAAAGATCAGCTTTGTATTTATATGCACAAAATTTGTGGCAGTGCCTCCCCTACTATAACCGGGGGGCTACACCTCAAAAATATTAAATAGCAAAACGAATCAAGAGGAACCTTATTTTCAAGCCACAATTTTTCTCTTTTCAGCAAAGTAAAAATTTTTAAAATCTGACAACTTTTGTATTTTTCCAAAATAATAATTTTATTAAAATTTTAAAATTTAGTCCAATTTTCAAAATTTTTACTTTATTAAAGAGAGAAAAATTGTGGCTCAAAAATAAGGTCCTACCGATTGTGCTATTTAAGATTTTTGAAAAAAAAAATTAGGAGATATTTTTTTCATTTATCTTTTTTTAAAAGAAAATCGACCTGTCGGAGCATTTTCTTTCATTAGGACTTTTAACTTACTTTGAAATTTAAAATTAAAATAAAAAAAAATTCAAAAAATAATTGGCCGATTTTAAAAATTTTTATTTTTTTAAAAAGAGAAAAATTCTAGTGTCAAAATGAAACCCCACTTGACCCGTAGTGCCATTTAAGATTATTGAAAAAATGATCATGTAAGTGGTTAAAGAAAAAA
Source organism: Cartodere bifasciata (assembly GCA_963920755.1). Taxonomy (NCBI): domain Eukaryota; kingdom Metazoa; phylum Arthropoda; class Insecta; order Coleoptera; family Latridiidae; genus Cartodere; species Cartodere bifasciata. Next base: position 7,494,052 of record OY987198.1, read on the forward strand.
AATGTTGGTTTAGACAAATGTCCCCTTTTGTAACCAAATTGTCGTGTCTCGGCATTTTTTCAAATCAAATTTGTTTAGAAAATAATGGAGGTGGAAACTTTTCCTTGGACCACCCTGTATACATGGTGGATCATTTGTTTGGTACCTTAGACGTAAATGGAGAACAAAAATACTTGTAGATTTGAAATTTGCTGTGCAGAAGTTTGAAATAATGAATGAAAATGAGAAACACCCCGCAACTAGGATCGCTAGACAACGTACCGGGTAAGGACATGGCGGGAAATAAAACAAATGATCATCTTTTGCGTAACTAAGGAAAAAGGGGGAATTGTCATATTTGACAAACAAAAATTTAAAATGTCACTTTCAAAAAAAGTTATTTATATAAATAAGAATTATTTGTCGATTAAACTAGTAATTATTTTGTTAAAAATACATAAATAGGAATCACAAAAATTGTACATCAATGTGTTGTACTATGCCAAGTTTAATATCTTTTGGAGAGACGGTGTTTACAAAACTTGGCGAAAAAGAATAAAATGAAGGAATAGAAAAGGTCAGTTTTTCTATTAAGAGTTAATTTGCCAGTGTGCTTTTATAAAGTGCTTGATCCAAAATATTGAGTAATGCAAGTTTTTTAAAACCATTATTTAATCAAAATAAAATAACGTAAAATTTATGAAGTTGCTCAAATTTTCCGGTTGGATTTCGGAGAAATTTCATAAAAGCGTGAAAAAAAAAACATATTTTGTACATTTCCTTAGCATAAATCTACTTTTTTTGCAAAACGTAAAATGTTTCATTTTTAATCTTTGTTGATGTCCAATTTATTTTGGTAAATTTTCTGAATCACATGTTCGTCTCTTCTTTGGGAATTCACCAACATTTAGAATATGGTATATAAGTAATGTCTTTTTTTGAACAATATTTACTATTTTTGAATATTTTTTGGAGTTTGTTAATATGTCAGAAAGACAGAAACTAAATTTTTAAAAAGTCAAGTGATATATTTAAGCGAACTATCTTCTCGATGTCTAACCGCAAATCATTCAAAGTCAAAAGGTTACATTTGACAATTCCCCCTTTTTGTGTAAACAAATCTGTTGGCCAGACTCTTCTACGAAGTAAGAAGTTGTCTAGTGCTCTACCCGTAACCCCATGTAAAATAAGCGAGTACGTCAACTTTTGGTATAACCGGAAGTTGTGAAATAATGAAAATATTTTCAAAAGATGGATCATTATTTACAATCTACCTTTTTAGTTCATTTCTCTAAAGAAAATGTACTATTGTAATTGCAATTTCTGAAAATCGATGTTTTTTTGAAACTGTGCCTAAACGAAGCAAGATACGTAAATGTTAGGGGTGTTGGAAAGATGCTACAAAAAATTACCGATCTTTTAAAACTAAAATCATACCGATCGGACCATCCACTGGGTTGTTATTAAAAAATATCACTTTGGTGTATGTTAGGATGGATGGATGGATGGACGGATGGATGGATGGATGGATGTACGGGACAAAAAATTTCTTTAACTGTAATTTACTTAACTATGGTACTAGATAGAAGGTTCAAACTTGACATAAGTAAATACCAAAGCCTTGTGGTCAAGGTGACCTCAAGGTCAACATGACCACTGGTCAAGGTTAGAAGATATTGCATGCAAAAAAAAATCTAGCCCAAAATATTGTGATTTTTTTTTGCTTAAACATATTCTTTCGGAGTGCCCTTTGTGTTAAAACTTTTAAAAAAAAATTCTATGTCTAGGAAAAAAGCTATGACGTTTTCAAATGTCAATGTTTGCATTGACATAGCTCCAATACTACAATAGTTAGAGGATTCAAACTTGGAGGATGGATACTCAAGAGACAGGGGTTCAAGGTCATGTCAAGGTCATATCTTTCTAAAGGTCAATATCATTTTCATTATTAAAAAACTATGCTAAGTTAAATGCAAGGTAAATGTTGAACATGTTTTTAAAACCACAAAACGTTGTTCTTATGTTTCGAACTTAGAAGGCCATCTTCAGGAAACGATTTATAGTTTGACTTCGGTTATCTCAAAGATTACAATGGTTAACGGTTTCAAACTTGGAGGATGGATAACCAAAAGACAGAAGTTCAAGGTCATGTCAAGGTCATATTATTTGAAAGGTCAATATCATTTTCATTATTAAAAAACTATGCTAAGTTAAATGCAAGGTAAATGTTGAACATGTTTTTAAAACCACAAAACGTTGTTCTTATGTTTCGGACTTAGTAGGCCATCTTCAGGTGACGATTAATAGTTTGAGTTCGGTTATCTCAAAGATCACAATAGTTAAAGGTTTCAAACTTGGAGGATGGATAACCAAAAGACAGGAGTTCAAGGTCATGTCAAGGTCATATTGTTTGAAAGGTCAATAGCATCTTTATTATTAAAAAACTATGTTAAGTTAAATGCAAGGTAAATGTTAGACATGTTTTTGAAAACACACAAGACTGTTCTTATGTTTCGGACTTAGTAGACCATCTTCAGGAAACGATTTATAGTTTGACTTCGGTTATCTCAAAGATCACAATAGTTAGAGGTTTCAAACTTGGAGGATAGATAACCAACAGACAGGAGTTCAAAGTCATGTCAAGGTCATATTGTTTACAAGGTCAAAAGCATTTTTATAACTTAAAAACTATTTTAAGTTTAATACAAGGTAAATGTTGGACTTGTTTTTGAAAACTCAAAAGGTTGTTCTTATGTTTCGGACTTAGTAGACCATCTTCAGGATGCGATTTATAGTTTGACTTCGGTTATCTCAAAGATCAAAATAGTTAAAGGTTTCAAACTTTGAGGACGGATAACCAAAAGACAGGAGTTCAAGGGCATGTCAAGGTCATATCGTTTAAAAGTTCAATACAATTTTTATTAATCAAAAATTATTTTTTTTATTTTTCCTAGTAAATGCGATGTAAATTTTGGACATGCCTTTAAAAACATAAAAGGTTGTGTTTATGTTTTGGACCTTCTGGACTATCTTCAGGAAACGCTTTGGTTCTAACAAAAAAATGAATGTAACGTAAGAAATGAACTCAAGAGTCGGATCCACCGGCCTCGACTCAGCTAGTTTTCATCATATTAATAGAAAGAGATTTATTTACTATCTCTCAAAAATGGCATGACGCCCTCATGTAATCTTAGAGGACTTTTGACATGTTGTATAATTATGGCAATATAAAGATAATGGCAAAAAAAGTTAGCTTATAATATGTCAACGAATAATTTTTGTATCACCAAATTTCAGACATTTACAGTAACATACACAACCACACAAAATGTTAAAATTTGCAAAGAGTTTCCTATATATGACGGAAAAAATTGTGCTTTATATTTTACCTTTTACTTTAGCCCCTATTTTATAACTATCCGCATCCCATGATAATTTATTTTTTTGTAATACCAAAGGTATCTTGTCCACATTGTTTGCTTCTCGGAGAGAGTTTAAGTCCAATTCCGAAATAATTCTGCTTTTAGTTTCAAATCCAATCCAAATAAATGGTAATTGTTTTATAAAATGAAGATCAAATCTTAGCTTTAAATCAAATCTCGGCCCCACCGCATTGTAAACATTATCAGGACCTTCGCATAATGGACACCTAAAATGGATATTGTTTTTATTGTTAATGGTGCGTTCAGGAAGCTTTTATTTGAAAACTAAATAAATTAAAAATGAATTAATTTCAGAAAATTACGGCTGCTCATTGGCTTATCTGACATCAAAGTTTCTCATTTGTCAATAACAGATGAATCAATGAACTGCCGAAAACTTTTTAAATTAATTCTTAATTTACTTTAATTATTTAAATAAAAACTATCTGAATGCACCATAAATCTATTATCTTTTATTTTAACAGATAAATGTGTGAAAATCCTACCTTGTTCATAAAAAGAACTTTAACTTTTGTCACTTTGTATTGTTTAGCTGAACTATTTTATCTTTTAATAATGAACTACAGAGACGTGTTCGTGAATATCACTATGGATAGGATGACAATGCTGGCCCAATGCCAATGTATTGGGCCAAAATTGTTGTCGTAAAATCATAGCAAATCTGGAAAAAAATATACAGGGTGTCCGCGATCAATGTGCTTTTTTTTAATATTTTTTTTTTAAAACAGTTTTTTATTCAATAGTAAATTACTTTTTTCATAATCTAACCTTTCAAAAACTACTCTATAACAGGAAAAATTTTTAATTTGACCACAAGTTTTTGTATGTTCCTTAAAATAATCGAAATTAATATTAGCATCTCTTGTTAAGACACAGTCTAGTGATTCCGCTACTAATACTATAAACAGTTTGTTTAACACTTTATCTTTACATTTAAAAATTTAATGGGAGATAGCTGGGAAAAATCCAAGACATTTGGTAAAAACAGTTTTTTGAAAAAGTGCCCTCCTTCGGAAATAATGGCCTTTAAACAGGTAGACTAAAAACACTTAATCGTAAATATTTACCAAACGATTTTTCCAACGATCATGAAAATTGTACTATCAATAAAGGTAATAAAAACGATCATTTCAAACCCATTTTGATTTGGGGGCACCTTTAAAACGGGTTAAACACTGGTAGTGTTAATAAAAACTGCATGTAATTTCTTTACCTTTGAGAATTTTGTAATTTTATTTATTTTTTTAAATACCCCAATTCCAGTAAAAACTTTTTTAAAAAACTGTTTTTACCAAATGTCTTGGATTTTTCTCAGCTATCTCCCATTAAAAAAAAGCACATTGATCGCGGACACCCTTTATAAAAGCCAGATTTTTTATATGTGTTAGAACATGCATTAGGAAACTTAAATCCACATTTTGCACACTCCTAAGGGGTGAGCTTTCCCCCCTATCAATTAAAAAGGGGGGATTTTTGCAGTGTAAATTTCTCCGTTCCTATTGATCGTAGATTTTATTTTTTTTGTATTGTGTAGCAAAAAATAGTGACTACAACTTTTATAAGAATTTTTTTTTTGAAACTGTTACAAAAAAAAATATGATTGCCAAAAACCTGGTCAAAATATGGGTATTATATTTGTTTTTTACAAATAATTCGCTTTTTGTTTTCTTAGTCAAAAATTACTTTTGATATTTTCTGAAGATCTATTTGTCATTTACAATAACCAAAAGAAATTTTATGTTAAGTTCAATCAAACCGTAGAAATGGGGCTCCAAAGTCTGAAAAGTTTCGTTTTTAGGAGTGCGCTGGGTCAACAAATTTTGTGTATGTATTGTGATTAGAGCCAAAAAAAATTGAAACAAATGCTTCTTATTACCCATTTAAACGATAAAAACATAGTGCTCATCCAAAAATTAACTAGGAGACCCCCTTTTACAAAGACTTACATTTTTTGTTCGGTTTTTTGTTTTTCTCGTAAAATATGCATTGTGTATTTATGTGCAGTGTTCGGAGTAGTGCTAATCTGAAAAAATATCGACAGCCCCCTTGGGCCCCCTTAAGTCAAGTTTTTTTAAAGTCATTCAGGCTCGTTATACAGGGTGTCTCAAAATGGGCGCCCACGGACCCCGAGGCGTGGTTGAGGAACACAAACGATATACAAAATCAGAAACAAAAATTTTATTGGGGGCCCCATTTCAAAAATATGGGGCTGCAAACTTAGCAAAGTTTGGCAACACTGTTAGTTTAAATCCGCTTAGTTTAAAAAAAATCAAGTTAGTAGGTGAGCAAACATGAAACTTCAACTTGACATTAGGAAATAGGTTAATGTTTATTTTTAATTTTAAAAATACAAAATAGTTTGAATACCTGAATTTTATACTTCTTTCTTTATAAAATGTAACAAATCAATAAAATCATATCGTAATTGGTAAAAACTAATGTATGTTCGAAATAACAACAAAACTGTTAAAAATTACGGCCATAACAAAGTAAGTTTAGACTTTTCTGGTAACACATCTATTATTGTTCTTCACGAGGTTCTTCATTTGGGGAATGATAGTAATTCTGCATTGGGGCTCACATTGGAACTTATTTCATTCAAATATTACAAATTTCTGATGCTGCTCCAAACTAAACACCTTTACCATTTGGATCAAATCGGCTCTATTCTCACAGGAACTTTATTGGGGCACTTAATCCTGTGGATTCGTATTACCATATTTCTTGTTAGTAAAAGCGAATCATTTAAAAAAACTTGAATTAAAAATTGACGCAAACAATAAATTAATGACACTTATCACTGATAAATAAAATTTATGCTCAGTTTCCCTTAGTTACGAGCATGGCAACTTTAATCAAAATCAAAAGGTAAGACAATGTTGCCGCATAGATTTTGGGGTAATATTCTAAAAATTAAAATTCATTTTTTATGGGAAATAAACATCATTGGACCGAAATTTTGCAATAAATAATTAGTTTTAGTCCCTGTCTTTCAATAATTAGGTAAATTATGTTTTATTATTACTTAAGAAAGTCGCTATAAGGGTGCAAAGTTTGTACCTTTGAAGCCCCATATCTTTGGAATGGGCCCGCACAAAAAATTTTCGTTACTGATTTTGTAAATCGTTTGTGTTCCTCTACCACGCCTTGGGGTCCGTGGGCGCCCGTTTTGAGACACCCTGTACCTTTCGTGATTTCTATAACTGTCTTCTCCATACCGCGAAAGTTGTGTTAAACATAAAAGAACAATTCGTTTGTCTTTCAAGCAATCCATATCTACAGCCAATTTATTCAAAATTTGTTTTTCTTTAGTTGGACTTTCCAAATTAAAATTCTCGTCAACAGACACATTTTAAAGTTCATTCACAGTTTCTAATTTCTTTTCTGCATGATCTACGGTGTATACTGGGGGGACTTGGATGTCAACGTTCTCCAATTACAATGAATACCCAAAATTTGTTGATCCAATGCACTCATAATAACAAAAAAATCAAAATTTGTATGAATTGCCTGTAAATATGGATTGCCTGAAAGACAAAAAAATCGTTCTTCTATTATCTAATACAACTTTAGGCGGTATGGAGAAGACACTTGCAGAAATCACGATAGGTAAAACAAGCCTAAATGACTTAAAAAAAATTGACAAAGGGGGCCCAAGGGGGCTCTCGGTATTTTTTAAATTAGCACTACACATAAATACACCAAGCATATTTTATGAGAAAAACGAAATTCCGATTCGAACAAAAAATTTCTGTGCAAAAGGGGGTCCTTGGGGAGTCTCCTAGTTAATTTTTAGGTGGGCACTATGTTTTTATCGCTTAAATGTTCTAACACAACTTTAGACGGTTAAACCAGGAAAGATATACAAAATAAAGCGTCAACCTCGGAATTTTTTGGAGCTGGCGGGACTTTCGTGATAAACCTTTGTTTTGATGTTATAAAATGTTGTCTCAAAAGTCACCATCGATATCGCGTGAGCGTAACTTTTTACGCGGGGTCAAAGGTCATGAAAAACCGTTTTTGGTCCATAATGGCTTTAATATTCTTCTAATGACTTTTGGAGTTATTACATAAAATATAGATCGAGAAATTCTCTACATATTTGATCTTGGGTGGACATTTTTAAACTAACCCTTACCCACCTAGGGGCTGTAGACTGAAGTGCGTATATTTCAAAACACCGCTAAAATGGTGGCATTTAATGATTAAGAGATGTCCATTCGTAAATTTATTCCTTAGGTTCCATTAAACAATTTAAGAAGGACAACTTCTCAAATAAGCCCCTTGGGGCTAAAAATCCACCCCCACCTTTCCAAAAATTAAACATTTTTTTATGAAACGGTTTTCAGCTACATGATTAAAAAAAGTGTCATTTCCTATTAATTGATTATATTTAAACCCATTTTTAACAAAAACAGCCCCATTGGGCTAATATTTTATCCAGGAAAAAATGTTTAATTTTTGGAATTTTAGCCCCCAGGAGATTATTTGAGAAGTTGTCCTTCTCAAATTGTTTAATGGAACCTAAGGAATAAATTTACGAATGGACATCTCTTAATCATTAAATGCCACCATTTTAGCGGTGTTTGAAATATGGGGTACGCACTTCAGTCTACAGCCCCTAGGTGGGTAAGGGTTGATTAAAAATGTCCACCCAAGATCAAATATGTAGAGAACTTATCGATCTATATTTTATGTAATAACTCCAAGTCATTAGAAGCATATTAAAGCCATTATGGGCCAAAACCGGTTTTTCATGACCTTTGACCCCGCGTAAAAAGTTACGCTCACACGATATCGATGGTGACTTTTGAGACAACATTTATAATATCAAAACAAAGGTTTATCACGAAAGTCCCGCCAGCTCCAAAAAATTCCGAGATTGATGTTTTATTTGTTTGGTGTAGGTATGGAGAAGACAGTTATAGAAATCACGATAGGTAAAACGAGCCTGAATGACTTTAAAAAAATTTGACTAAAGGCAGTATTTTTTCAGATTAGCACTACACATAAATACACAATGCATATTTTACTAGACAAACGAAAAACCGAACAAAAAATGTAAGTTTTTGCAAAAGGGGGTCCCAGGAGGGGAGTCTGCTAGTTAATTTTTGGGTAGGCACTATGTTTTTATCGTTTAAATGGGTAATAAGAAGTATTTGTTTCAAATTTTTTGGCTGTAATCACAATGTATACACAAAATTTGTTAACCCAGCGCACTCCTAAAAAGGAAACTTTTCAGACTTTGGAGCTCCCTTTCTACGGTTTGATTGGACTAACTATAAAAATTTCTTTTGGTTATTGTAAAAGACAAATAGATCTTCAGAAAATATTATTTTTGACTAAGAAAACAAAAAGCGAGTTATTTGTAAAAAACAAATATAATACCCATATTTTGACCAGGCAATCATATTTTTTTTGTAACAGTTTCAAAAAAATGTTTCTTATAAAAGTTGTAGTCACTATTTTTTGCTACACAATACAAAAAAAATAAAAAATCCACGACCAATAGCAACGGGGAAATTTACACTGCAAAAATTCCCCCCTTTTTAATTGATAGGGGGGAAAGCTCACCCCTTAGGAGTGTGCAAAATGTGGATTTAAGTTCCCTAATGCGTGTTCTTACACATATAAAAAATCTGGCTTTTATATATTTTTTTGAAGCTCAAACGACAACAATCTTGTAGTATATAGGGCAGAGTCACTTGGAGTGCATTCGAGTGGGGTTTATGAACTCGCTACTGTTAGATGTCAAAAGGCGCAATATAACCTCAAAAGCTAACAAAAATATTTATTTTCTGATTGATTTAGTGAATTATTTGGTTCTTTTTTAGTGTTTAAATTGTTTTTAAATAAAAGTGATTGAAATAAGTGAAAAAATACTGATTTGGTTAAATTTGTGATTGTTTAACTTCCAGATATAAGGCAATACTAAAAGTTTTTATAAACATGTAGATTTTGCTAAAGTCTCTCAAAGATAAACAGTAAACAATAAACAGGTAACAAAAATCTTAATAAAGTCTTCTATAAACCCGGCATAAGGCTTAAAAAAATAAAAAATTGGGATCTATGAGCAACAAAATTTAAACGTGTCCCAGTGTCTGGTAAAACCAAGTGTTCCTTAGACCCTAATGAACCAACACACACAATAAGAAGGTATAAGAATATTAAAAAATGCCTACACTCAAACAATCTCAACAAAGGATTCGATAATTTCCGTTGGCAGCCTGTATATGCTCAAATAACTTTGTTGATTTTTTGGATCCTACACACTAAATTTGGCACTTTATTTTTGTTGTTAAAACATCTGTTTAAAACATGTCAATTAATAACTACAAATGGATTAGATCAGTCAGATCAGTGATCCTGTTAGAGTTTTTTTTATAAAATGTCGACATTAAATAGGATACTCCTCGCAGTAATCAGAAAACAATAAAATTAAAAATAAACAATAATTTCTTAAAATTATAAAAAAAATCTGCGAAGAGGTTATACTATTAACTTTTCTATAAAAAAAGATTTATTGGCGAAATGCGTATTAATTCCAACACTGACGTTTAGGATTTAATTTGGCTTTAGAAAGATGCTTTTGTTTTAATTTTTTTTTTGCAAAGCCAACTTGACCAAACCTACACTTACGTGACATAGAGCTTTTTTGACACTAAAAAAATCTTTTTTTGTCTTAAAAACTTGTCAAAAAAAGAAACAAAAATTATATTTTAATACAGAATATAATTTTCTTTCATTTTTATGATTTAAGTTTCTTTTGTAAATTAAAAAATAACGAAGACACGGCTATTATTAAAATTGGGGGGTTTAGATGGGGCCGGACAAAAAAAATTTGGTATACTTTTTGTAAAGAATTAAAAGCGCTTTAAAGTTATAGTACAGTCAATCCGTTTGTGGACATCGACAAAATTCCTGGTAGGGACGCCTTTCTTATATGATAACTGTATGTCCAAAGAGTAACACCCCCAAATTGGCGTATATCTACCTATTGCAGAAACGGTGTTATGGCCCCCCAAAGGGCCCCCTTTAATTGATCACGGTGGAGCGGCACCAAATTTTGCAAATCGTTGTAAAATAAGGTTTTAAAAAGATTTTTGTAAAAAAAAAATTCTAAAAAAAAATTCCCCCTAATAGTCCTCAAAGAATATAACCAATCACGTTGGATTTACAGGGAATTTTTCATACTATTTTTTATATTTGCTTCATTTAATTAATTAAAAAGGATTTTTAATTTGGATTAAAAACTTCAGATGAAATTTTGTTTTTATGACCAACCTTATACATGGACATTTTGAAGTAAAAAATAAATTCAAGTTAGATATATTGAATAATAGCATTTGTAAACTTTACTCATTTAATACTGAACGAATAGGCGTTTTTAAAAAAATGTAACCATTAATATCGTTTCTCCAATTCTTCTAGTTATTCCCTCTACAAAAAAAATAAGTCCCCGGACATATATATGACATATGACGGACGGACGGACGGACGGATTTTTTGAAAGCGCCACGACAATTTTTGACAAATTTTAGAATTTTCAAAACAATCACAATCTCCTCGTTTTTGACTTTGTCTGCGAGGAGTATAATAATAACACAAAAAGAATTTGGATTATATGAAATATTGGCAGAAAGGAATCGACGGGTGCACCGATGAGGTTGAAATTTTACATTTGTGGTTCTAAGAAAATAAAACCAGTCCCACAGACAAAAATTTAAAACCTGATGTCCTTGCCCTGAGGGTTGCAACTTCTGTTAAAGGGGTGGGCCGAGGGAATTGATTTTGTGTGCACAACAACAAAAAATATGTAAACCCAAACACCCAAATTCTACCTAAATTTGTTTGTAGCTCAGTGGTTAAGGGGAAAAATAAGGCCTGTATCTGCAAATTGTGCTCACGGTCTGAAATTTACAACATACAATCTTCAAGACATTTAAAAAAAATTGGCTCGATGAGACATTTCGAAATTTTGATAGGAGCCCCGCTGTGCCCCTTCTTTTTTTACGGTTACTTTATTTTTTTATACCGTTGTGTTTTAACATTTTTTCATGAAACTTTATATTTGGGTTTCTAAGAGGATCCAGTAACCACTTTGGGTTCGCACTGTTTTTAAATGTCACCATGAGCCCCCCTAGGGTCCATTAGTATACTTTCTTCATGGCGCATTTAAAGGGGTAACAGATTGAATTAATCCTTATAACTTGGAAAATAAGTTTTTAAGGACATACTCCTGCGATCTATTCGATGAGACATGTCGAACTTTTTGTCAAAGCCCCCCTGCGCCCCATTTATTGTTACTCATTATTTAACACATCCTGTTGGTTTGATTGTCACAAAAATGAATACCTACGTTCTTTGGATCCTACTTTATAAGTTCAGATGATAATTTAGTTTAAAAAAATGACAGGGGCCCCATTTAACCCAAAATAAGATTATTTAAGAGATTTTGTTTTGGGGTGTTCCTATTTGCAGAAAGTCATGAAATTTGGATGATACAACGCCATTAATGTCCTAAAACGATAAACAGGTTTTGTTAACCAAAAATATATTCAGGGACCCCATTATGCTTTCCTAAGTTTAAAACCTGACATGCGTTTATCTTGTACCTCAAATTTAATTTTGGATAAAATCATGATAAAATGTAAAATTAAACGTGTCCCTCTATTAAATCAATGCCCATCTAATATCTTAAACTGTCGGAAGCCCCCTTAATAAGTATCATCATAAAATCACATCACATAAAAAAAATTATTTTTTATTCTTTATTTCTCGATCAAACTTGTGCAATTGATAAAAATAGATTAAATTATACCTATTTAGAAAGAAAAAATCAAAATTAAAAAAGCATGTGCTTCCAAAGTACAAAAATTACAACTTTTAAATGCTTGTAAATGCTTGTTTTTGAATAAATTATTGAGTTGAAAAATAAACGTCATTGTGAACAGTCCTTATTTATGGGGCTTCTGACAGTTTTAGTTGTTGGATGGGCATTGATTTAATAAAAGGACACTTTTAGTTTTACATTTTACTATGATTTTATCCAAAATTAAATTCGAGGTTCCAGATAAACGCATGTCAAGTTTTAAACTTAGGAAAGCATAATGGGGCCCGTGAATATATTTTCGGTTAACAAAACTTGTTTATCGTTTTAGAACATTAATGGCGTTGTATCATCCAAATTTCATGTCTTTTTGCAAATGGGAACACTCCAAAACAAAATCTCTTAAATAATATTATTTTGGGCTGAATGGGGCCCCTGTCATTTTTTTAAACTAATTTATCATCTGAACTCATAAAGTGGGATCCAAAGAACCTAGGTATTAATTTTTGTGACAATCAAACCAACAGGTTATGTTAAATAATGAATAACAATAATGGGGGCGCAGGGGGGCTCTGACAAAAAGTTCGACATGTCTCATCGAATAGATCGCAGGAGTATGTCCTTAAAAACTTATTTTCCAAGTTATAAGGTTTAATTCAACTTGTTACCCCTTTAAATGCGCTATGAAGAAAGTGTACTAATGGACCCTAGGGGGGCCCATGGTAACATTTGAAAACAGTGCGAACCCAAAGTGGTTACTGGATCCTCTTAGAAACCCAAATATAAAGTTTCATGAAAAAATGTTTACACGCAACGGTATAAATAAATAAAGTAACCGTAAAAAAAGAAGGGGGCACAGCGCGGCTCTTGTCAAAATTTCGAAATGTCTCATCGAGCCATTTTTTTTTAATGTCTTGAAGAGTATATGTTGTGAATTTCAGACCGTGAGCACAATTTGCAGATTCTTACCCCTTAACCACTGAGCTATTGTGTGAAATACTTAGGCCACTACAAAAATATACCTACAAGTTCGATCCAAATATTCAAATCAAACCATTTAGACCCCAACACCAAATTCTACTGAATTACCTTATTTGTAAGCCCGCATATTTAGAGTTGACCTTTACTTGTTGAGTTTTGTCGCTTTGGAGGTTTGTGACTTTACTGGATACTGTTACCATTACATCAAAGATATCTTCTTCTAGACATTCCGCTAATTGCATCACTCCATCTTTGTCTAAGAAACAAAAATGTAATCGTAATACAACGAATTTGGGGCATACTTCAAATATTTTTCTTATAAACATATCTATACAGGATGTTATTTTGTATAGACTTTATTAGCGTTTTGCTCAGCTATGTGCAATTCGATTTCCATGAAAATTTCTGGAGGGACCATTTAAGAACTGTGCTTGCGACTGGTAAATGCAATACTTTAATTGCTCTAATGGTTTTGCAGAAAATGACAGTAACTATCATACTTATTGATATTTATCATAATAATTATTTTTTTTCGGAATACCTGGATTATTTCACGTACAAATCGTTTTTTACATTTTTAATAAACCTTTCCATTGCTTCATAATCGAATTAGTTAATTTAATAAGTTTTTCCAACATAGTCGGCTGATTTAGTCTTTTATTATTAATTATCTTAGATAAGTGATTCATAAATTTTCTGTGTTCTTATTGTGTTGACAAACTATGACAATCGTGATTTATTGTTAATAACGTTAAAAAAATGAGTGTCATAAGAGCAAAACAAATTCAACGCCTGCCTAAATAAAAAAAATCCATTTTAGCCAGGTATTTTAAGAAACTTTATAAATTTTTTCTAAAACAACGGACATTCTTAATTAATCCGACCTATTCTTGATCTTTAACTATTGTTAACTTCTTAACTATTATTAACATATTGATATTTTGACACATGAAGTGACATTTTTTTAAATTTTAACTTAAAAACATAATAAAGTGGCAGATATAAGAACATTAAAAACCCACTAAAAACTCACTGCAAATAACATTCATTTTAACTTGAAAAAGATCAGTTTCGAGCGATTTTTCAACATTTTAAAAAAGAAATTGTAAATAACCAGATGGTTACCTTTTTATCCCAGATGCTAAAATTCTTCTTCGAATCAAAATTTATACGTTTCTGTAATCTTTCGCGTCCGTATTCTTCTGCCTTCGGTGAGGAAACAGTTTACCTTTAAAATTTCTAAGAACGTAGGGGGGCTTTTCGTGCCTCTCTTCGTCGTTAGTGAATGGGAGGTTTTTATTTAACACTTTCCTGTGGCTCTTCGGGTCGTACCGTGCTCTGCTATAAGTATTTTTTTAACATTTCTAATGATTTTCTTAAATCATCCAGATATGTTGTGCTCGGATCCTTCTTCTTCCTTGTCGGTGAGTGTGTGTGTGCTTTTAGAAGGTTTCCCTTACAGAAGTAATTGGTTGGCAACCTGATTCACAGTGACTTAGCTTTAGTTTGGTGGAGCGCTGTTGCATAGCGGTTAAATTTTTTTTTGGCGTGCGACATGATTGTTAGGTGTATTTTGCTTTATATCAAAAAAGTTCTTTTAACATCCATTTCTTCCTTTTGAACTTACCTTACCTTTTGACCTTTTCGGGGGCGTAAATGCCTCCCAAAAGGCCCCCTTTAATTTGCAAAGTTAGATCACGATGGATCAGCACCAAATTTTACATATAGGTGCTAAATAAGATTTCAAAAAAAAATTTGCAAAAATTATTCCCCTTAAAAAATTTCTACGCCGCCCCTTAAATGGCCCCCAAAGAGTAATGTTCAATCAAGATATATGCTTTATAAACTTAAACATGTAAAAAATATTTTAAATTGGAAATACAAAAAATTTACTTACCAAGCCCTCGTTGAAAGTCATTTAAACTACGCTATTGTTGCCTGGGGAAGCGTTAGCAAAACCTATCTTGAGGACCTAAATGTATTGCAAAAGAGAATTCTCAAAAAGCTTCAAAATAAAACATCAACATATGACTCCGACTTACTCTTTAAAGAAGCAGCCGTATTAGACATCAGGCAACTGTACTACATAAAAGCATCCCTAAGATTTTTTCCTGTGGACAAAACAGCGTTTGTTAAGTCTAATTTGTACGATCTTCGATATAAAAATAAAATAAGACCTCCGGCCATGACCACCGATAAAGGACAGAGAAGCTTTGATTACGTGGCTTCAAAAATATATAACACCCTACCCGAAGATCTTAAGACAGAAAATTGGTTTAAAAAGTTTAAAGTTAAGCTTAAAGAGTTTGTTTTAAATCTTGATAAAAAATTAATACACGATTTCCTAAATCTTGATTAATTATATTTAGTTTAAATTAAATTACTTACCTACTTAAATCCTTAAAAATTGTTTTAATTTGTAATGCACGTACAAGTTTTACTTTGGTGCAAGTCTAAGTCATTGTTTATTACACATTAACATGTTGGATTTACACAAAACTTGGTCAACATCAGGTGCAAAATAAGGTTCTAAATAACTTAAACAAAGATTTCTTTTTTTTTTTAAATTCTTTATCCCATTTGAGAGGGTTCTTAGAAGGGTATAGAAATTTTTTCGAAAAAAAAAAAACTTTAGTTTTTAAAACTAGTTATTTAAAACTAGGGGTGCAACGGAGTTCCGGCCGACCTACTGACTACGGTCAATCCAGCTACTTGGCCCCGGCTCTTTTAAGCCGGATTGGCCTGAGTCCATTTTTTTTTGTCAACATTTCAGGTTTTATGTTTTGATTGCTATAAATGAGGTCACAACAATTTTTTTTTTTCATGTTCTAGAAAATAAATAAATTCTGTCGCATTTATTACAAAATGCGAACGTCAGCGGTAGCGAACTCCAATAAACGCGTTTTTATTCCGCGAAGATTTTGATAATAACAAAGAATTGATGAATCACTAGGGGGATGTGTTGCCCTTTTTGACCGAGGAGGGTTTCGAATTGGGGCCGGTTTCACTGGAATTTTGTGTGTTTTTACGAAAGTTAATAAATTCACTGAGAATTACACCCGCCGGCCAAATATCACAGTTAAATATTTTCTCATAATCAGAATCTAAGACACCCAGTTTGAATGAGCAATAATGTTCATTCTCGGTAAGCTTAAAACATTTAAAAGAGGAGTCTAACTGCAAAGTATTATTTAAAAATGTACTCACGACTTCAACGGTTGTACCGGGGTTTACATTATGCACATGAACCCATCTAAGTCTTGGCCGATTAACTGCACCAGTAAAGGTGGCTTGCGGTTGCTTGGTAGCCCCATTAGAAGGTCCTGGCAAGACAGAAGCAGGGTTCATATTACCGGTGATGGTGAGCTTCTTCAATGCGCGCTTTTGTTTACGCGAGTGAAACACAGTAAATTTTTCTAAAGATTTTACTATTGCTTCAGTTACTGCTTCGTTTACTTGCTTTTTGGTAATAGTTTGAGGAACAAAACCCGAATTTGGCACTGGTAAAACTGGCAGTTTTGCTGAATCATTCGAGACGTTGACATTTTCTAGAAGTGCTGATGCAAATGATCTACTACTATGCGCATTTGAACTAACGTCGTGACCGGTCCCGGATCAGGGCCATGAAAGATCATAGCTGTAGTTCGTAACAAATTTTTGAGATCGCAATTATGTCTTCTTCTTCTTTAGAAACTTTTAAATCCTAGTAGGTGTGTCATAAAAGTTGAGTGTTTAAAATTGTTTGTGTCAAAATAAATAAAGTGTCACTTGTCTCCATTTTAAATAAAAATTGGTTAGTTATTTTATATAAATTAGAGGAAAAATAATTAAATTAAGGATATTATTTAGACAATATTAAAAAAATATTATTTTTACAGATATGACGAGCCTACGGATAAGTTTGAAATGGTTTTTAAAATTTTAATTGCATTTGCATAATGGCGGACGGTCTGCGCCGACAATTTCTGAAGTCTTAAAAAATGTTTGAAAACTTGAAAATATTACAATACCTACAAATCATGCAACATGTTGGATTGAAATTAGGAATTAGCTAAAGAAGGACCCGTGAACGAACAGGATTTAACGTATATATATATTCGTATGATATTATAAATACATGTCAAAAATAAGTACAAATGAACATTATAAAATGGAAGATGGTTAAATTCCAAAAGGTTTAAGTGATGTTCATTTTTTCACGTCCATGGCCGATTTTTAATCTTCTGGTAAAGCATTTACTTCGCGGCCGAGGAAAACCATGGAAAGAACTCAGGCATACCAGTGTTGTCAAAATTGTGTTGGTACAATAAATCACAGCGAAAAAGTTACAGCTGTTTCAGGGTTGATATCCAATTCAAAGTTTCTGGAGTTAATTGGTGTATTTCTTGAAAACCACCCTCAAATTTAGTGTTTGGACATTCTTCTACAATATGTTTAATCGTTTCTGGCAATGCACCACAGTAGAGGTGTTTTGTTCGTTCCCGGCCATCTCCCGCCAATTTTTAAAAAATAGAAAACTGTAACCGAAAAATGTCGGTAAGTAGGAAACTGTAATACCGACTTACCGACATCCGGTCTGCGCCTGCGTCAACAGGGCACTGTGTTACCGGCCTACTGACATATGGTCTGCGCATGCGTCAGTGCCCTGTTGACATAACCTGAAAAAAAAAAGTCAGACATGCAGACACCCAAATGACAGCTGTCAAAAATGACGGTCGTCAAAAACAGACATACAACTGACAGGCACACAAGATGGCGGCCACCACCCTAACCTAAAACACACACATTCAACCTATCATACCTGCTACCTACGACACATCCTACCAGCTTGAAGTCTGCAGCCCGACTGAAATTCGCTGGTCATCCACCTCCTTATATAGTTTCGCATCCCCACCATGTGACCTTGATTTGACCTTATCAGCTGATATCAGCCTGCAGCACCACGACTGACTACCGATCAGCTTCACTTCCTTATATAGACTTTCCCGCCATGTCATGTGACCACGTGGTAGCCGCGTCCGACGTGACCTTCATGTGACCTTATCAGCTGATAGCCTGAAGCACGACTGACGACTACCGATCAGCTGTAGACCACTTCCTTATATAGACTTTCCCGCCAAATTCTCCAATTCCCCGCCACCACCCACCACCATGAATACATAACCTCACTTTTACATACGCGACAGTCCCACGATCCTACCACCTCGAAGTCTGCAGCCTGACTGAAATTTGCTGGTCATGCACCTACTTATATAGTTTCGTATCCCCACCACTCGGCTATTTCGTACTGCGCATGCGTGGTAGCTCGACCAATCAGCTGTTAGTATTGTGACCACGTGACCACAAGGTAGCCATGTCATGTGACCACGTGCGGTAGCCGCGGCCGACTACTGCGATCAGCCGGCACCTATAACATCGTGCAGGACCGAATACAAAACGAGTGACGTCACACCAGCTGTTTGCTGCTGTTGTTTACATTCATGAATTTTCGATTTTGCCTGTCAGGACTTGTCTGTGACGTCACACCCAGCTGTTTGCTGTTGTTTACATTTCTTAATTTTCGATTTTGCCTGTCAGAACTTGTCTGTGACGTCAAACCCAGCTGTGTATTATTGTTATGCTGGGAATAAGATATGATTTGTCGAAGCTGCCGTGGCCCTGTTGGTATATCGGTATAGTTGTAAGGCGGATAGTGCATTCTATGCTGGTTCGATCCCCCAATACGGCAGCTTCGTTTTTTCTTTTTTGTTTTTTCATTTATTTTTTCTTTTATTTCTTTTATTTTTTTAAAATTTTTTAACGATGGTAATTTTTTTTAATCTCGATTAGTTTGAAAGGTAACTAAGGTAATTAAAATGTGCATACCAAAAATGACATACCTTTCGTAAGCCCCTGCGCCCCGTCAAGGCTCGAGATTTTGCAGAGGTGCCTTCTCTGATCTCTTTTTTTTGTTTTTTTGTTTTTTTCTTTATTTTTTTGTGGCTTTTTTATAATTTTAATTTTTTTTTGTGATTTTTATGCTTTTTTTAAATTTTTTTTGTACTTTTTTTCATAATTTTTTACCCCTTAAGTATCAGAGAAAACAAGTTCTGAAATGAACTATAAACCAACTATAAACTATACTATACTAAATAATTTTTTTAATGTCTAACATTTTTTTTCACAATATTCAGTCTTTTTGTATTACAAAAACTTTTTGGTGGCAGAATTAGGATTGGTGCCAATTTTTTTTCTTTGGTTTTTATTTGAACATATTTTTCTTTGACCCTATCGATGGACTCTTTTAAAATTTTAGATGTTGATGGCCCTTGATCCAAATCAAAATGGTAAGGCCTTTTTGCAGTGGGAGTAGTTGAATACAATGTACAATAACCTACTTCATGACGCAGTCTATTGTATGGTCTAGAAAAGACTTTGCCACATTGCAAACAAATATTTGCAATAATTCTTTCAAACTCGGCTTGATCCGGAAAGTAGTAATCCATTTTAATAGGTTATAAGTAATCCAAAATAATTAAACAATATCGTTCGAACTTGATGGTAGCGAAGTCGTATGATTAATGATTCAGAAGCAAGCAAGATCTTATATTTATACTAAAATGCCAAAGATGCGCGCTAACAACATCTGGTTTATTATCGGCTTGACGTCACAGACAAGTTTTGACAGGAAAAGTCGGAAGTCAGAACGCAGATAACTTATCAACATCTGGTTTCTTATCGGTGTGACGTCACAGACAAGTCTTGACAAGCAAAATCCAAGTGTGAACAACTGGTTTAGTAGTCAGCATGGGTCTTATACATATATAATCGTGCAGGACCGAATACAAAACACTTTCCTTATCAACATTGGGTTTCTTATCGGCGTGACGTCACAGACAAGTCTTGGCAGGCAAAGTTAAAGGTGTAAACAATGGGTATGACTTTACAAACAAGTCGGATCGTAGAAAATGGAAAAAATATTACTAATCACTGTCCGTAATCAGATCATCTTCATCGCCATTGTTCTTATAGCCTATGGCTCGAGTGGAAATACCATCTTCAAGGATGGTTCGTTTGTCATCAAAGGGATTTAGGGAAAGTTTATTAATTTCTATCGTTGAAATTTTATGCTCTTTGGATCTAATTGCACGTACCGGTGTTCGAAGACTCGAATTTGACTGCAAGCAAGTAACATAATCGTTAAAAGTAATGAATTTTTTCAGAGCTGCCGTTTGAATGCCTTTGGCTTTCCTTATTTCGTCTTGGTCAATTTTTATGGCATACATTTTAGCACGTAACCCAACAAAAGACGAAATTGGTTTGCTTTTGGTCTCATCTTTGAATTTTCCCAGTACTTTCTTATTTGATGTAGAATAACATGGGTGATTGGATGGGTAATCAGATGTATCCAAATATTGAAGCATTGATAACATGTCATTGTACAAATCATGGCTTGTAATTCGATAAATAAACGAATCAGTGTCCATATAGGCCAATTTTAGATTATCTACTCCATATTTGGGTAACATGACATCATAATGGTACTGGTACATTGTAAATTTAGAGAGGTCTAAAATGGACATTCCTACGTAGATGGGTTTGTCAAAGAGTAAAGATGTCTTGGCCATATGAACTGCTGCAAGGTTTTCGCTATATATAGTGCGATCAACAAAGTGTGGTTTTGAAGTTAACTTTTCTATTTTTCTTACACCACAAGCCAATTTTATGTTTATTCTTTTTCGGATATTCTCCATAGTTTTGCCATATACAGAGTTGTTGTAAAGTTTATATAAATCTTTTTCAAAATCATTAGTTGCCAAAGTACGTAATCGTGTGTTGTGATCTATGTAAGGTTTAAGCCACGTCGATTGCTTGAATTTTAACGCACGGTTAATATTTAATAAAACAAGGCCATGATTAAGTGCTTGTTTTAAAGCAACATAATGTACAACATAATTTTGACGTCTATTTAAATGCGGAACAAGTTTTTTAACATTTTTTATTTTGATATTTTCTGGCAGGAAGGGAATATCATTATGAAGAGCGTGTATTTCTGATGGGTATTCAATATCTACGTCCAAAATATAGCCATACTCGTCGTCATCAGCAATATTCAAGACATCAATGTCATCGGGACAGGTCCATTGAAAGTCGTCGTACGGAAGGGGCTGTACCATTGCATGGCCATACAGATTGTTACAATCCTGGTACGAGATGAAGGTTGATGGTTGACTGGGGTCAAAGTCAGGCAGATATTTGTTGTTGGCTTCTAAATTAAGTCATATCCATCCATTTCATCATTTATTACTTTGTTTACATACTCTGATGCCAATAGTCCAAAATTTGATGTTCCATCAATTGAATGTTCTGATAATCGCTTTTTTGTTGTCGAATTATTAGTCGTACTTGTAGTATTTAAAGTATGTTGCTTTGTTGTATTTGATGCTGAGGTGCAAGGCTTGGGAGAATTATTTCTGAGTGTTAAATTTCCTTGAGAAGTAAAAAATGACGTCGATGGTATTGGAATTAATGATGATTGGCCACTTTCTTGTTGAATTTCTGGTGTTATCGTGGAATTATGAGGTAAAGTTGTCCTTTTTGCATTTTGTTCTTTCTGTATAATATTTAACGGCATAGGAGATAAACTATTATGAGTATTAAAAAATGAAGTCGATGGTATTGGAAGTAAGGGAGAATGACCGTCTTTTCGGTTTGGCCAAACTGCAGGAGAAGAAAATATTGAATTTTTTGTAGGTGTTTGTTCAACACTTTTAAAAGTAGTTTCATTTGCACTACGCCCAGGTAAATTGCCATCTTTATGACTATAATCCTTAAATTTCAGTGGAGTGGAAGATTCTTGAGGCATTTTAAATTTAAAATCTTCAATGCTGGTGCTGCTATCAAACGATTGTTCTGGATATTGCATATTATCTGTTATTAGTTTTAAATGTTTGGTAATTGGATTAAAAGTTCTATTTAAATATTCTTCATTTTCGGCCACAGTTCGTTTAAGTGTCAAGTATTTTTCTTTGATATTCGTTGTACTTTTTTCAATGTCATCAGCAAGTTTCAGTGAATCCATGTTGATAATTTTAATTACTATAAAGATGTACTACTACATCCTTATATAGACATCGAAACCACAGCGGTAACGTCCGTCATTTATATCCTTGTCTTTATCTATCACTACAAAACCATATTTACGATTCCAACAGTGATCGCAAAGAGATTTGAAATTTCTTAAAGACATGTCAGAATTAACATGATCATCATATAATCGTTTAACATTTAAATTATCCTGTTTAAAAAGAATCAAGAGGTTAGCATTATCCCTTATTAAATGTTTGGGAATATGAGCATAACTTTGACAAAGGTAAAAAGCATCTACCCCACTGTGCCGTCCTTGACAATAATAATTACGTACATTGTCTTGTTTATCGCAAGCAATGTCATCAAATATAAAAATGGAATTTGACTTTGCAGAGCTTGGATGAGGAACATTGGCATTGTCATCGAAAAGATGCAAACCAATTTCATCAATTGAGTTTATAATCTTTGCAAGTGTTTGATATTTAGGCTGAAAAATAGTTTTACTAAATAGGTAAACGTTTTGAAATCTTAAACCATTAGGAGAGTAAATAAGTGTAAGCATCAAGTTGGTTTTTCCACAATTCGAAGGTCCACATATAATACATCGTATACTATTCGGCAAAAGTGATCCATGTCTTGAAGGTCTTTCTTGATTCTCCGAATCTTCTATGTTCCATATAGGAAGTCGTACATTTTGTTTAATAAAACGCATGATTAAATAATCTTATAATATAATAATAAAGTTACATAGAATTGAGGTTCCTTATATAGTTTTAGCAGTCTTGCATCCATGTTTCTTATGACTATTTATGGTTTTTTACCTTCTTTAATTGTTGGATACAAAAATCGGAATGCTGAATAAATGTGTTTTTCAATCTTTGCTCCTGTTAAGACAATTTTTCCCGATCTAAATATGAGAAAAGTCACTTTAGGGTAACTTAGTTGAAATCTTAAACCGGGAAATAATTCTGGTTCATATATGCTATTTCGAAGGATGGCATGTAATTTGTGTAAATCAACTGAAAATTGAAGGTCACAACTTGCTGTTATGTTTTGAATTTTAAATTCAGTCAAATGTACATTAAACCCCATTTTAATTATAATATTTTCAAATTCAGTACACGCCTTAAATGCATCACTTTCATTTTTTGTACCTATACATACAATTTTTCCAGTTTTGAAAACAAGTGCGGTACATTTTGGATTTTCTATTTTAATAATAGCATTATTCATCTTTGCATTGTACTTTGCTTTTTGATTTTGGGACGTTATCATCTTGATATCTAATGGAATACTTAAGTTCGCGGTTGCGACGATATTTTGAATTTTTGGTTCCATATTAAAATATTAAAAAATCTTATACGTCACTTCCTTATATACCTATCGAAGGCAGAATAAGTTGTTTACACTGCCGCAGACAAGTCGAGACTTGTTTGTGACGTCACGCCGATAAGAAACCAGATGTTGATAAGGCACGTGTTTTGTATTCGGTCCTGCACGAATATATAAGTATAATACCCATGCGGACTACTAAATCAGTTTTATTCGTGACCTTCACAGATGTTGATAAGTCAAGTAACAGATAACAGCAGTTGTTCTAGAACATTCCACCAGATAACATTAGCAGATATAAACGCTATATAATATTCCTGTCAAGACTTGTCTGTGACATCACACCGATAAGAAACCAGATGATTGCTAGCGCGCATGCTTTGTATTTTGTGTAGGTATATATATAAGATCTGGCTTGCTTTTGAATCATTATTCATCCGACTTCGACTTCGCCACCTACAAAGTGAAGTTAGAACGAGCTGACATATTTCTTCTGCGATATTGTTTAAGTACTTTGAATTACTTATTACGTAAAAAATGGATCAATTGTTTAAGGATCAAGCCGACTTTGAACGAATTATTACGAAAATTTGTGGAACATGTGGTAAAGTATTTTCCAACACATACAATCGACAGCGTCATGAAGCCGTATGCCAACCAACAAGTTCAGTTTCTAAAAGACATCATGAAGATTTGTTTCCTGATCAAGAACAATTTGAACGTGAAATTGCAAAAATATGCTCGAAATGTGGGAAAGTCTTTACCAACGCCTCCAATCGCACGAGACATGAAAGATTGTGTAATGCAATGTATAATGGTACTTGTCAACATTGTCAACATACCTTTACCAACCTACATAACCACAAGCGGCATGAACAAGTGTGTGGTCAACCACAAATCAAAAATCGACGTGTAGAACCGCCCGTTGATCAGCTGTTAGCCACTATACCCAATTCCCAAGGAATAGCACCATATGAAACTGCATTTGCTAGTCGCCTAAAGTCATTTTTTCTACGATCCGATACGAATTTGGACATGACGCAATTTTTATTGTCAATAAAGCAACAGGTGCTTAATTTGTTGGAGATGGAACTAAATAGAAATGGAGCCATTAAATTTAACATTCTCGTTGACTGTTTACTTCATAATCAACTCAGTGAAGAACTAAATGCATCCTTTAAGACCAAAAATGTAGTGGTGGTTAGAGATTCAAACTTAGATGAATTAGTTAACACTTCCTTTGAAAAACTGAAGAGGGAATTAGAGGAGACACAGTTAAAAAAAAGTGGATGGGTTCTTGTAGCTGTAGATGGACTAAGACTTCGCATAAACAAATACAGTCCTCTTGGTGGTAGCACATATATACCTTTACCAAAAGCAATTGCGGACAAAAAGGCTTGCATAAATGTTGAAAATAATGATCAATATTGCTTTAAATATTCAATTTTGGCAAAATTAATTACCTCAAGAGACCCACAACGAGTTACTAAGTATACCAATTTAGTTCACCGCTACAACTTCGACTGTGTTACGTTTCCAACACCCCTTGAAGACATCAAAAAATTTGAAAAAGTAAACAATATTTCAATCAATGTATTTGGCGTGGAAAAAGATACAGTTTACCCTCTAAAAATTTGTAATGAACAGTTGGAAGATCATAGGGATTTACTTCTTATTTCGAATAAAAGTGGCAACCTGCATCATTATGTGTACATTAAAAACTTCGAACGACTTGTACACACTCAACTTACTTATAACCACGGTCGACTAGTGGTATGCAAGCGTTGTTTCCAACATTACTATATTAATTATAATGGAGAAAATAGAATGGCAATACACAAACGATTATGTGACAAAAATAAACCGGTTCGAGTCGAAATGCCAAAAGACAAGCCTTACATTAAGTTTGAACATGTCGAACGTGCACTTCGTGTGCCTTTTGTTCTGTATGCTGACTTTGAAGCAATACTTGAACCCATTGCGAATGCTACTCCAGATCCAAGATTTTCATACACTTTAAAATATCAAAATCACAAACCCTTTAGTTTTTGTGCCTATCTTAAATGTACCGATGATGATGTATTTAATTTGGATCCAACTTTACCAACAGAGCCGTACTTATATCGTGGACAAGACGCTGCAGAACATTTTATTGAATACGTTAAATCTCTGGCGGAAAAAATTTCCAAAATATATTCCACAAAGAAACCCATGGTCTTTGATAATCTAGACGATCTTCTGCACGTAGTGGCTGAAACATGTTATCTTTGCGACAAAGCATTCTGCGACACAGATATCAAAGTTCGTGATCATTGCCACCTTACCGGAAAATATAGGGGAGCAGCACATCAATCTTGCAACCTTCGATATCAAGTACCCAATTTTTTGCCTGTTTTGTTACATAACCTTAGCGGCTATGACAGTCATTTTATAATTAAGGAACTGGGTTACGACGACAAAGACATCGACATTATTCCGAACAGTGAAGAAAAATACATTACATTTAGCAAAACAATTACGCCATCAATGAAAATTCGATATGTGGACACATTTAGATTTATGCCGTCTAGTTTGGATTCACTAGCCAAAAATGTTTCACATCTTCGTGAAATAACCAAATTTTTTCCACCTCAGCATATACAACTTTTATCCCGCAAAGGTGTGTTTCCATACGATTATATTTCTTCATGGGCAAAATTAAACATAAAAACATTACCCCCTCGAGAAGCATTTTACAATCGTCTAACGCGAAGTGAAATCACCGAGGAAGATTACACCCATGCTGAAAATGTATGGAGGACATTCAAATGTAAAACACTTGGAGAATATAGTGACATTTACCTTCAAACAGATGTTTTACTGCTGGCCGATGTTTTTGAAACTTTTCGTGATGTTACAATAAAAACTCACAAACTGGATCCGTGCCATTATTATACACTTCCAAGTCTTTCATGGGACGCAATGCTACGATTTACTGGTATCGAGTTGCAATTATTACAAGATTACGAACAAATTCTTATGGTGGAAAGTGGCATTCGAGGGGGTATATGCCAAGTTTCCCATCGCTACATAGAAGCCAACAACAAATATCTGCCTGACTTTGACCCCAGTCAACCATCAACCTTCATCTCGTACCAGGATTGTAACAATCTTTATGGCCATGCAATGGTACAGCCGCTTCCGTACGACGAGTTTCAATGGACCTGTCCCGATGACATTGATGTCTTGAATATTGCTGATGACGACGAGTATGGCTATATTTTGGACGTAGATATTGAATACCCATCAGAAATACATGCTCTTCATAATGATATTCCCTTCCTACCAGAAAACATCAAAATAAAAAATGTTAAAAAACTTGTTCCGCATTTAAATAGACGTCAAAATTATGTTGTACATTATGTTGCCTTAAAACAAGCACTTAATCATGGCCTTGTTTTATTAAATATTAACCGTGTATTAAAATTCAAGCAATCGACGTGGCTTAAACCTTACATAGATCACAACACACGATTACGTACTTTGGCAACTAATGATTTTGAAAAAGATTTATATAAACTTTACAACAACTCGGTGTATGGCAAAACTATGGAGAATATCCGCAAACGTATTAACATAAAATTGGCTTGTGGTGCTAGAAAAATAGAAAAGTTAACTTCAAAACCACACTTTGTTGATCGCACTATATATAGCGAAAACCTTGCAGCAGTTCATATGGCCAAGACATCTTTACTCTTTGACAAACCCATCTACGTAGGAATGTCCATTTTAGACCTTTCTAAATTTACAATGTACCAGTACCATTACGATGTCATGTTACCCAAATATGGAGTAGAAAATCTAAAATTGGCCTATATGGACACAGATTCGTTTATATATCGTATTACAAGCCATGATTTGTACAATGACATGCTATCAATGCTTCAATATTTGGATACATCTGATTACCCATCCAATCACCCATGTTATTCTACATCAAATAAGAAAGTACTGGGAAAATTCAAAGATGAGACCAAAAGCAAACCAATTTCATCTTTTGTTGGGTTACGTGCTAAAATGTATGCCATAAAAATTGACCAAGACGAAATAAGGAAAGCCAAAGGCATTCAAACGGCCGCTCTGAAAAAATTCATTACTTTCAACGATTATGTTACTTGCTTACAGTCAAATTCGTGTCTTCGAACACCGGTACGTGCAATTAGATCCAAAGAGCATAAAATTTCAACGATAGAAATTAATAAACTTTCCTTAAATCCCTTTGATGACAAACGAACCATTCTTGAAGATGGAATTTCCACTCGAGCCATAGGCTATAAGGACAATGACGATGAAGATGAGCTGATTACGGACAGAGATTAGGAATATTTTTTCCATTTTCTACGTTCCGACTTGTTTGTAAAGCCATACCCATAGTTTACACCTTTAACTTTGCCTGCCAAGACTTGTCTGTGACGTCAAGGCGATAAGAAACCCGATGTAGATAAGGCAAGTGTTTTGTATTCGGTCCTGCACGATTATATATGTATAAGACCCATGCTGACTACTAAACCAGTTGTTCACACTTGGATTTTGCTTGTCAAGACTTGTCTGTGACGTCACACCGATAAGAAACCAGATGTTGATAAGTTATCTGCGTTCTGACTTCCGACTTTTCCTGTCAAGACTTGTCTGTGACATCACACCGATAAGAAACCAGATGTTGTTAGCGCGCATCTTTGGCATTTTAGTATAAATATAAGATCTTGCTTGCTTCTGAATCATTAATCATACGACTTCGCTACCATCAAGTTCGAACGATATTGTTTAATTATTTTGGATTACTTATTACCTATTAAAAATGGATTACTACTTTCCGGATCAAGCAGAGTTTGAAAGAATTATTGCAAATATTTGTTTGCAATGTGGCAAAGTCTTTTCTAGACCATACAATAGACTGCGTCATGAAGTAGGTTATTGTACATTGTATTCAACTACTCCCACTGCAAAAAGGCCTTACCATTTTGATTTGGATCAAGGGCCATCAACATCTAAAATTTTAAAAGAGTCCATCGATAGGGTCAAAGAAAAATATGTCCAAATAAAAAACAGTGAAAAAAAATTGGCACCAATCCTAATTCTGCCACCAAAAAGTTTTTGTAATACAAAAAGACTGAATATTGTGAAAAAAAATGTTAGACATTAAAAAAATAATTTAGAAGAATTTATCTTAGTATAGTTTATAGTTGGTTTATAGTTCATTTCAGAACTTGTTTTCTCTGATACTTAAGGGGTAAAAAATTATGAAAAAAAGTACAAAAAAATTTAAAAAAAGCATAAAAATCACAAAAAAAATTAAAATTATAAAAAAGCCACAAAAAAATAAAGAAAAAAACAAAAAAATATAAAAAAAGAGATCAGAGAAGGCACCTCTGCAAAATCTCGAGCCTTGACGGGGCGCAGGGGCTTACGAAAGGTATGTCATTTTTGGTATGTATAATGTACATTTTAATTACCTTAGTTACCTTTCAAACTAATCGAGATTAAAAAAAATTACGATCGTTAAAAAATTCAAAATTAAAAAAATAAATGAAAAAAGAAAAAAAGAAAAAACGAAGCTGCCGTATTGGGGGATCGAACCAGCATAGAATGCACTATCCGCCTTACAACTATACCGATATACCAACAGGGCCACGGCAGCTTCGACAAATCATATCTTATTCCCAGCATTACCCTAATACACAGCTGCGTGTGACGTCACAGACAAGTCCTGACAGGCAAAATCGAAAATTCAGAAATGTAAACAACAGCAAACAGCTGGGTGTGACGTCACAGACAAGTCCTGACAGGCAAAATCGAAAATTCATGAATGTAAACAACAGCAAGCAGCTGGTGTGACGTCACTCGTTTTGTATTCGGTCCTGCACGATGTTATAGGTGCCGGCTGATCGCAGTAGTCGGCTACCGCACGTGGTCACATGACATGGCTACCTTGTGGTCACGTGGTCACAATACTAACAGCTGATTGGTCGAGCTACCACGCATGCGCAGTACGAAATAGCCGAGTGGTGGGGATACGAAACTATATAAGTAGGTGCATGACCAGCAAATTTCAGTCAGGCTGCAGACTTCGAGGTGGTAGGATCGTGGGACTGTCGCGTATGTAAAAGTGAGGTTATGTATTCATGGTGGTGGCGGGGAATTGGGGAATTTTGGCGGGAAAGTCTATATAAGGAAGTGAAGCTGATCGGTAGTCAGTCGTGGTGCTGCAGGCTGATATCAGCTGATAAGGTCAAATCAAGGTCACATGGTGGGGATGCGAAACTATATAAGGAGGTGGATGACCAGCAAATTTCAGTCGGGCTGCAGACTTCAAGCTGGTAGGATGTGTCGTAGGTAGCTAGGTATGATTGGTTGTATGTGTGTGTTTTAGGTTAGGGTGGTGGCCGCCATCTTGTGTGCCTGTCTGTTGTTGGCAGCTGTCATTTGTGACGACCGTCATATTTGACAGCTGTCATTTGGGTGTCTGTCTGACTGCATGTCTGGCTTTTTTTTTTCAGGTTAGGTCAACAGGGCACTGACGCATGCGCAGACCATATGTCAGTAGGCCGGTAACACAGTGCCCTGTTGACGCAGACCGGATGTCGGTAAGTCGGTATTACAGTTTCCTACTTACCGACATTTTTCGGTTACAGTTTTCTATTTTTTAAAAATTGGCGGGAGATGCGCCAGAACGAACAAAACACCTCTACTCACCACATTCACAAAGCGGGCTTGGTAATGCATTCCATTTATAAAGCATATCATTACAACGTCCGTGACACGTTCTAAGGCGATTAACCATACTCCAAACTTTTCTGGGCTGATCAAACCCTGGAACTACCTTCGTTGGATCTTCAATCAATTCTTTGTTGGTTAAATCATCAATTTCTTGCCACTTATTTTTCCATATATCAGTGATGGAAAAGGGCTGATGAATAAACTCCTCTTGCCATATGGGCTTCCTTGATTTAAGTCTGTTAGGTGGAAGCATCTGCAAGTCAATATGTAAGGGGAATTTTTCCAACTCAAATTGAACCTTATCCCATTCCCTTTTAGCTATAATATTTATAATATGTTAATAGGTCAAGACGGTTGGTAAAAAGACATAGCAATTCTTACAAAAAATACACAACAGCCAGATTTTTTATATGTGTTAGAACCAGGTCCGTAGCCAAAAATGTTAGCAGGGGGTCCGGGGGCGGCAGCCCTTCGCGCATTTTTTGTTGCATTGTTTTAAGAGCGTCAGAGGGGCAAGGGACTAGCCCAAGGGAGGCTGCGCCCCCTTATCCTTACTCCTGCCTACGGACCAGGTTAGAACATCTCTTTAGAATGCTAAATCTACAAAATTCACACTAATAAGAGTTTGTGGTTGGCGTGCAAGCCCCCAAAAAAGCACCATTTTTTTTTGAACATTGGATAACGATGAATCTGCACCAAATTTTACAAATCTAGATGCTAAATTAAGATTTTAAAAAGGTTTTTGCAAAAATTATTTTTCTTAAAAAACTCCTCCTAAATGGTCCCCGAAGAGTAATATTTAATCATGTTTGAATCACACCAATCTTGGTTAACAGATACAAAATAAAGTTCTAAAAAACTTGTACTTTATACATCCTTTGTTCTTTTTACCAAGTTTGGTGTAAATCCAGCATGATTAAATATTACTCAGCGGGGGCCATTTAGGAGGCGAAGGATTTTTTTTAGAGAAATAATTTATGCAGGAACCTTTTTAAAATTTTATTTTGCACGTACTTGTGAAATTTGGTGCAGATTCATCGTAATCTAATGTTGCAAATTAAAGGGGGCTTTTTGGTAGGCTTTTTAGTCCGGTGCGTAAGGTTGAAAAAATAAGGGTAATCTGCATTTTGAGGTAGAAACATGGAATTTGGAACATATGTTCCTTAGAATATTTAAAAAATATTTGGATATGGAACCCCCCTGAGAAAGTCCCAGGAGCCCGCCAGGGGGGCCCTCTTTATTTGAAGTTTGTAGGATTTTTTTTTTAAATAACTGTTTATGATAAATGTTTAAAAATCAGATGGATGATTAATAATATGTTAGTCTTTAACGTCCTATTTTTTTTTTGGGAAAAAATCCCCACTGGTGCCCCAAATTTTCATTTTTATGATTTTTAATTATTTCTTAAAAAACTATTTTTAAATTCAAAATTATACAATTTAAAGATTCTTTTTGCACATTTAGACAATTGAACCACCCAAAATATATTTTAACCCCCCCAAAATCCCCCTTTGCAAAAAAATTTACATTTTCATAATTTTTTTTACAAATTGTACAGGATAAATGTTTGACAGTTAAATAAAAAATCACTATTATTATTATTTTGAGAAAAGAAAATTTATTTTCAGACCCCCACTGCTTCCCCCTCCCCCACTAACGCATTTTAATTTTTTCTTTATTATTGTTTTATTTTAGAATCATATACACTTTTACGACCCCATTTAAAGATTTATATTCTTGACCCCCCAAAATATCTGTGGGGGATTTTGGGGGGCAAACCCCCCAAAATCCTCCCTTGCCAAAAATTTGACATTTTTATAATTTTTTTAATAACTGCAGGATAAATTTTGGACAATCCAATAAAAAATCACTAAAATTATTATCTTAGGGAAAAAAATTATTGTAAGACCCCCAAATGCTTCCCCCTCCCCATTAACAAAATGTAACAGATATTTTGGGGGGTCCAGGATATAAATTAGTAAATAGGATCGTAAAAGTGTATATAATTCTAGATTAAAACAATATTAAAGAAAAAATTAAAATGTTGTAATGAAGGAGGGATTGGGGCCCATTTCGGGGTCTAATTTTTTTCCAAAGATAATAATTTTAGTGATTTTTTATTGGATTGTCCAACATTTATCCTGCACAGTTATTAACAAATTTTTAAAAATGTCAAATTTTTGGAAAAGGGGGATTTTGGGGGGCTAACAGATATTTTGGGGGGTCAAAGATATACATCTGTAAATGGGGTCGTAAAAGTGTATATGATTCTAAAATAAAACAATAATAAAGAAAAAATTAAAATGCGTTAGTGGGTTAGGGGGAGGGGGAATCAGTGGGGGTCTGAAAATAAATTTTCTTTTCTTAAAAGAGTAATAATAGTGATTTTTTATTTAATTGTCAAACATTTATCCTGTACAATTTGTTAAAAAAATTATGAAAATGTAAAATTTTTGGCAAAGGGGGATTTTGGGTGGGTTAACATATATTTTGGGTGGGTCAATTGTCTAAACGTGTAAAAAGAATCTTTAAATTGTATAATTTTGAATTTAAAAATAGTTTTTTAAGAAATAATTAAAAATCATAAAAATGAAAATTTGGGGCACCAGTGGGGATTTTTTTCCAAAAAAAAATATGACGTTAAAGACTAACATATTATTAATCATACCTCTGATTTTTAAACATTTATCATAAACAGTTCTGTGTTGGGGAGGCAGAACGGGATAAGTATATTTGACATTTAAAAAAATGTGTTTTTCGGACACCGAATTTTATTAGAAACATTTAGATAATTACAAATTGGATCAGCCATATACGTACTATGGAATCTATTTTTTTATGTAGCTTCTCATTATTGCATTAATATTGTTTAATATTTGTGAGAAAACCATTTTTAGAGTGACATGCACAAATGACATTTCTATACTTATCCCCTTTTGCCTCCCTACCACAGAGTTATTTAAAAAAAAATCCTACAAACTTCAAATAAAGAGGGCCCCCCAGAGGGGCTCCTGGGACTTTCTCAGGGGGGTTCCATATCCAAATATTTTTTAAATATTCTAAGGAACATATGTTCCAAATTTTATGTTTCTACCTCAAAATGCAGATTAATTTACCTTACGCACCGGACTATTTACGCCAACCCTAAACTCTTATTTGAGTGCATTTTGTGGATTTAGCTTCCTGAAGAAAAGTTCTAACACATATAAAAAATTGTGTTGTTGTTTATTTTTTGCAAGTTAAAAATCTATCTTGGCCTATAAGAGTAAGACGTAAATTAATCAATATTATATCCCATCTCGATTGGACTGGGGTTTAACGATGGTTCTACAATACAAGAAACTATACTTACTTAATCAATTAACTGCTTTTTGCTTATTACATCTAATTAAGCTTGTATTGTATGTTTAACTATTAAAGTATTTCGTTTTTAAAGTACCCTAATTTATTTAAACTAGGTTTACATGCAAAATTTCTTTAAAGTTGGAATTCTTTTTTTGGTTTTAATTTGATACATTTTAATCAACTAAAAACCTTAAAAAGAATTATCTTTAAAGAAATTGTTCATGTAAACTTAGCAAAAAATTAAAATATAAATAAAAAAAAATCCGATAAGGCCTATCCCATTTTTTTGGTGAAAAGAAGAAGAAGACATAATTGCGATCCCAAATTTGTTGCCAACTTTGATCCATAACTTTCCATTCTTCTAGTGGGGATTTCTTTGTCCCGGATAGGCTGGACATCTTACAGTTGACAGATGGTTCAAGCTGTTGCTTCTGGCACGGGTTTGGACGATGGACGAGTCCCCAATTTTTTTCTCTAGGGCCTTGATTTTATTTTGTAGATTTATCAAGGCATCGTTTCTGGAGTTAACAAGGGCTTCAAGACTGGTGATTTTGTCACAAGCTATTTTGGAGGCAGTTTGTTGGTTTTCCATTGCGGACACTTTATCACGTAGCAGAGTATTGTTGCTTTTGAGAATTGTATTTGATTCTTCAGACAGTAGACACATATTTTTCCACATATTGCGCTCAGCAGTAAGTAGGGATAGTTTTGACCTTCAGGGTCAATTAATTATTAATTTGTTTTCCTTTATTTTATACATTTAAGAGAATTGAGCGTTTTGCGAAATTTTGTTGATTTTTAAGTCAGTTAAAAAATTAACTGGCGCCCCTATTTTTTTGTGCATTTAGTTTTGAACCCACGCCGTCTTCACTTAGCTACCGGCAACCAAGTTTCTCAAAATAACCCGTGACAAACAATTTTCTAAGTAAATTAGCGGGAACCAATTGGGGGGCGGATGCTCATACTTTGAGAACAGCAGGACTGGCACTGTTGCCCTGTTTGGATGAATAGTTGTCATGTAAACAAAATTGACACACAATTAAACCAAACTATGAGAGTAATCACTGGTACAATAAAATCTACACCAACGCCTTGGTTGCCTGTGCTTTCTAACATAGCTCCACCTGACCTTAGAAGAAGACATGCAGCTAAAAGGGAATGAGATAAGGTTCAATTTGAGTTAGAAAAATTCCCCTTACATATTGACTTGCATATGCTTCCACCTAACAGACTTCAATCAAGGAAGCCCATATGGCAAGAGGAGTTTATTTATCAGCCCTTTTCCATCACTGATATATGGAAAAATAAGTGGCAAGAAATTGATGGTTTAACCAACAAAGAATTGATTGAAGATCCAACGAAGGTAGTTCCAGGGTTTGATCAGCCCAGAAAAGTTTGGAGTATGGTTAATCGCCTTAGAACGTGTCACGGACATTGTAATGATATGCTTTATAAATTGTTACCGTTTTGGTTATCGCAGGGAAAAAACTGTCAATAAAATGACCAAATATGCGAAGAGTAGAATACGCCCACGTCGATAAATAGATTATAAGAAAAAAAGGGTAGATCTTACCAATAATCCAGGGGAACGAATCGGCTAGTGAGATCTCAGGGGTCTTTGGCATAGAACAGTGTGACAGGTGCTGTTGTGGTGGAATGACAGCGTCAGACACTATAATTGTTTTCTTCAGCTAAGGACATAAAAGTTAATTAGTTGCGCTAAAAAAAAAGGATGTGTACTTACACCTTCAGTATCAATCAAGCTTGGTGCGGTACAAGCTAAGCTGTTTATTAAAAATAAATCAATAAATCGATATATATGTTCTGATAAAATATTTATTTCTAAAAGATCATTTACATTATCACAGCAATGACTAATGTAGCATGAGCTTTGGTATGTAAAAGGTAAAAAGTATTATACCTTAAAAGGCTTAATAATAATGACAAGTTAAAGAAATAAATACGATTGAATCGATTCGCCCGCTTCCAAAAATCTTAATTAATAATAATTAAATTACCAATTGTTTATACCAAACATTATATTCAAACACAATATCAATAACGCTATTAAGCGCTATTATTTAACATAAAGATGAAGTTAAATTTTGAGGTTAAAAAGGCCGAAAGTTACAAATCAATTTTTATAATATAAAAAAATCACAGTGCACATATCTTTTACTTATCTTTGACGAAAACCAATAAGATCTCATTACAGTCCAACTCGAATAGGTACGTTGAGTGATCCAACTTGTAGATAAACAGTAAAAATTCCAACAAGACGTCGTATGGTCGTATGGACGGCAGGGGTAGATTTTCCATCAAAGAGGTAAAATAGCGTAACACGTCAAAATGGCGGATTGCCTATGAAACATTCCTTCTCGACTACAACGTTAATTCCAAAGGGTTGAGGTTTCTAACCACAAGGCGGGAATCGAACATTAAAACTCAAGCTTCATGATCCAAAGAACAAAAATCGCCCTAACAAATTAGGAATAATTAAAATTATGAAATAGGGAATAAACGAGCTTTACATACCAGGTCTTGAAATGCATGTGGCTAACACATGTGTGGGCAACTAAATCGTCTCAAATAGAGAAAAATACCATAATTCAGTGAACCATTTCTTCGTTCAAAATTAGGTTACTTTTAAAACATTATGTGGAAATTTACGTAGACATAAAGTCTTTTATTGGGGAACTTTTAAAAACCCATTTAAATTAAAATCCACAGAACATGTTGCAGCTTTAACATACAGTTGCCAAAAGGGAAGAAAATATATTGCAGCGTGCCCACGCCAAGAAGTTTCGCATGCGCTAGCATTGTCAAATGTCAAATTAACGCAATTGACTGATTGCTCATAATTTATTTATAGAGAAGGTATATTTGATATAAAATACTTTATCAGAAAGAACAACACATATTCCCATCTAAATAATATCATTAACATCCCTATAGAAAAGAAAATAATAGAAATTCTAGGTAGCAAACGATATTGAAACCTAGTAGTTCAAACCGACCAACGACTTGTCAGTGACGCGCAGAGTCCTCTGACGGCACAAACAAAACCAGACTATCAGCTGTCACAATAAATCAACAAGTTATTGGAAATAATGGATATTTATCTAATTTGCTGTGAAATTAACACCTTATTCTTATGAAATAGCACCAAACATAGTAGCTGTACCATATAAAAATAAAATAAAGGTAAGGGACGTAAAATACCGTCACAAAATGGAATGCATTACCTAGCCCGCTTTGTGAATGTGGTGCATTGCCAGAAACGATTAAACATATTGTAGAAGAATGTCCAAACACTAAATTTGAGGGTGGTTTTCAAAAAATACACCAAATAACTCCAGAAACTTTGAATTGGATATCAACCCTGAAAAGGCTGTAACTTTTTCGCTGTGATTTATTGTACCACCACAATTTTGACAACACTGGTATGCCTGAGTTCTTTCCATGGTTTTCCTCGGCCGCGAAGTAAATGCTTTACCAGAAGAATAAAAATCGGCCATGGACGTGATAAAATGAACATCACTTATACCTTTTGGAAATTAAACATCTTCCATTTTATAATGTTCATTTGTACCTATTTTTGACATGTATTTATATTATCATACGAATATATATATATATACCACTTCTATGTTTCACAAACATTATCCTAAATATTTTTAATCATAGTTATTGATGTATTACTTCGTATTTTTAAATAATTTGTAAATTTCAAAAATAACTGACATTCAAGTTCATATAAACATGTGTACGAAAATCCTTCGTTTCTGAGATACAGATACCCCAATGGTACCCCCAAATGTGCCACTTCCCATAATAATTTTTAATTTTTTTAAAGAACTTTATGCCAAGACAAGGTAACCCGTGCTAAGTTTCAAATAAATATCTGGTTTAGTTTCTTAGTAATCTTAAAAAAAAGAAATTTCTACACCATGTATTTCAGAAACGAAGGATTTGTCCTAGTTATTTGTTAACACCCTGTACAGGTTACTTTACTTCTTTACAGGTACTAAAATGCCCATTTTAGTCTCTTATCGCATTCTTTTGGGTATTTAAGGAATATAATGATTCCATTATTTGACACTAATGACAAAGAAAATTACAGAATTTTTTTTTATAAAATCAAATTTAAAACAACTGTCATCCGTGTCAAAAACTGGTATTATTCTAGTCCTGGAATGGCCAACAGAATGCAACTTCTGTTTATAGGTACTAAAGTATGCAAAAGATATTATGGTAATGCTTACAGAAGTGCACAGGACAGCGTTGTCCATCACTTCTATTACTTAAAAACCGAGAACAGTGCCAATTAAATGCAAGTCTCTCCGAATTTTTTTCATTTAGAAATGCTTCTACGTCCCTGGATCTTTTCGGATCAAATATTATGTCATTTGATTTAGCTACAACTCTTGAATCCCCTCCTTCAATCCACGAAAAAATTATTTCCTTTTGACATTTTAAAAAACACTAAAATCATACATTCTATTCATTCAGCGGTACAAAACTCGATGCAACTATAAAATTCGGCAGACTTTCTTTTTAGACAATCACATCTGTCATATATTTTGTACATAATATTAATTGATCAAATTGCTGGATAATATAATGCCCGCCATACAAGCTCCAATAAATTGTAATCATCAATTCCAACTTGTAACCTATTAAAAATGTAACAAATTAAAATGTTACTCAAGGAAAGTATGCATATGACCTTAAAGGCCCGTTGCGAAAATTGGCCATCTATTGATTTACCATTAAAACATTAGCTTTAAACAAAACTCATAAGATGGCAGCACATTTCATTTTAAAATTAACGGTTTGTGAACTTTTCGATTTTAGGTTATGGCAATGTCAAAAACGTCAAATTATATAGGTCATATACAAGATTATACAAACAAATTGCCCATGATTCTATTATATTCTATAAAACTACAAGGTAGTTGCATAAAGGTACTGGTACATGTTAACAAAGAAAACAAGAATGATTTTTTAAAGAATATATTACTTATTTGTAATAATGTTAAGTATCTTAACTATCTGTTAAATTTGAATACCAATACCAAATTTTTCTAGAAAAAAACACAAATTTTATCAAAATACTTAAAAAACTAATTGCAAAAATTTGCTCGGCCTTGAAATTCAAGTTAATCTTGCGGTTCTTTCTTTAATTATAAATAAACCAACCTTTACATGGAAGTGTTGATGCATGTGGGTGACTTCATTTTGATGATATTTGGGTGTGTTTAGTAGAGACATGAAAAATAAAATTGTGTTTATTTTTTTAAAGAAATGTTTAATTTTGATATATATATATACAGGGTGTGCAAAAAGTTTGGAATATCGCTTCTAATTTCGTAAATACTATTCCTAGAAGGTTGATTTTTTCGAGGTCGATTTCTATTTTTTCAATGTGCATCTTTTCAACCTATATTAAAACATACAGGGTGTCCCAGTTTCTCAGAAGACTGGACAACTTTGTTATTTTAAATGGAACACCCTATTTTTTATTTTTTTTATGAATCTGGATGTCATTAGCAGTTCAACGATATGTCGCTTGCTACCCTTAAGTTACTAAATGTTACCCCTTTTAACAGAATTTGTTTCTGTGTTAAAAAGTTTGGAATATCGCCTGTAAAATCGTAAATACTTTTCGTAGAAGGTTAATTTTTTCGAGGTCTATTTCTATTTTTTTATTACGCATCTAACGAGCATACACTCAACTATACAGGGTGTTCACCTTTTTTAAGAGACTAGACAACTTTCTTATTTTAAACGGAACACCCTATTTTTAATAATATCTCCTAAAAAAGGGGAACACCCTGTATAGTTGAGTGTATGCTTGTTAGATGCGTATTAAAAAAATAGAAATAAACCTCGAAAAAATTAACCTTCTACGAAAATTTACGATTTTACAGGCGATATTCCAAACATTTTAACACAGAAACAAATTCTGTTAAAAAGGGTAATTTACTAATTTAAGGGTAGCAAGCGACATATCGTTGAATTGCTAATGACATCTAGATTCATAAAAAAATATAAAAAATAGGGTGTGCCATTCAAAATAAGAAAGTTGTCTAGTCTCCTAAAAAAGGGGAACACCCTGTATAGTTAAGTGTATGCTTGTTAAATGTGTATTAATAAAATAGAAATGAACCTCAAAAAAATTAACCTTCTACGAAAAGTATTTACGATTTTACAGGCAATATTCCAAACTTTTTAATACAGAAACAAATTCTGTTAAAAGGGGTAACATTTAGTAACCTAAGGGTAGCAAGCGACATATCGTTGAACTGCTAATGACATCCAGATTCATAAAAAAAAATAAAAAATAGGGTGTTCCATTTAAAATAAGAAAGTTGTCCAGTCTTCTAAGAAACTGGGACACCCTGTATATTTGAATATAGGTTGAAAAGATGCGCATTGAAAAAATAGAAATCGACCTCGAAAAAATCAACCTTCTAGGAAAAGTATTTACGAAATTAGGAGCGATATTCCAAACTTTTTGCACACCCTGTATATATATTTTATGGGCGATCCTAAATTCTTCCGCGTCTAAAAACTACCTGAAAATAAGCACATGAATTCATCCGGCAGAGGACATTAATTCATCCGGCGGGCCATTGAGGGTTGGTACCTGAGAAAATAAGTAAAACTACCTGAGAATAAAATAAAAATAATATTTTGTCAAAATAAACTCCATATATTAAACAAAAATAAAATGAGAACGCTCTAAAAACACTACGAGATACTTTTACACTGGGGGACCCAAGGTTAGGTAGGTTATGTAAAGTTTTGCTGCTAAAAAGTGTAGAAACACTAGCTTACATGAGGAATTTTAAATTTGTTGCACCTGAAAACATAACAATTCTAATTACAGCTAAAAGTAGATATTCCTGGGCTTCTCTAGAAGTTTTCTTTTTTTTATCTTCTTGCCTGGTGAGTTGTATTTCTGATCAACCTAACATCTTCTACGCATAAGTTCTTGGTCTCGACCATTGGTTATAATTTTACTTCGTATGATTTTATTTATTTTTATTACCTAGATACCTTCCTAAAAGAGATTAACCCTTTACAGGATTATCTTGGTCCCCGGATGAATTAATGTGCTACCTTTTTCACAGTGGGTGGTGACAAGGGGTAAAACTAATTAGGAAGGATGAATTCATGTGCGCCCATATTTTATAAATAGATGCCAAATAAGATTTAAAGAAACATTTCCTGAATAACATTTTTGCTAAAAAAATTGCTTCGCTCCCTAAATGACTAATATATTTTAATTATGTTGAATTTACACCAAACTTAAGAAATAGTTGCAGAATAAGGTTTTTCCAATACTTTTTTGTCTAAAAAAATTCCTTCACCCCATTTTGGAAGTAGGCCCTTGGAGAGGTTCAGAAATTTAAAAAAAAAAATGTATTAAAAGAAAATTTTTAGGAACCTTATTTGACATCTATTTGAAAAGTTTGGTACAAATCAAACATAATTTAATAATACTCTTTGGGGGACATTTAGGGGGTGAAGAGTTTTTTTTTTGTAGAGAAAAAAGTATCAAGGAAAAGTTTTGTAAAAACTTATTTTGCATTTATTTGTAAAATTTGGTGTGGATCTATTAGAGACATAAAAAATACCTGTATTTACCTCTTCTTTGCAAGATTGTGGCTAAACGTCCCATGTTTTTTTGTGGAAATATTTGACTTCTTTAACTTAAAGGGTACTCAACACAAACCTGGATTAACAGATTTTGGGTACTATTTAAGTTGAAACCTTATAATACACATTTTACTTGGAATTACTGTGTTAGTAAACAAAACAGTAAAGCCGGGCTGTGGCTGCTTCAGTGCTGCCTATTGTAGAGGTACTGAAGTCACTACTTGGATGGATGACCGCAGGTAATCTGAGAACTGCCGTCGCACATCCAAGTAGTGTGAATGAATGCGCGAGTGACTGTGCGTATGATTGGGAAGTGCAGTACGAACCCTGATAACCAGTACAATAAGCCTACGGCTTCGGTGCTGCCACCTCGTAGAAGTCTGGTGAGGTATAGCGGACCCAGTCGGGCGCCCTCAACCAGACCAGACTGGGGGGCTAAACCGAACCGGATGGATAGAGGTGGAGGGTCTCAAGGGTGAAAAAAAAAAAACAATAACAATTAAACGCTTTTTACTTACCTTTTTTAAGATTCTATACAATGCACGACACTTAAATTAGAGGAAAACTGATAATGTTGCAACGTATGTACAAGAATAAATGAACGTTTACTCAAACTAAGTAAAGGATTCAAAATTTTTACCAATTTTTAATTGCACTGTCACATTCATCTTTTTGAAAATTTCGATAATGCAGTTATTTTTTTTTCTCCGCTAATGTCACTTTTTGTAATATTTTGTAATTTTGTGACTTGGTGATCCGGTCATTACTCAGCGACTATTTAAAAAAGGAATACGTTATTTGCAGGTAATTATGATTCTACATAAAATGAAGAACAATGTGACGGTCTTTTTTTAGTTCATTTCTCTAAAGGAAATGTACTATTGTAATTGCAATTTCTGAAAATCGATGTTTTTTTGCAACTGTGCCTAAACGAAGCAAGATACGTAAATGTTAAGGGTGTTAGAAAGATGCTACAAAAAATTACCGATATTTTAAAACTAGAATCATATCGATCGGACCATCCACTGGGTTGTTATTAAAAAATATCACTTTGGTGTATGTTAGGATGGATGGATGGATGTACGGGACAAAAAATTTCTTTAACTGTAATTTACTCAACTATGGTACTAGATAGAAGGTTCAAACTTGGCATAAGTAAATACCACAGTCTTGTGGTCAAGGTGACCTCAAATTCATACTGACCACTGGTCAAGGTTAGTAGATATTCCATGCAAAAAAAAATCTAGCCCAAAATATTGTGACTTTTTTTTGCTTAAACATATTCTTTTGGAGAGCCCTTTGTGTCAAATTTTTTTAAAAAAAATTCTATGTCTAGGAAAAAAGCTATGACGTTTTCAAATGTCAATGTTTTCATTGACATAGCTCCAATACTACAATAGTTAGAGGACTCAAACTTGGAGGATGGATACACAAGAGACAGGGGCTTAAGGTCAGGTCAAGGTCATATCTTTCTCAAGGTCAATATCGTTTTTATTATTAAAAAACTATGTTAAGTTCAATGCAAGATAAATGTTGGACATGATTTTGAAAACACAAAAGATTATTCTCATGTTTCGGACTTAGTAGGCCATCTTCAGGAAACGATTTATAGTTTGACTTCGGTTATCTCAAAGATTACAATGGTTAACGGTTTTAAACTTGGAGGAAGGATAACCAAAAAAAAAAATATTCAAGGTCATGTCAAGGTCATATTATTTGAAAGGTCAATAGCATTTTTATTATTAAAAAACTATGTTAAGTTTAATGCAAGGTAAAAGTTGGATATGATTTTGAAAACACAAAAGGTTATTCTCATGTTTTGGATTTAGTAGGCCATCTTCAGGAAACGATTTATAGTTTGACTTCGGTTATCTCAAAGATTACAATGGTTAACGGTTTCAAACTTGGAGGATGGATAACCAAAAAACAGAAGTTCAAGGTCATGACAAGGTCATATTATTTAAAGGGTCAATAGCATTTTTATTATTAAATCACTAT
The DNA here is from genome assembly GCA_963920755.1 of Cartodere bifasciata. Taxonomy (NCBI): domain Eukaryota; kingdom Metazoa; phylum Arthropoda; class Insecta; order Coleoptera; family Latridiidae; genus Cartodere; species Cartodere bifasciata. Next base: position 7,537,453 of record OY987198.1, read on the forward strand.
GTTAAGTTTAATGCAAGGTAAATGTTGGACATGATTTTAAAAACACAAAAGGTTATTCTCATGTTTCGTACTTAGCAGGCCATCTTCAGGTGACGATTTATTGTTTGACTTCGATTATCTTAAAGATCACAATAGTTAAAGGTTTCAAACTTGGAGGATGGATAACCAAAAGACAAGAGTTCAAGGTCATGTCAAGGTCATATTGTTTGAAAGGTCAATAGCATCTTTATTATTAAAAAACTATGTTAAGTTAAATGCAAAGTAAATGCTGGACTCGTTTTTAAAAACACAAAAGGTTGTTCTTATGTTTCGGACTTAGTAGACCATCTTCAGGAAGCGATTTATAGTTTGTGTTCGGTTATCTCAAAGATCACAATAGTTAAAGGTTTCAAACTTTGAGGATGGATAACCAAAAGACAGGAATTCAAGAGCATGTCAAGGTCATATCATTTAAAATATCCCTAGGACCCTCCCGGGCTTGCAAAAGTTGCCGCCACCAATACCGAACAACTAAATAAAAACGTATTGTAATTTTCTTGTAACTTTAAGCAGAATCATACGAATATATATATATATCATTTAAAAGTCCAATACAATTTTTATTAATCAAAAATTATTTCCTGGTAAATGGAATGTGAATTTTGGACATGTCTTTAAAAACATAAAAGGTTGTGTTTATGTTTTGGACCTTCTGGACTATCTTCAGGAAACGCTTTAATTCTAACAAAAAAATGAATGTAACGTAAGAAATTAACTCAAGAGTCGGATCCACTGGCCTCGACTCAGCTAGTTTTCTCGTATATCAATCTAAAAACTTATAAAACTGATCAATAAAAACAAATTTTAAAATGAAAAAAAAATAGTGCTTTTAAATTGATCAAATTCGGTATTTTTACGCGATATGACTTTTAAAACCGTCACATTGTGCTTTGTTCTTTTTTGTTGCTAATTACCACAATTTTTAAATACAAAAATGTCTAATAAGACATTACTCAGCAAGTTAATAAACTTGCTGAGTAATGACCAGAAAGTGTTGTTTTTGTTAAATTTTAGGCAACCAACATTACATATGACATAGAAAACAAAGTTTTTTTTTGTCCTATGATGCGCAATGGGCTAACTAAAACGCTTGCCCTCTGTTAGAGAGGCACAACTTTTGAAACCAAAAACCCCTTTTTATAGGACAAAAAACTGAGCAATTGCAATGTAACTTAATAAAGCATTAAATTATCTAGTGTTACATACCACGCACACCTATTATCGATCAGTATTAGTCTTGCAATTAGCAAAAAATAGAAAAATTGTATGTTATGTTAACACCGAAATTTCTTTCTAATTTTTATTTAAATAAGAATAAATTTACAAGAGAATAGAAACATCACTCCTCTTCTATAATAAAAAATATATAAATAATAAACATTTAACAATAGTTTGTAGTAAATATTTTAGCTCATACTTCTTTTTGTATTTCTTTTAACGTTAAGCAGAAAAAATTTTGCGCAAAGTTTTATTGAGTTTTTTATTGTTAATTGTATTTGAGAAACGTTTAAATATTACATTCGATTCGATTACATACCAACTAACAGTAAGCGTTTCATTTAAGAAAGAATAAAATTAGAATTCTTATTTTAAAAAAATTAGAAAGATAATTCGGTGTTAACATAACAAACAATTTTTCTATTTTTTGCTAATTGCAAGACTAATACTGATCAATAATAGGTGTGCGTGGTATGTAACACTAGATAATTTAATGCTTTATTAGGTTACATTGCAATTGCTCAGTTTTTTGTCCCGTAAAAAGGGGTTTTTGGTTTCAAAAGTTGTGCAAAAAATAAACGTCACTTAGTGACATTTACCAACGAATGCGGATTTCGTAAGCCCCGGTGGACCCAAGTTGCTTTTATATTTATTTTTCGAAAGAAAAAAGCTGTCTCTTTAATCCCCGCATTCACAGGTGACAGGTGACAGGTTTGTCCTACTATTTGTATTTCTTCAAAATTAAATGTTCAAAAGTCATGAAAATATAAACTTTAAATGGGGTTTTAGGGTAGACGTCCCAAGAATTGGGGTTGCACACCAAGTTTTTCTGAAAGTAAAAAAAATTCTCTATCGATATGGCTTGGTGTACTATGCGGCTAGAAAAAAGTCATCCCTCTCCTACAGGGTGTCCGCGATCAATGTGCTTTTTTTTTAATGGGAACTAGCTGGGAAAAATCCAAGACATTTGGTAAAAACAGTTTTTTGAAAAAGTGCCCCCCTTCGGAAATAACGGCCTTCAAACATGTAGACTAAAAACCCTTAATCGTAAATATTAACCAAACGATTTCACCAACCATCATGAAAGTTGTACTATCAATAAAGGTAATAAAAAGGGTTATTTTAAACCCATTTTGAAATTTGGGGCCCCCTTTAAAATGGGTTAAACACTAGTAGTGTAGATAAAAACTGCAACTGCAGAAATTTCAAGTGATAAAAAAGTTGTTACTTAAATTGGGGTATTTAAAAAAATACATAAAATTACAAAATTCTTAAAGGTAAAGAAATTACATGCAGTTTTTATCTACACTACTAGTGTTTAACCCATTTTAAAGGGGGCCCCAAATTTCAAAATGGGTTTAAAATGACCCTTTTTATTACATTTATTGATAGTACAACTTTCATGATGGTTGGTGAAATCGTTTGGTAAATATTTACGATTAAGGGTTTTTAGTCTACATGTTTGAAGGCCGTTATTTCCGAAGGGGGGCACTTTTTCAAAAAACTGTTTTTACCAAATGTCTTTGATTTTTCCCAGCTATCTCCCATTAAAAAAAAAGCACATTGATCGCGGACACCCTGTATATGGCAAATTTCTAAGAAAATCATTTTTAGAGTGACAAATGACAGTTTTATACTTATCCCTTTTTGCCTATTTACCACAGAAATGGGATAGTTAAAAGGTCATTAAACGGATTATTACTTGTAATGTTTATTAATAATCATACACAGTGAGAGGCAAAAGTCCCCCCCCCCTGGCCTTAACTTTTGAACGGTTCGAGATATTGATTTCCAAAAATGTTTAGGTTTATTTACACAAAAAAAAACTACCTTTTGACAAATTTGGATTATTAAAAAATAATAACCCCCAGATGGGGGGACTATGAACTTAGTTTTTTTTTAAATTAAAAAGGGGTCAAGTGACCCCTCTTTTGAAAGGGATTTTTATTTCTAACACAATGGTGTTTACCAATTTTAGATATATTTCTTATTTTTTTGGCTAGGAGCTTCTCAATAAAAAGAACGATTTCCTTAATAAATGCAACAGTGAAAAAATAAAACTATTTGAAATTAGGTAAGGGTGCATGTTTTTCTTTAATTAAAAAAAATATGTAATATTTTTTTGTTAAAACGTGTTATACCCTGTGTCCCAACATAAAATACAAAAAAACAAAACCTTATGCTTCATATTTATAGGTACTGTTTTTTAACATTATTTTCTTAGTAATTCTTCAGGAAGGCTGGTCACTCCCAATTTTTATTATTCTAAGATGTTTTAGAGACTTGCAAAATATTATATTTGTTTTTAAAAAAAGTTCCTTGGAGCATTCTATTAAAAAACCCGTGTGTAAGTCTTAGTTTATTGCGAGCTGTTCGCTGCTGCATTCTAGAGCAATTTTCGGTACTTTTTAAGTACGCGCAGCACTTAAAGAAAGTCGACGACCTCCAATGTTTTTACGGAAATCGATGTATTATGGTGTTTGGTACATTGTCACTAAAAATAAAAAAAGTTCATAGGAGCTGAGTTAATTACAGTCCTACCTCAAGCAATGTTACAATTTTTATATATCTACCAAATTTAACTGGCTTTCTAATAAACTAATTTTTTGTGGGGTAATTTAAGTTTTTGACGGTTATAATTGCGATTATATCAAAAAATGTCCAAATTCCAGTCGTTGGCCACCCCCTCCGTAAAAGTACCCAATTGTTGGCCACGACATCCCAGTCGTTGGCCACATAAATAAATGCTATTAAGAGTAATAGAATCGTTCATTCAAACAATAAAAACAAAATCTAAATTCAAAAATTATTAATACATAAATACAGTTATATTATTTAAATAAAAAAAAAAAATATGGTCATTTATACTAAAAATATTTGACACACAGTCACAAGCAATTTTAATTTGTATTATTTTTGTTTATTTTCGCAGATATTGCAAAAAACGGATTCTTGTTGTTTGTACATTTAAAACAGAGACCTGTTGTTCGTTTTTCATATTTAAAAATGAACAACACACAATTATTTTGGGCAGACGTTTCCAAGGCGTCCGGGCTCCCAAACAACAACTTTTTCACCTGTTGAACATTGTTTTTGTTCTTAATTTCTGGACTCAAGTCAACGTCAACAGATATTGTTTTAACAGGGTTAATCTTTTTTATTTTTTTCTTCCTTTTTTTAATCTTCATAAATGTTTCTTTTTCCTTGTTTTGTTTTTTTTTTCTTTTCTTCTTTTTTTAATGCAAGCGTTTGTTTTTTTTGAATGTTTTTACTCTTGCAAAGCCTTTCAGGTCGAAGAAGTAATTACGAAGGGCATTTTTTTACTCTGTTTTGTGCTCTTTCTCTCTGGAGTTTCGGAACAGGTATATTCATACATACTCTTTTTGGGATTAATATCACTTGTCATCTTCGATAATGTTTTTTTAATTTCAATTTAGAGTTACAAATTACCAAGCTTTAACTAAAACTTTTGTCGATCTAAAAGTCCAGAAAAACCCAGTCATTGGCCGCTACTTTTGTCTGGTGGTTGGCCTGTTGGCCAATTTTATTTTGTTATAACTTATTTATTATCATTATTTTCTATGGCCAACGACTGGTTGCTATGACCTACAAGGTTGATTAATTTTGATAAAGCTTTTGTTTTTTGAATAAATATAAAGCACTTCACAATATTCTTGTTTGAAATTACATGTAAAATAAACTCTTGAACCCAATCGTTGGCCGGGGTGGCCAATGATTGGAAGCTCACGATTTTTCGACGGCCACCCATTTTTTTGCACATAAATTCAGTCTTATGTATGCAAAAACTTATAAGGAACTTGATACACTAAAAATATTAATTAACTCATCTCAAGTTTTTTTTTTAAATGCTATTAACCACATGTTACTTATGTTTTGAAGAAGAAAACACCAAAATTGATCACAATTTGGGACACCATATCCTAAACCAATTAATTTCTCCCCAATAAGGGAAGATATAAAAAAACTGTAGATACAAAAATGAAAAAAAGAGTCCAACGAACGAAAACAATGAAATATTTGGACGCATAATTTACAAATAACATAATTATTAAGACTTGAAAAAAGGTGGGCAACGACTGGCGTGAAATTCTTGGGTGGCCAACGACTGGGTGTTTTACCCTAAGGCGTGAAAGAATCCACCATGCGTACAGATATTTCCACTAAACTCAATCGTTTAATATCTCTCAACATGAACAGTTAATATTTGGCGTGATAGAAACCACCGTGCGTACTGATATCAACTATCCATATTAAGAAATACAGAATCAAACATTGGTTTGTTAATGATTATAGGAGAGAAGTTTATTTTTGACTGACTGCTTTTCTCGTCGGTCGGTCTAATTTATATACTGATGAGGCAACTACATTTGCTAAAAACTTCGTTTCTTTTCAGCGCCTCTAGTGTTGATTGTTTCTACTAACAGTAAGTCAAATTATGTAGATGTCGCTGTAGTGTTATCGTGTATCGTTAGTAAAGCACCATCACTAGACTCGAAGACGACCCAAACCGACAATGTTATTTATAAAACTATTGATTTTTTCTTATAGAATCGTCGACCGGGTGTTGTACCTTCTCAACGTAGTAACTCTTTTGAGGAGGAATTTAATGTTATAAAGAGGAACAAATTATTGAAACTTTACAAAATGATTTATCTTTAGAAAAGTATGTGATGGCCTTAGAGACCAGCTTGTTGACTTTAGTCACTTAGTCGTCAAACTTAACAAAATAATACTAGACAAACTAGCTGAGTCGAGGCCTATAGATCCAACTCTTGAGTTTATTTCTTACGTATAAATTTGTTAGGTCCAAAACATAAAAACAACCTTTTATGTTTTTAAAGACATGTCCAACATTTACATTGCATTTAACAAAAAATAGTTTTTTAATAATAAAAATTATACTGAACTTTTAAACCATATGACCTTGACATGACCCTGAACCCTTGTCTTATAATTATCCATTTTTTAAGTTTGACTTGACTAATCGTCAAATTATAAATCGTCTCCTGAAAATGGCCTACTAGGTCCGAAACATAAGAACAACCTTTTATGTTTTTAAAAACATGTCCAAAATTTACCTTGCATTTAACTTAAGATAGTTTTTTAATAATAAAAATCCTATTGCCCTTTAAACAATATGACCTTGACATGACCTTGAACTCCTGTCTTTTGATTATCCCTCCTCCAAGTTTGAGACCTTTAACTATTGTGGTGTGTGAGATAATCAAAGTCAAATTATAAATCGTTTCCTGAAGATGGCCTACTAAGTCCGAAACATAAGAATTATCTTTTGTGTCTTTAAAAACATGTCCAACATTTACCTTGCATTTAACTTAGCATAGTTTTTTAATAACAAAAATGCAATTGACCTTTAGAAAGATATGACCTTGACATGACCTTGAACCCCTGTCTCTTGTGTATCCATCCTCTAAGTTTGAGATCTCTAACTATTCTACTATTGAAGCTATGATAATGCAAACATTGACATTTAAAAACGTCATAGCTTTTTTACTAACATAGAATTTTTTTTAAAAAGTTTTAGCACAAAGGGCTCTGCAAAAGAATATTTTTAAACAAAAAAAATTCCAATATTTTGGGCTAGATTTTTTTTCGCATTCAATATCTACTAACCTTGACCAGTGGTCAGTATGACCTTGAGGTCATCTTGACCGCAAGACTTTGGTATTTACTTATGCCAAGTTTGAACCTTGTATCTAGTACCATAGTTGAGTAAATTACGGTTAAAGAAATGTTTTGCTCCGAACATCCATCCATCCTTTCAGGATTTCAAAGCAGAAGTACAAATTTTAATATTAGCCGACCAAGTTAATTAGCAGATACTTTGCAGATGTGCTTAATTACGAAGTCTTATCCATTATAAAACCTGAGGCCCACTTTTACAATGTCATTGATAATTTAGACAGTCTTACTTGCAATTTTACAAAAGATGACTGGATTATAGTAATGGCTAGTGCAAATAACTGGGGTAAAAATTCTACATGCCCGAACAGTGTTATGCTGAAACACCGATTAGACAAAATGTAAATTTGCCAATTAACCCAAATAAAGGATCAACCTCGGAATTTTTGGTACTTCGCTGAATTTTGCATAAACCTTCGTTTTGACATTATAAAAGTTGTCTTAAAAATCGACATCGATCGGCTGTGAGCTTAAAAAGTTATTCGGGGTCAAAGGTCACGAAAAACCCTTTTTGGCCCATAATTTTTTTCCGAAGCTTCGTACACTTTTTTGAGGTGATGCAAAAATATCGAGCAACAAAGAACCCCGCACAATTCTTATGGAAAAGTGGTCCCGGTTAAATTTTCCGAATTTTTTATATGTTGTAGCCACGGTCCTTCTGATCAAAAAATACCATTGCGCTAACTTTTTTTATCGAGCCGTTTTTCTTTTACAGGCTGTTAAAGTATCTCTTTTCGAAATATTCAATAATTTATTTTAGCGAAAGTAAAGCAAAATTAAATGATTTTCTTTCACATTATATCTAAAAGTAAATCACTTTATTTGAAAAAAAAAATGTCAACCCCCTCACTTACCCGGAACCCCTATTTTCAAAAATCAAAAAACAAATAAATCTGGATTTTTTTCAGAAAACGATAGAACGTGTTTTTTTGACCTTGAATATAAAAATACTTAATCTACATCTGCACCCCTTTCGTGGGGGATGCAATTAATAAAAAAACACCGTTTAAAATGACTGATTTTTTTTTATTTTATACTAGTAATTATTTTAAGCAAATTATTCTTATTAAAAAAAAAATTCGTTGGGCGGTTTTTTTGTTACAAGGAAAAATGTAAAAATAAAGTATTTTTCATCTTTTCTTAGTTTTAGTGTTTTGTCGAGTGTTTTGATATGCATTTTATTATATATATATTATTTAACAGGTGCGTATCCAGAGGAAGGCCCAGGGGGGCTGGAGCAACAATTATTTTTCATTTTTATCCATTCCGTTCAGATCCAGGTTCGAAATCGTTGTATTTTAAGAAACGCCAAAGTGATTCAGAGTTAATCTGACGCTTCTTCAAATACAACGACCGCGAACCTGGATCTGAAAGGAATGGATAAAAATGGAAAATAATTGTTATTCCAGTCCCTCTAGGCCCTTTTCTGAATACGCACATTAAATAATATAAAGTACATAACAAAACACTAAAACAAACAAAGGGTAAAAAATACTTCATTTTTACATTTTACTTTGTAACAAAAAAACCGCCCAAAGAATTTTTTTTTAATAGGAATAATTTGCTTAAAATAATTACTAGTATAAAATAAAAAAAAATCAGTCAATTTAACCGGTGTTTTTTTATTAATTGCATCCCCTACGAAAGGGGTGCAGATGTAGATTAAGTATTTTTTTATATTCAAGGTCAAAAAAACACGTTCTATCGTTTTCTGAAAAAATCCAGATTTTTTTGTTTTTGAAAATAGGGGTTCCGGGTAAGTGAGGGGGTTGACATTTTTTTTTCAAATAAAGTGATTTGCTTTTAGATATAATGTGAAAGAAAATCATTTAATTTTGCTTTACTTTCGCTAAAATAAATTATTGAATATTTCGAAAAGAGATACTTTAACACCCTGTAGAAGAAAAACGGCTCGATAAAAAAAGTTGGCGCAATGGTAACTTTTGATCAGCAGGACCGTGGCTACAACATATAAAAAATTCAGAAAATTTAACCGGGACCACTTTTCCATAAGGATTGTGCGGGGTTCTTTTCTACAAATTTGCACTGGAGTAAAATTTTTATTTTTATCCCTTATTGAGATAGAGGGGGTAGACTGTATTTCGAATAGCCCTCAAACGATGGAATTAAAAATTAAAAAATGTCTTTTTAAAAAACTATTCCTTAGCAACCTTTAAACGATCTAAGAGGGATAACCAATAATTATTCTCCTTGGGGGCTAAAATCCACCCCCCTTTTTCTAAAAATTGAACCTTTTTTTCTGAAGCCGTTTCAGGTCCAATAACAAAATTTTCTATAATTTCCTACTAAATGATTATATTTAAACTTATTGTAAAAAAAACCACCCCATTTCTCCAATAGTTTGTTCAGAAAAAAATATTTAAAAATAAATGCATGGACTTTTTCTCATTTTTGCAGAAAATTGTTTATAGCATTATTTTTTCATAAATTAGGGTAGATAAGGTTTCATATGACATCAATACGACTAAATATTTAATTATTGTTGTAAGGGGTGGGGTAGGGGTAATTTATTTTTTTTAATTAGCGTAAATATTTGTGCATGGTATGGTTTTCAGATAATTTGGGGTAGCTGAAGTCATTTCTGAAAATAATAATGTATAATATTTTATCACATGTTGTATGGGGTAGGAGTAAGGGAAGTTTTTTTTTTAAATTATGCTATACATCCCTTTATGGTATGGATTTCAGGTGATTTGGTGCCGCTGAAGTCGTTTTTGGCATTAAATTCACAAATGCAAATTTGGTCTTTAAACTAAATTTTCATAATTTTGATAGATTCAAAAATTCTGAAAAAAATACAGGATACTTTTATAGTTACCTGTAACAACATACCCAATTTGAAATAAATCCTGTCAACTTTTTGAAATATTTAAAAACTATTTAAAAAATCTCGTCGTCTTTTTCCAAAAAAATCAAAAATTAAACATACGATTTGCATGAAATTTTGATCTTTAAAAGGATTTTATACATGTCTGTGAATTTTTTCAGAATTTTTGCGTTTATTTTTTACTCGGTATACTTGTACTCAGAGCTGAGCAAGTATCTAGATACAAAAAGTATCTAGATACTTTCGTTTTAAAGTATCTTGTATCTTTTACTCAAATACATTTTAAAAGTGTATGTATCTTGTATCTAAAAATGTATCTTTTCAATACCCAAAAGTTTGGTGGCTTTAAAACTCAAGCTGGAGAAGATGAAGGTGGAGAAATTTAAATTCATAGAGGCAATACTCAAGGGATGCACCGATTCGATAAATAAAAGGTTTAAAGACTACTTAAACCTTTCTTATGAAGCAAATGCTGCTACTAAAGCGGCTGTTACGCATCCTAATTTTAAATTAAGATGGGTTTATGGTTTACCTTATCGATAAAAGTGACAAAATAGCGACTTAGAAAAATAATTGTGGATATAATGAGTGAATTGACAGTGATGGAAAGTGCGGAGTTGCCATGCAGTCCAACCCAAAATGATGATTTCTTTGATTTTGGGGACGAGGAAGATAGTAATACTTTTACAAGTAACAGCAAAAGTGCCCAATTGGAATTGGGGTTTTTACAATATTTAGAGGACAAGCGCACCGACCTACGTATGCTTCAAAATTATCCAAACTTAAAAAAAGTTTTCAAAAAATACCACACTCCTCTTCCACCATCGGCTGCAGTGGAAAGGCTATTTTCGTTTGCGACAATTGTAAACGCACCAAAGCGTCATGCACTGTCGGACTTAAATTTTGTAAAGTTGGTTGTGTTAAAAGCAAACAAAATTTAGTTCCTTTGTTTTATATTAATATTTTGTTAACCTTTTTTTGTTCATTTTATGTATTTTATGACTTTAGTCTGTAGTAATATATTAAGTGCATTTAAAATTGTCGAAAATTTTGCATGAAAACAAAAGCAAAAAAGTGCCCTCGACGTCGACTTCGCCTCGGGCACATTTTGTCAAATAACAATCAAAATGAATTCATGCAGTTTCTAGGCAACAAGTTTAAATGCAAAATTTTCAGATCATTTTTAATGCACGAAATATATTTATTTGACTATTTCCAGTATAAATTATGTCATATTTTGTTAACTAAGTACACTTTGCAATTTTATTTAATTTCTGACGTTTTTCTTGTCAGGGTGATTTTCAAGTTGAAAATTGCACACAATGCAATTTTCACCCTAAGTCACAGAACATGACGTTTCATCTCCTAGCAAAAGCGTTTAAATTCTATGAGTCAAATAAATATATTTCGTGCATTAAAAATGATCTGAAAATTTTGCATTTAAACTTGTTGCCTTTAAGAAACCGCATTCATTCATTTTGATTGTTATTTGACTTTTTTGCTCAATAAAAATGTAATTTAACCATTTAAGTCGAATCGAATCTGTGCTCCTAGAAGCTCGTATAAGGCATCTCCGTTGAGCTCCCGCAAATTCTACTAAGTAACACATCTACATGAGGGCCCCATCGTATATTAAAACTAAATGTAGTTTTGAAAACTACAAAAATAGGGCTACAAACGTATTATGTTTTTATTTAACCCGGTTTCTTCATGATTTTGAATCCGCAGAAAAAAAAAATATTTGACTGTTTTTTCTTACTAATTAGGCCTTCCTTAGAGATAATTTGGCAAAAAAAAATTTTGTTTTTTGTTTCCGTAAAATTTTTATGACCACGTATCTTTAAAGATACATCAAGGGGTTACTAGAGTTTTATACATGTATCTCTGAAGATACATTTAGCAGTTATTAGGGACTAAATCTTGTATCTCTGAAGATACTTTATGAGGTTTTAAATTCTAGTAATTATTGTAAAGGCAAATAATTAAATAAATAATGTTAATTTATAAACATTGTATAAATATTTAGCCAAAATAGTGAATACGTCGTCGTTTCTTCTAAATAATTCATTTTTGCATTTTGCAAAGTTAGCTCTGTTCTTGTTTTAGGCTAAAAATAATACGGCTTCGTTATTTAGGTAATTTATAAAGTAGTAATAATTCCAATGAATGAAGTGTTGTAAACGGAAAAAGTATCTTATAGGATACGACCACTTCACAAAGTATACACTAGGATACACATTTGGTTGCCGGGGTCCCTAACGGTGTATCTTTTAGAATACGTGATTTTCAAAGCTATCTCTAATTTTTTCTAAAACAAATATCAAAAAAAAAATCTTGTAATATGTATTCTAAGAACCTTATTTTATTGTTGAAATAAAGTTATTTCCATTTATTTACATAATAACCAATATTTTGAAAAAATCTTACCCGATGCATGATGAAATCGTCATAACTTCACACTTCAACAAACAAAGGCATACTAAAAAGCATGCCAAAACCTTAAAAATGCATTATTTGCCCTACTTTTTTTCTATTGATTAATTTATAGGTGCCGTTAAAGATACAATAAGCCAAATCGAAAAAATTTTAAATATTTTTCTTAAAAAAAAATTCGGAAGTCAACGTATCTTAAAGATACAAAATGAAGAAAAGGGTTAAATCGGTTATTTCTTTGTGTCGAAAATCTGACTTCAAAAATCATTATACTATTTTTGATTTTTTTTTCGATTACGGATAAATTTTTTTATTTACGTGGTCTATGCGAAACCATAATACGTAAATTTACCATGGTTTTTTTAAGCTTGTAAATAATTAAAATTGCAACTTGCGTTTTTCCCTAATATAGATGTGCTCGTTCAAAGATTTCAATGTAGAAAGAAAAACACCAAAAGTACTATTTTACCATATTTTGACTATTTCTTGGACTCAATACCAATTCTACGTATTACAAACATTATCCTACATATTTTAAATCATAGTTACTGATGTATTACTCCGTATTTTTACATATTTTGTTTAAATTTCGAAAATAACTGACATTCAGGGAGATGACTTTTTACGAACTTTTGAGTGCACAACATCATTTATGAATTTGAAACCATAGTCTTAAAAGATAAACAAATTGTAAAATAATTTTAGATAGATTGTGCGTTTGTATTTGGCCATTTCTTTCGTTAATATGTCTTGTTATCTTCAAGATATAAGGGTTCAAAGTTTCGAACTTTGGGGCCTCATATTACCAAGGGTATATGAGATTTTTTAAACAATAGTCTTTTTGGACACCCTCTATTTAGGGTGTCAAAAAAATAGAGCATAAACGCGATGGTACGTTGTTGGGGCATGTCTAGGGTGCCCCAGAAAATTGTTAAAAATAACCTATCTCATATATCATTCGAGATATGAGTGCGAAACTTTAAACGCTTATACAGGGTGTTATTTTGTAGACTTTACTTGCGTTTTGCTCAGCTATGTGCAATTTGATTTCCTTAAAAATTTCTGGAGTGGAGTGGAGAGTGGAGAACACAAAGGAGAAAAGGCAACTTCTTTTATTATTAAAAACATATAACCTAAAACAAAACATGTTTGATGTGAGCAGAGAAGGGGCGACTAGTGCTACATGCATTGACAATATCTTCAGTAACTTCCACATCGAAGAAGAGACGAAACAGACTGGCAATCTTCATATAGCGGATCATTATGCCCAAATCGTAGAATTCAAATCTAAAACAACAAATTATAACCATAATTATAAAATAAAAATTAGATTCACTAAAGCTGAAAACATCAAAGACCTAAAGGAGCTACTTACCAATGTTGACTGGAGTATTCTAGAAGAACAAGGCGCTGAAAATGCTTATAACACTTTTCATGAAGTTCTTATAAACTCCTTCCATGAGGCCTGTCCTGAAAAAGAAAAAAATATGAATAACATAAATAGAAAAACAAAGGCAAACTTTATGACTGAAGAAATCGCGGGATGTAAAAATCAACTAGATGCTCTAGACACCATCTACAAAGTTAGGAGAGATGAAGAATCGCTAAAGGCATACAAGCTAGCTAAAAAAATCTATGTGGATACAATTGAAGAAACAAAAAAACATAAAAACGCACTCACCGTAACAATGGCCTCAAATAAAACTAAGGCTATATGGTCAGTAATAAATAAAGAAACAAAGAAAAACCAAAAAAAAAAAGACAAAGACCGTGATACCCGATTGCAATGAACTAAACAATTTCTTCTCTGAAATCGGTAAAAAAATCAACAAAGATCAAACACAGGAAAATACAACAGCCATAAAACTACTAAAGAAAAATGTACTGCGTAGTTCAAGATCATGTTTTTGGAAACCCGTTACAGAAGAAGAAATACAGAAAATCATTAGATTAATGAAAACTAAAGAGACTAAGGATATATACGAAATGACAACATCAATAATAAAGCAAATTGCTCCAGAAATAATTTCCCCATTAACGGCTATAGTCAATAAATGTATTCTAGAAGGTGTCTTCCCTAATCTTCTAAAAATTGCAAAAGTAATTCCTGTTTTAAAAAAGGGCGACTCCAAAGACCCCAACAACTACAGGCCCATATCGATACTCCCAGCTGTATCCAAAATCTTCGAAGCTGCCATGAAAACCAGGATTATTGATTATTTCGAAACCTACAAAATGTTTAATGATAACCAACATGGATACCGAACCAACAGATCAACTAACACCTCACTCGTAAGAATTTTGAACGGAATCATCGACGGTATTGATAATAAAAACTGGGTGGAACTAATGTCCTGCGATCTGACAAAAGCATTTGACTCCATATGCCCGAAACTACTAATCGAAAAATGCGAACATTACGGAATCCGCGGACCGGGCCTCGAAATGCTGAAGTCATATTTAGATAACAGAACACAACAAGTTTTCCTGGATGGAAAGTTATCAACAAAAACTCATGTAGAGTTTGGAGTGCCTCAGGGACCCATTTTAGGTCCTATACTTTTTATCATCTTCATAAATGACCTAAATATCAATAGTAACCTAACGGAAACATCGTTATATGCAGATGATACAACGTTAAAGCAAAGACAAGGGAAGAGTTAGTGGAGGAAAAGGAACTTGTATATGAAAAATGCGAGGAATGGTTTACAAACAACAAACTTAAAATTAACTCAAACAAAAATCAGCACCTTTCCTTCAAATTCACACAAGAAGAAACGACACTAAAATTTTTAGGAGTTGTTTTCGATCCAAAATTAAATTGGAAAGAACACGTAGATTTCATTTCCCGCAAAGTTTCAAAATTCATATATAGCATAAGAAGAATGAAAAAAATAAGCACGCATGAAATAGCTAAAACAACCTACTTTGCAAATTGCCAAAGCCACCTCAATTACGGCATTATGATCTGGGGGTCATCGTCTGCAGCTAAAGATTTGTTCATACTTCAGAAAAAGGCGATTCGAACTTTGTGTGGAAAGAAAAATGTGGATAGTTGTCGACCTTTGTTTAAAAATGAAAATATCCTGACTCTACCAGCACTATTTGTATTAGAATGTCTGAAATATATTCACAAAAATTTGGCCCAATTTAAAACAAACGGATGTAATCACAACATAGACACAAGATTTCGAAATAACCTGCTTGCTGCTCGTCACACGCTTAAACAAACTCAACAGGGAGTAAACTACTGGGGCCTAAAATTCTATAACCACCTACCTGAAGAATTTACGTTCAAACAATTTACAAACGTTGTAAAAAAAATCCTGCTGTTAGATCCCATTTACATGATGAATTCCTGTCTTCAGCCATACAAGTACCTGAAAGAAAACCAACCAATAATACTAAATGAGCTTTAAAAAATTACATACGTACCTGAAATAATCTATGTTTGTAATGAGATGTACCATGTACCTATATTAATGTAAAATATTTTAAATTTTTAAATACCTTATACTTACCTAATTTTGACACTTCATGTAATTATTTGATGAAATAAATATATCTTATCTTATCTTTAAAACCTTTACTTACGACTGGTAAAAACAATATTTTAATTGCTCTACTGATTTTGCATTTGCAGAAAATGACAGTAACAATCATAAGTATCGATTTTTATTAACGTCAAAAAAATGAGTGTCATAAGAGCAAAACAAATTCAACGCCTGCCTAAATAAAAGAAAGAACCATTTTATCCAGGTATTTTAAGAAACCTTATGAATTTATTCTAAAATAAGGGACATTCTTAATTAATGTGTAAAAACTGAGTTAAATGTAAGATAATAAAGATTTTTCGAAAAAAAATAAATATTACCATAAAAATGTAAGAAAAAGCTAATGACTGTCGTTTTCTGCAAAACTAATCAATCAATTGAAATTTTGTATTTACCAGTCGCAAGTACAGGTCTTAAATGGTAATTCCAGATTTTTTTGTGGAAATCGAATTGCTCATAGCTGAGTAAAACGCTAGTAAAGTCTACAAAAGAACACCCTGTATCTTGAGGATAATAGCACATATGTATTAACAAACGAAATGGTTAAATACAAAGAAAAAGTCTATCCAGAATTTTTTTGCCATTTGTTTATCTTTTAAATGTTTAAATTACATTTTTATAACCAATTTAAATTTACAAAAAAGGATATCGCCCTTTTTATAGGGAAAATGGCTCTACGGGTTATTTGCTGCAATTTTGATATGTTGTAATTTAGAAAATTTGCTTTAGATTCCCAAAATCTTGTCAACTTTGTATGATAGGTTTTTCTTCAAGAACCGAATTAAAACTCGGGTTGACTTAAAAATTAAATACTTTTCTGTGCTTGACATTTTTATTTAAACTTGCCGTCTGTGATATTTAATTATTAGAAAAGTCACACAAATATTAAATGTTAACGTTGACAGATTGAATACATCTGGTAAAAAAAATTTGGTTTTTAATTTAGTAAACCTAAACACTGATAAAAAGAAAAAAAGTGAACATGGAGGACCTCATGTTTTAGTGAAAGAGAAGATCCTCGAGAAGAGCTTACAGAAAAAATGTGATTTTTTAAGAATAATAAGTTAAAAAAAAAGTCCTAGAAAAATAAAACTCCAAAGTACCTATACGTTAATGGAAATTCGAACATGAACTTACAGTTTTTTATTGATAGAAGTTTATTTTTACCCGATTGGAGTTTGGACAAACCGAATTAGTACAAATCACTTCTTAAGTTTAAACATTTTTCGCAGCTCTATCTAATGAGGAAGAAGTGTAAAAAATTCTTGTTTAGTTCACGTTTGGAGCTACAAACTATACCACGACTGAAGACAAGTTGTACCACAAAGACTTTAAAAGAGATTTATTTTCATATTTAAAGAAGGTACTTACATTTAATTTTTGAAAAATTACATTTCTCACTGTTACCGTATTTCTTTCGATAAGCTTTAGCATGTTTGGTTTTATCGTTGAAATAATGTTTAGCAAAGTAAAAAGCATTTTTTTTGTGTTTTTTACCAAATGTCATTTAATTTTTGATTTTTGTGTGACATTTCTAATAACCAAATCACATACTGCAAGTTTAAATAAAAATGTCAAGCAGAGAAAAGTATTTAATTTTTAAGTCAACCCGAGTTTTAATTCGGTTCTTGAAGAAAAACCTATCATACAAAGTTGACAAGATTTTGGGAATCTAAAGCAAATTTTCTAAATTACGACATATCAAAATTGCAGCAAATTACCTGTAGAGCCATTTTCCCTATAAAAAGGGCGATGTCCTTTATAAAATGAAGCGGACAACAATGTCAATATGATCTAAATGGTCAAATTACATTTTAATAAACAATTTACATTTACAAAAATTTTATGAAATGAAGCTGACAACAATGTCAATATGATCTAATGCAAAAATGTTCAAGAATCTAGATGAGTTTTTAAAATGTATTTTATAAACTGTGTTGCCGAACATATGCAACTTATTTCGCATTTTTCTCAATGAATATAACACATGGATTATTTTTGACAATTTTCTAGGGATCCCTAATGCTCCAAGAACGTACTATCGCGTTTATGTGCCATTTTTTTGACATCCTGTATTAAAGATAAACTTAGTATTTTGCACTTATTAGAAAAGATAAAGGCCGATTTATACAACGTAACTTTTACTTTACTTCGGCGAAACTTCACTTTACATATTTACCTAATTTACAGATTGCAAAGTTACGTGAAATTGGGATCAGTAAAGCGCATGTGTCTGAACTCGCGACTTCTGACAATTTACACCTGGGCCGTAATTACGGAATATCGCTTCGTACAAAACCCACATAAGAAGATCTAACAGGTATCGTATGAAGCGATATTCCGTAATCACTACCCTTGACAATAAGGGTGAATATCTCATTTTTGCAAATTTTGCGTATGATGGCCAAGCTTGGGTCTCGAGTTAGTACGACTTTATACGACTTAAAGCTAAATGAATCAGCAAAGTAGCGCTAAAGTGAAGTATAAATTTGCCAATACATTCCCATGTATTTTATTTAATTTTCGGTTAAGTTACGCCGAAGTAAAGTGAAAGTTACGTTGTATAAATCGGCCTAAAATCCAGTCTAGTCAATCTGTAAATATTTCTATTGTTTATTATAACGTGCGATCCACAAAATTAGACGGCGTCGACTCTTGCCATGGACAGGTGAATTTTTACATTGTTAAAACATTGTCGACTGTCACGTTTTTGACGTTTCATGGCCATGGTCGACGTCAAATTTTTTTGGATCGCACGTTATAAAAGTAGAAGCCTTAACCCAAATTTGTTTAAAATTTGGCAGTGATATGCTCGTCATAAAAAAAAATTAAAATTTGCAAAATAAGTGTTCTTCATCCAAATATTTTTACGCTTGCAAAAAATTTAACCTTAAAACGTTCACGCATAATGTAAATATCGTGACGACCAATGAAGGATCTCTTAAGTTGCACAGATTTTAAATTTTGTACAGACTTGGGTTTCAAATTCATCAAAGCACTACCTTTTCCTTAGAAGCGTATCCTTAATTTTATTAATTCGAATATAAGGATTTGCTTATAAAATCGGTAGTAAAAGCAAATCCTTATTTTTATTAATTCCACCCTTTGTCTAGATACAAAATCGGTAAGAGTTCTGTTGATTTCACAAAAATGTTTAAGTAAATTTAGCCTTCATTTGCGTCAATTATAATTGTTGCTTAGTCATATTGTAATCGTATAAATTACTGACAAATAATTATCAGAAATTAATGACTTTACAATGTATAAGTATACCTGTTTTTTTTTGCGAAATCAACTGGACTTTATTGATTTTAAAATATAACAATTATCTTGACTTACTACTGCACTTTCATTAAACAAGGGAGTTCCCATACCCCCATCATGAAAATTGAATTTCATTTCATAGAGTTCTTGATTATTTCTGCAAATAAAATCACCTGGATACAAAAATATGACTAAATGCTTGTTTGAGTGTAGCGTGCTTTTTCTTTCCACTTTTATGCCATCTAAAATATACTTTAATTGAAAAGATTTGCATGTCGAGTTGTGCAGTAAAAAAACCAACAAAAGACTCAAAATGCGAATTTTTTTTACTATTTGCAAATTGAGTCATTATTTACTTGAGACCACTTATATTATTTAATAATAATAATATTGTATTCACTCTGAAAAGAATACACTTCTAGCCAAATGATATGGGATAAAACTTATTTGCTGATGTAAACTTAGCATTATTTTAAAACTTCATCTGTGCAAAAATGACAAACTGATTGATTGTTTTTTAAGGATCGAATATAGATTGGTAATAGTAATAGTGCGTATGTAATAGTAATAAGACACAATTTACATAAAAAAATTGCTCGTGTATAGATTTTGCGTAAGATTTATGTAAACACAAGAATATAGGGATATTTACATTTGACAATGATCTAAATGTCAGAAAAAATTTAAAGAAAAGTTGGAAGATTAATAATCATTCTGGTTTAAACCTTGTGAGTTGAGTTTTCTATCCTGGGTACTGTTTTTTATTTTATAATGGATGAAATAAAAACGGCAGCAGTCATGTGCGTTGCATTATTGCTAGTTTGTGTAGAAATCATGCAAAATTATCCCCCAACAAGAAGAAGCTATTGACGTGTGCATTTGCAAGTTTGTTTTCTAATATCAAAAGTACAGTACCAAAGGCTATGTGTACTGCTGCATTCCGTTGTGTAACTTTGTTACAAGAAAAAATCAAAATTTTCGTTTTACAAAGAAAAGAAATAATTTTAATGAACCAACCAAGACAAGTCATGCTAATATAAAAACATATATTTTTGTTCAATTTTGAAAATATACTTCCATCTAATGGAAACGCCAACGAAAGTAGCCTTAAAATTTAAAAACTGGAATCATCTGCACACAATAAAGGATTAGCTTTGAGAGTTAAACACGAGGTAGGTTTTAGATTCACTCAGACCATCTAATACATTCCAATCTTTATAATTTCCCTTATTTACGGTATAAATGCAAACCCAACAGTGAAAAAATGGTGTAATTTATAATAGCAGCATCAAATATCTTACTAAAAAAAAAACTTAAATTCCGGCCTCGATAAGATTCACTGAACGAACATTTTTTCTTAAATTAACCCGTAAAGTTACATAATCTACTTTTTACATGATATATCAAATAAATATAAATAAATAAATTGTTTATTAACGGAAATTTTCCTTTTTACAATTTTACATATTTATACTTAAGGCGGCGTTTCGAATTGCGCGTTGTCGGTTTTAGCCAATCTATTTTTGTTGTAATCCAATATATGGGGTTTAAAATATAGTTCTTTTCCTAAATAAGAGATGGCACCACATGTGTCCATAGATCTAGCAAAAGTTATCTTTGCATACCCCAGCATAGGGGCTAACTTCAACTCAATCAAGGACAACACAAGTAATTTTGACAGTTCTATTAAAAATTACAACTTTAATGTCATGAAAAATGTATTTAAAAAATATAAGCGTAATTATTTTTAAAAAAGTTTGTCGTGGTGGCAAATTAACATTGGTAACAATAAAAGAAATGATCACAAATGATAAATTCAGGTTCAAGACGCCCTAATTTCAGACGATTATTTGGTAACAATTTGAAAAAATATCTACGTTCTAAAAATGTATGGAAGCTTCCTTTAACTTAACCAGCTTGCATTAGAACAATAAAAATGACGATGATAAACGCAGAACGGCACTATAAAACTCTACCATTCAACTATTCTAGGGCGACAAAAACTCAAAACTTAATTCCTCTCTAATACTACAGTCAATCTGTCCTTAATAATGAGGGTACATCGACAAAATTTCTGGTGGGGCCGCCATTTTTATATGATGTAACTAGATGTCCCAGGAGTAAAACCCCAAATTGGCGTATATCTACCTATTGCAGAAACGGAGTTATGGGCCCTCAAAGGGCCCCCTTTAATTCATCACGGTGAAACTGCACCAAATTTTGCAAATAGATGTCAAATAAGGTTTTAAAAAATTTTTTTTTTAAAAATATCTCTAAAAAAATTCCTTTGCCCCCCAAGAGTAATAACCAATCACGTTGGATTTACAGCAAATTTTGCAGATAGATGCATAATAAGATGCTTAAAAACATTTCCTTATAATTTCTTTTCAAAAAATAATTCCTTCGCCCCATAATCAAAGGGGGTTTTTGAGGGGGGCATTTAATTTTTTTTTCAAAAAGAGTTATTAATAAATATTGTTTAGCATCTTATTTTACATATCTATCTGCAAAATTTGGTGTAAATCCAACGTGATTGGTTATTACTCTTTGGGGGCTATTTAGGAGGTGAAGAAATTTTTTTAGAGATTTTTATTTTCTAAAAATCTTTTTAAAACCTTATTTGACATCTATTTGCAAAATTTGGTACAGTTTCACCGGGGTGATTCAAAGGGGGCCCGTTGGGGGCCATTACTACGTTTCTGCAATAGGTAGATATACGCCAATTTGGGGTTTTACTCTTTGGACATCCAGTTACATCATATAAAACTAGCTGAGTCGAGGCCGGTGGATCCGACTCTTAAGTTTATTTCTTACATTCATTTTTTTGTTAGAATCAAAGCGTTTCCTGAAGATAGTCCAGAAGGTCCAAAACATAAACACAACCTTTTATGTTTTTAAAGACACGTCCAACATTGCATTTAACGGGAAATAATTTTTGAATAATAAAAATTGTATTGAACTTGCAAACGATGTGACCTTGACATGACCTTGAAATCCTGTCTTTTGGTTATCCATCCTCCAAGATTGAAACTGTTAACCATTGTAATCTTTGAGATAATCGATGTCAAACTATAAATCGTTTCCTAAAGATGGCCTACTAAGTTCGGAACATAAGAACAACGTTTTGTGTTTTTAAAAACATGTCCATCATTTACCTTGCATTTAACTTTTAAAAATAAAAATGATATTGACCTTTAGAAAGATATGACCTTGACATGACCTTGAACCCCTGTCTCTTGTGTATCCATCCTCCAAGTTTGAGTCCTCTAACTATTGTAGTATTGGAGCTATGTCAATGCAAACATTGACATTTGAAAACGTCATAGCTCTTTTCCTAGACATAGAACTTTTTTTTAAAAATTTTAACACAAAGGGCTCTCCGAAGGAATATGTTTAAGCAAAATAAAATCACAATATTTTGGGCTAGATTTTTTTTTGCATGCAATATCTACTAACCTTGACCAGTGGTCAGTATGACCTTGTGGTCATCTTGACCACAAGACTTTGGTATTTACTTATACCAAGTTTGAACCTTCTACCTAGTACCATAATTGAGTAAATTACGGTTAAAGAAATTTTTTGCTCCGTACATCCATCCATCCATCCTAACATACACCAAAGTGATATTTTTTAATAACAACCAATGGATGGTCCGATCGACATGATTCTAGTTTCAAAAGAACGGTAATTTTTTGTAGCATCTTTCCAACACCCTTAACATTCACGTACCTTGCTTCGTTTAGGCACAGTTTCAAAAAAACATCGATTTTCAGAAATTGCAATTACAATAGTACATTTCCTTTAGAGAAATTAACTAAAAGGCCGTCCTACCAGGATTTTGTCGATGTTCATATACGGATTGGCTGTAGGCAAATGCATGCATAACTGATCTAAAGACACTAAAATAAATAAATATTATTCTAGTGTCTTTAAACGGGTCCTGAGCCTGCATGTTTTTTTAGTGTTTTAATAATTTTATGAAAAATGTAATGAATGCTATTTTTACCTCCAGTTGTAAGTGGGAAATGTTTGTATTTCCAAAAATACAAAATTTTTATTTCAGGTTACCAACCATTCAACAATGATTTGTTCTTGTTTTGTGTGCTTGTGAAAACTGCAATGTTTCCTTTTTATTTTCTTTTTTTATGCTGTTTTCCAATAAAAATGTTTTAAAACGAAACATTATTACTTTACTATATTATTTTATTTGTCGAGTTACAGAACACCAATTGAAGATAAAATACATACATTTTTTGAATGGGGCGCAGTGAAAGCCTAGCGCGGTGCTCCAAATATAATAATTATAAATAATCTGCTGTTATAAAGCTTTTGTTAGTGTTATTGAATTGTTGCACAAAAAACACATTGATTTTGAGCCCTGATATATCAAAACCGAGATCAAAAATATAGCTAGAAACATAATTGTACCACACGCCAAATCATGATTTTTGCTGCATGAAGAGAATAATTAAACAACTATTTTAAATTCTCTTGGTAAAATATTTTACTGATAATCAAAACTTGTCAAGTTTGGTTAATCTTAATAATTTTTCCTATAATTACAACTTTATAAGTGCAAGTAATTATTAATCTCTTCTTCTCGAGCTTTCTCTAGTATTTTATTCTTACTAATAATCATCTTTATCTTTCACCAATATATTGTACACTGCTAAACAGCTTGCAGTTTACAGTTTGTTATACCACATTACATCGCTCATCTATTTTTCAGTTTTTTCTAGATGTAAAGTATTAACAGCCTTTTTTTAGTTTGTAATAGAAATAATAGCAGTTTTTGTAAAATTTGCGCACCGCATTTTTAAATGTAAACGTGTGACATTTTAATAAGTCAATCTGACATTGTAGCATTTTTGGAGCTAACTTCTCGGAATGTGCCGGTGGGGATTTCTTTGGTGCCGGTAAAGTAGTATATCTTTAATAAATATAAAGGGTGTTTTTTGTAAATTGTAATTTAAAAAAAATTCTGAAAAGTCAAAAAAATGTCAAACTTTGGAAGCAAAAAAATAATACAAAAGACTAGCGCAAGTACTGCGAATGGCATACTATCATCCTTTTATCATTCTAAAGTATGTTTGTTACATTTTCAAGTTGAAATACATTGTTTTGCAAAAGTGCGGAGTGACAACGGAGATCATGTTTTGTATGTTTGCAAAAAAATACCCAACTTTGGAAGCAAAAAAAATATACGAAATGTTTAAAGCAAGTAATGCGAACACCTTCTCAGAGAATGTGCATTATTCCCAGGTATGTTTGTTCCATTTTTAGGTTGAAATACATTGCCATGCAGAAATGGTGTTGGAATAACTTTTGTATGTTTTGTATGTTTGTAAAAATAAACTAAATTTTGTTCAACTTTGGAAGCAAAAAAAATATACCAAATGTTTAAAGCAAGTAATGCGAATACCTTCTCAGAGAATGTGCAGTATTCCCAGGTATGTTTGTTCCATTTTTAGGTTGAAATACATTGCCATGTAGAAATGGTGTTGGAATAACTTTTGTATGTTTTTACCAATTTTCATATGTTGGCAACCACGTAATTAGGAATGCTACCTTAAAACTAATACTTAATTAATGTTACAAAGCAATGTTTTAAATGTTGTGTTTAAATGTATGACAGAATTATAAAGTATATAACATTGAAATTTTATTTTACAATTTTACATACTTATACTTAAAAACTAAAACTCAACTGATGTTACAAAAGCAATGTTTTAATGTTGTACTTAAATGTGTGAAAGGAACTGTAAAACATATCATTGTCAATTTTATTGAAATTTTTACTTATTCTACAAACCGATTAATGCTGGCCGTAATTTGTGCGATGAAAGTCAATATACATTAAATCATGATTTCTTAGTAATCTGGCTGGTACATTTAACGAAAATAAGGTAAGTAAATCAGGACTCTTAATAATGTTATTAAATAATTTAAAAAGAAATATTATATCATAATAAGTTCTACGATTTTTAAGTGTAGACAACCCGAAGTAAAGAAGTAGCCTAGCTGGATCGCTAGCATAATAATTTACATTATTTCTATAACATAGAGTTCTTAAAAATTTTCTCCGAATTTTTTCTAGCCTATTTACATGAGTTTCGTACGTAGGGGACCAAACTATTGACGCATATTCTATACTTGAGCGTACTATACCAGTATAAAGTAAAATCATATAGCGTATATTTGAGAATAATTGTGTGTTTCTTACGATAAATTCAAGAGATTTATTTGTTTTAGAAATGATATTGTTAATATGAGTTGTAAACTTTAATTTGGTGTCTAAATGTACGCCTAGATCCCTCATGGTTATTACTTTTTCAAGTGGAACATTATTGATGCAGTAAACAAATTTTGTGGGTTGAAGTCGCCTAGAAAAGGACATAGACTTACATTTACTTATATTTAACAATAAACCATTTCTAATACACCAGTCTTGGAGATCATTTAAATCATTTTGTAACAAAATATTATCATTTTGGTTTTTAATACAATGAAAAAGTTTCAAGTCGTCTGCAAATAACAAAAAATTACAATTTTTAAATACATTTTTAATGTCATTGACAAATAATAAAAATAGTAGTGTCCCTTGTCCAACTCCTGAAGTAACTTCTATTGGAATGGAAACAAAATCGTTTAGCATTACATATTGAACTCGATTTGATAAGATAGACTTTAAGCACGACAAAAACGGATTTTTAATATTATAGTAAAATTCTAATTTATGAATTAATAAATCAATTGACACCCTGTCAAAAGCTTTTTGAAAATCTGTAATAATACAGTCTACAGAGTGCCCCTTTTCGATTGAACTATTTATAAAGTTTGTAAAAAGTAACAAGTTAGTTTCTGTATTTTTACCACGTACGAAACCATGTTGTTCATTAATTATGCTATGATTTACATGTTGTAACATTTTTTCGGTTATTATAATATCAAAAACTTTATGAAAAATTGAATTTATGCAGACAGGTCGGTAGTTAGTTACTTCAGATTTGTTTCCTGCTTTGTAAATTGGAACAATTTTAGAAGTTTTCCACAATTTTGGAAAAATTCCATTGGTAATACATTTGTTAAAAATAATTATAAGTGGGTAATTTAAACCAACGCTGCAATTAACATGTTTGGAAATTTATCAGGACCGCACGATTTTGAACATTTTAGTTGAGACAAAGCTTTAAGAATGTCCTCTTCAGTTATGCGAAAAAAACAAAGGTTATCGAGACTATTTTCAAACGGAATTAAGTTATTATCTAATATGGTGTTAGTATAAGTACTTTGAAAAAAGTTTGCAAAACTATTACATACATCCTGACCACCTGTATGAATAACACCGTTAAAAGAAACCGAATTTGGAATATTTGCATCTTTTTTTATAGACTTTATGTATTGCCAAAAATTTTGTGGATCATCAATAATTTGTTCTTCAGTATCTTTAATAAAGCTAACCTTATCCTCTTTTAAAGAATTATTAACTTTGTTTCTTAAATTCGAAAATATTTCATAATCCTTTCTATTTTTTGATACTTTAAAACGCTTATGGGCTATTTTTTTATTAAAAATTAAATTTTGAGTTCGTTATTTTACCCATTTTGGAAACGGCGAGGTTTTATAACATTTTTTTGGAACCTGATTATCTATAATACTACTAAAAATACGATAAAATTCGTTAACACACTCATCAACATCCATATGTAGAAGATGATTCCAGTTTACGTCCAGAAGAACAGTGTTTAGGGCCGCATAGTCAGCATTCATGAAGTCGGAGAAGGTGTTTTCTTTCGACTCAAGTGGCTTGGGGTCGCTTATGCTTAAAGCTACCTCGAGGGTGGATGGTGGACATCAGGAGACACAAGTGGTTCGGATTCAGTAACTTTAGGACACATATTGTTACAGAACACAAGATCAAGGATGACATTGTTGTGATTCCGAATACCGCTGAACTGAGCAAAGCCTAGATAATGTAGCTTATCACATAGGCTTGTTTCGATGAGGGTTGATGGATTTGTGGGTACGTAACAGGCATCTATGTAGTCCCACGATATATTTGGCAGGTTGTAGTCTCCTAAAAGACAAACAGTTGCGTCACTAAATTTGTTGATAACGTTTTCAACAGAGTCTAAATGAACGTTATACGAAGATACATCAGAGTTCGGAGGTAAATAAATAGCACATATTATTAAGCGAGTGTGTTTAAGATTGATTTGGACACATATTTCTTCGATATTGTTTAGAATAGGTATTACATTGGAGGCGAGCGACTTTAAAACAGCGATTAAAACGCCACCACCGAATTTTTTCGTACTTGTAAGTTCATTAAGATCTTTACGATAAACGACATAGCGACTGTCGAACAGTTCAAGATTTATAAATGAGTCATTTAGCCACGTTTCCGTAAGCACAATCACTGAATGGTTTGAAGAAATAATTGATATTAGAAAATCATCAGTTTTTGTTCTAAGGCCACGAACATTTTGGTAAAAAATATGAAAATTGTTACCTTGACTACATGTTGACGAGTTTATATTTAGTTCACAGGATTCAAGCCCGACGCTTTCCGAAAATTTCCATTGGATCTTTTTCGGTAGTTAACGAATTTGCGCACTGCAACCCCTTGGGGCCAGGCACTGGGGTCAATCACGGCTTGCATGATGTCCTCTCGGATACCAATTTTAAATGAGCATGTGTCGTCATTATCTGTGAGGATAACACATTTAATATCATTAGAGTTAAACTTTTTAGTGACATAAGCAGACATTTTATCGCAAGAAATACCTGGTTCCAATCTGTAAACATGAATCCATATACGACGCGGGGCTGAGTGCAAATTAATATCAGGACTTCCACTCCCATCACCATTGTTATTGTACGCCGAAACGTCGTTCCCAATGATAATAGGTTTCGGTTTACGCTTGAGAGTATTGGCATAAGGTGCCGAATTATTAATTTGTTGACCAGTGTTGGAAATATTGCTTGGAACTTGGCCATAACCTCCATGTTGTTGACGTTGACCAAAGTGACGCGGCGGCGGCTGAATGTGCGGGTGCGCGTTTGGATCATGAGACCCGTATGGGTTGATTTGATTGGACGGTCCAGGGTGGAGAGATGCGTTGTGCGCGAGTGGATTTGCAGGCGGTAGTGGTAACGCGGGAAATGCAAACGCATTACTAGTAGAAAGCAATATATTTGGGGTGTTGTTGGCACTCTTGCTTATCGCCTTGGTCTTATTATCTGAATCAACTTGATTATTTTTTTGTTTATCAAGTAGATTGATGTTTTCAACACTTTTTTGCAGCACTTGTTCTTCCAGTAAACCAACTTTTTCATGGAGAAGAATATTACTTTGGTACATTTCGTTTAAAAGAAACTTAAACAAAGTGAAATTTTTTTTAGAAAAGGTGTAAGACTGAATGGTCTGGAAGTCTAGCTCACTGATAGAACAGACATTTTGGCTAATTTCCACATCACAACACTTTTCGAGAACTTTTGCACATTTTACATGAAATTGGTATAAACATACACTACAAGAAGGACCATTTGCACTAGGTTTCTTGTTGCAAACTTTACAAAGTTTTCTATTTACTTGAGAACTTTGAGAAAGAGCGGGAGCATCGTCCAACACAACCGTGTTGTCCGCCATCTTATAGGTATCTTAATAAAAAAGCGAAATCAAATTTCTCTGTAAAATCTTGCTCCATTTATAGATACAAAAAAATAATACACAAAACTATTTTTAAAAATTTGTTTATTTTTTACACAGTCAAACAACCTGATTATAATTTCTCTTCCTCCTACGCCTTTTCTTCATTTTTGCCTTTTTTTGCGGCTTCATCAGCGCTTTTACATTTTTTTACTACCCAGTTTTTTTTGGGGTAGCAAGCGTACATGGTTACTTCATGTTCACTCCCAGCATCTCTACCATCTAAAACAAACTCAAATAATAGAATAAAATTATTAAAAATAAAAGTTTTTTTAAATTACATTTGTATCTGTGCACGACAATATTTCTAATTCTGCAACTGGTTCTCTTAGTAGGGTCCCTTCGACGCTGGTTGTTCATCTTCTTGTTAGAGTTAACAATTTTTAAGCATCGATAAGTATTAATACCCTAAAGAGATTAAGGGGCAGACCCACCTCGAAATCTGCTTCAGGCACCCCCACCACCCCCTTGAAGGGGTGCTTTCGCGCTCCTCTATTTTATTTTTTTTCTCGAAAACCATAACAGATAGAAAGTTCTAGTTTGCTTAAGCTGAAAGATAATGAACTTATTTACTTAGTGCTTATTTTTTTGTTAATTTAAAATCATTATTTTTTGTGTTACAGCAAGAAGTCTAGGAGGGGGGGAATTTTGAAGTACCTATTTTCGCGTATAATTTTAAAATGGGGCAAGATAACTGATTTTAGTTTAGACAAAGATTAAAGACCTAAATTGTTGCTATCAATTGGTATACAGGGTGTCTCAAAATGGGCGCCCACGGACCCCGAGGCGTGGTTGAGGAACACAAACGATATACAAAATCAGAAACAAAAATTTTATTGGGGGCCCCATTTCAAAAATGAAACTTAGCAAAGTTTGGCAACACTGTTAGTTTAAATCCGCGTAGTTTAAAAAAAATCAAGTTAGTAGGTGAGCAAACATGAAACTTCAACTTGACATTAGGAAGTAGGTTAATGTTT
The DNA here is from genome assembly GCA_963920755.1 of Cartodere bifasciata. Lineage (NCBI taxonomy): Eukaryota > Metazoa > Arthropoda > Insecta > Coleoptera > Latridiidae > Cartodere > Cartodere bifasciata. Next base: position 7,567,219 of record OY987198.1, read on the forward strand.
ATTTTTAATTTTAAAAATACAAAATAGTTTGAATAGCTGAATTTTATACTTCTTTTTTTATAAAATGTAACAAATCAATAAAATCATATCGTAATTGGTAAAAACTAATGTATGTTCGAAATAACAACAAAACTGTTAAAAATTACGGCCATAACAAAGTAAGTTTAGGCTTTTCTGGTAACACATTTATTATTGTTCTTAACGAGGTTCTTCATTTGGGAAATGATAGTAATTCTGCATTGGGGCTCACATTGGAACTTATTTCATTCAAATATTACAAATTTCTGATGCTGCTCCAAACTAAACACCTTTACCATTTGGATCAAATCGGCTCTATTCTCACAGGAACTTTATTGGGGCACTTAATGCTGTGGATTCGTATTACCATATTTCTTGTTAGTAAAAGCGAATCATTTAAAAAAACTTGAATTAAAAATTGACGCAAACAATAAATTAATGACACTTATCACTGATAAATAAAATTTATGCTCAGTTTCCCTTAGTTACGAGCATGGCAACTTTAATCAAAATCAAAAGGTAAGACATTGCTGCCGCATAGATTTTGGGGTAATATTCTAAAAATTAAAATTCATTTTTTATGGGAAATAAACATCATTGGATCGAAATTTTGCAATAAATAATTAGTTATAGTCCCTGTTTTTCAATAATTAAGTAAATTATGTTTTATTATTACTTAAGAAAGTCGCTATAAGGGTGCAAAGTTTGTACCTTTGAAGCCCCATATCTTTGGAATGGGTCCGCACAAAAAATTTTCGTTACTGATTTTGTAAATCGTTTGTGTTCCTCTACCACGCCTTGGGGTCCGTGGGCGCCCGTTTTGAGACACCCTGTATAATATGTGGCATGTATGTTTTAAATAAACGAGTACAGTGGCGTAAGAATAAATAATTGTGCATTTTTAAATTTTCAAATTTTTAGATGTTTTATTTTTTTTCTCAAAAACGGTAATAGTTAAAAAGTTCTAGTTTACATTATCTGAAGGAGAATTAAATTGTTTGTATTATTCTTATTTTTTTGTTCATAATAAATCATTATTTTTAGTGTCACAGCGAAAGGTCTAGGAGAGGGGGAATTTTGAATTACTTATTTTGGCGTATAATTTAAAAATGGTTTTTACGGGGCAAAGTTTTTAGTAGAGTTAACACCCTTTAATCATAGATAAGTAATAGTATTCTAAAGAGATTAGGGGGCAGACCCACCTCGAAATCTGCTGCAGGCACCCCCACCACTCCCTTAAAGGGGTGGTGTCGCGCTCTTCAATTTTATTTTTTTTCTCAAAAACTGTAATAGATAGAAAGTTCTAGTTTGCTTTAGCTGAAAGAGGATTAAATTATTTACTTTGTGCTAATTTTGGTAATTTAAAATCATTATTTTTTCTGTCACAGCGAAAAGTCTAGGAGAGGGGGAATTTTGAAGTACTTATTTTTGCTCATAATTAAAAAACGGGGCAAGATAACTAATTTTGGTAAAAATAATTAAAGATCTACATTTTTGCCATCGATTGGTATATAATATGTGGCATGTATGTTTTAAATAAATGAGTACAGTGGCGTAACAAGTAATAATTGGGCAATTATTATTTCTAATTTTAGCATGATTTATTACTTTTTTTTCAAATACGGTACTAGAAAATAGTGATTTGGTTTACTTTATTAATAATAAGATTATATTTTACGTAGTATGCTAATTTTTTTGTAACTGTATAGTTTTTTTTTTAATTTAACCGTTACGGTAATTTTATTGCTAATATTCAAATGTAATCATGATTACTTTCCCTTGTAATTTTTAATCATGATTATAGTTTTTAGTAATTGATTACTTTTTAACAAAGTTCAGTAATAAAGGCCATTTTTGCGCCAAACATATTTAGAATTTTAATATTTCCCGCCAAAAATTAATGCGATCTTGAAGGTATTTTTTTAGGATAATTATGAAGAATTTTTTTCGGGGGATTAAAAGCATTTTTTGGAAATTGGAGAAATTTTTAGGGAAATTTGGGGAATTTCTTGGAAATTGGAGGAATTTTTGGACAATTAGGAGAATTCTTTGAGAATTGGAGGAATTTGTAGAATTATTAGGGAATTTGGAGGAATTTCTTACAAAATATTCCTCTTGGGGAAGTGTGTATGTGAATTGTTCGCTCGTTGCTTTATTTGTTCTTGTTTTTTTTGCTAATTTTTTTTTCAAATAATAGATAGTATTAACATAAAATGTTTATAACAATATTATAAAACATTTTATATTTTAAAAGGACTTAATTATTCAAATATATTTAATTATTTATGTAATTTGACAACAATTAATAACTAACAATAAAATTACCTTAATAGTTAAATAAAAAAAAATAACTCTAAAGTTTCAAAAAAATTAGCATTTTAGGTAAAATATAATTATTTTATGAATAATAAACCAAATTAATATTATCTAGTACTGTATTTGAAAAAAAAGTAATAAAACATGCTAAAATTAGAAATAATAATTGCCCAATTATTACTTGATACGCCACTGTACTCATTTATTTAAAACATACATGCCACATATTATATACCAATCGATGGCAAAAATGTAGATCTTTAATTATTTTTACCAAAATTAGTTATCTTGTCCCGTTTTTTAATTATGAGCAAAAATAAGTACTTCAAAATTCCCCCTCTCCTAGACTTTTCGCTGTGACCGAAAAAATAATGATTTTAAATTACCAAAAAAATTAGCACAAAGTAAATAATTTAATCTTCTTTCAGCTAAAGCAAACTAGAACTTTCTATCAATTACAGTTTTTGAGAAAAAAAATAAAATTGAAGAGCGCGACACCACCCCTTTAAGGGAGTGGTGGCGGTGCCTGCAACAGATTTCGAGGTGGGTCTGGCCCCTAATCTCTTTAGAATACTATTACTTATCTATGATTAAAGGGTGTTAACTCTACTAAAAACTTTGCCCCGTAAAAACCATTTTTAAATTATACGTCAAAATAAGTAATTCAAAATTCCCCCTCTCCTAGACCTTTCGCTATGACACTAAAAATAATGATTTATTATGAACAAAAAAATAAGAATAATACAAACAATTTAATTCTCCTTCAGATAATGTAAACTAGAACTTTCTAACTATGACAGTTTTTGAGAAAAAAAATAAAACATCTAAAAATTTGAAAATTTAAAAATGCACAATTATTTATTCTTACGCGACTCTACTCGTTTATTTAAAACATACATGCCACATATTATATACCAATTGATAGCAACAATTTAGGTCTTTAATCTTTGTCAAAACTAAAATCAGTTATCTTGCCCCGTTTTAAAATTATACGCGAAAATAGGTACTTCAAAATTCCCCCCCTCCTAGACTTCTTGCTGCGACACAAAAAATAATGATTTTAAATTAACAAAAAAATTAGCACTAAGTAAATAATTTCATTATCTTTCAGCTTAAGCAAACTAGAACTTTCTATCTGTTATGGTTTTCGAGAAAAAAAATAAAATAGAGAAGCGCGAAAGCATCCCTTTAAGGGGGTGGTGGGGGTGCCTGAAGCAGATTTCGAGGTGGGTCTGCCCCTTAATCTCTTTAGGGTATTAATACTTATCGAAGCTTAAAAATTGTTAACTCTAACAAGAAGATGAACAACCAGCACCTTTTTGTGCTTGAAGGGACCCTACTATCTACAATTAGGATAAGTTGCTAGGTTGAACTGTACATTTTCTTCAAGGGTAATGCTTGAGTTGTGAACTATAATGTGTTGATTAGTACTTATTAGGCACTATTGAGGGTCGGACATAACGACGCGTGTATCTGTAAGAAAAAAAAAGACCAGGGAATAGGAAAAAAAAGTAAATAATATCAAAATTATTTGATTGCTCATGTAAAAAACATGCTTAATACCTTAATACAACGTGATACAACAACGTAGCAGCAATATGTTCGCATGTTGCCTGCCTTGCACGAGCATTCAATCTTTCCCATGGTCAACTTCAAAGGGTCTTTTTCTAATGTCCTCGAATTTCATGATGGTCTTCTTATACAGAGTGTCCCAGAATTGGCGGACCACCTGTATGGTACGCTGTTAGGGCATGCCTGGGGATTCCAGGAAAATTGTTAAAAAAAATCCATCTGTTATATTCATTGAGGAAAATGCGAACAAAGTTGCTTAAATTTGGCAACACAGACTAGGAAAATACTACACAGTCTAGGAAAATAAATCTAAAAATCCCATCTATGAGTCTTGATTATACACTTTTGCCTAAAATTTTATTGACATTGTTGTCAGCTTATTTCAAGAAAATTTTGTAAAATTAAATTGATTATAAAAATGATATTTGACCATTTAAAAAAAGAAAAATTGGTGAAATGGTTTAAGATAGACTGCAGCTTTGTATTAAACCATATTTTTCGTTACTACGTGCTGTTGTTTTGAAGATATATGCGTTTAAAGTTTTGTACTTTGGGGCCTGACATCTTCGAGGGTGTATGAGATGGATTTTTTTTGACAATGTTCTGTGGATCCCTGGGCATACCCCAACAACGTTCCACAGGTGGTGCGCCAATTCTGGGACACCCTGTATAAGTATTACTTGACTGCAATATGAACTAATTCTGTATTTGTGTCCATCTTATTCTTTAATTTTACATCTGAGAATGTGGTTGGCATTTAAAACTGCATATTCTTCTTCGATAAGTGCTTTTAGTAGTATTCTTATACGAAGAAAATGTTTTAACTTACCAAATCAAATCGCTAAACCAAGTTTTTCCACAACAAAAAAAAACGGAAATCAATAATAACATATAACAATAACGTAAATAATAGAATAAGAAAAGTGAAAAACTAAAAATGATAAACAAATAGTAAATAAACCCACGAAATAAAGTAATATTTTGCAACTAAAGTTTTAAATCACTTTTTCTTTGTCAAAAATTTAAAAACTGACAGTTGTGACATTTTTTTATTTCACTGTCACTAGGGAAATTTTACCAATTTCAGTAGGTACCAACCTACAATGTAACAACGTAAATGTAAAACCACAAAAGTTAAAATTTTATGTCTTTATGCATCGCTTATGCGATTTGGACCGTACTCTATGTTATGCGAACTACCGACAACTTCCGGTTTAGTTTGAAAGAAGTTTGTGAGAACATGAAAAAAATTTGAAAGATGTACAATTTTTGCCAGAATAAAATTACTTTATTTTCATTTTGTATGGTAAAATAAGATGAAACAAACATAAAGAAGATCGCACTTTATATGGGCAAAATGGCTCCGCGAGGATGTTGCTGCAATTTTTATATGTTGTAATTGGGAAAATTCTCTAAAGGCTCTCAAAATCTGGTCAAAATTGTATGATAGGTTTGTCTTCTACGACCAAATAACACATTTTTTTGACTGAAAAATTAAATATTTTTCTATGCTTGACTTTTTAGTAAAACTTGTCATCTGTGATAATCTTTCAATTTTTTAATTATTGGAAATGTCACGCAAGAATACAAAATTCAAAATGACAACATTGACAGATTTTATTTTTCAAATATAAGTTTTCAAATAGCATACATTTTTCAGTTCTTTCTTGGGTAAACTTAAATAAGATAAACAAAACATCAAAAGTTGCTGAAGCTAAGAGAGTATCATTGAAGCAATGAACATGGTAAAATTAATAAAAGCTGGATAAAAACTTTCTAGGTATTTTTTTAGGATGATGAACAAAGCAATGTTAGGCGCAAGGATATGTTTAGGAAGAAAAAAATATCTTAAGGCTAAGCTGCAACAAGACCATTTTAGCAGAAGAACGTGTTCGAGTTGGATAATGTAAACAAAGTTGGGTTTTTTTTTTTGGAAAGAAGTACGAGTTTACACACGTTTCAGAAATGCAACAAGACACCAATTTCGGGCATCGTATAATAATTGGGGATGGAGCCTAGTAGTGGTTATTCACATGCAAATCCGGAGCTCTTGTAGCCAGTGTTCTTTGGTATGTGGGTTATGCCAAACATGGGGCAAATGTGGACCAAACTTTTAGAAACTGTTCAAAATGCTGGTACAAAACCGCAACGAAGAAACATTGGAAATCCTGAAATAATAAATCTCTAGTTTTTTATGTAATAATATTTTGTCTTTTTATTAATTCGTAGATTGTTTTTAAATAAAAGGTGTGATCAGGAAGCTATTGGGGCATATTTTATTAAACTTGCAAGCTCGATAGCACAAGTGCAACAGACACGAGTTACTTTCAGGCTATTTTTGTTAACTATTCTTTAATAAGATGTTTTTAATAAATAATACGATTATTTAACACCATTCCAACGATATATTTTTGTTTAAAACAAGTCAAATATTATTAAATAAGAAAGGAGAGGTTTATTATTTCAAGTCCCCAACGTTTCTTGGTATATACGATGCCCGAAATTGGTGTCTTGTTGCATTTCTGAAACGTGTGTAAACTCGTACTTCTTTCAAAAAAAAAAACCCAACTTTGTTTACATTATCCAACTCGAACACGTTCTTCTGCTAAAATGGTCTTGTTGCAGCTTAGCCTTAAGATATTTTTTTCTTCCTAAACATATCCTTGCGCCTAACATTGCTTTGTTCATCATCCTAAAAAAATACCTAGAAAGTTTTTATCCAGCTTTTATTAATTTTACCATGTTCATTGCTTCAATGATACTCTCTTAGCTTCAGCAACTTTTGATGTTTTGTTTATCTTATTTAAGTTTACCCAAGAAAGAACTGAAAAATGTATGCTATTTGAAAACTTATATTTGAAAAATAAAATCTGTCAATGTTGTCATTTTGAATTTTGTATTCTTGCGTGACATTTCCAATAATTAAAAAATTGAAAGATTATCACAGATGACAAGTTTTACTAAAAAGTCAAGCATAGAAAAATATTTAATTTTTCAGTCAAAAAAATGTGTTATTTGGTCGTAGAAGACAAACCTATCATACAATTTTGACCAGATTTTGAGAGCCTTTAGAGAATTTTCCCAATTACAACATATAAAAATTGCAGCAACATCCTCGCGGAGCCATTTTGCCCATATAAAGTGCGATCTCCTTTTATTGATATTGCTAATAATATAAATTCTTATAAGATTGACATAGGATTAAATTTGTATTAAAATAATTCATAAACTTGAAATCAAATTTTATTTTAGAAATGTTGCATTCTAATCTATTTAGTATAAGGAGAACAACTCCTTTTCGATAATAATTAAAAAGTTTCTGCCAAGAATAATATAGATAAATATAAGTAATTTGAACCGGTTAAGAGTGGGCACACAATTTATTGTAAAGAAGATGTTACTTTATTTCTTTATGTACAAAAAAACGATGACGATTTACTAAGTATAAAGCGCCTTGCACCTGTAACTTGTAACCTGTGAAGATAGGTTTGTTTAAAACATAAAGGATTGATAAAGTTTAACCAATTTATTTAAATATATTATCGTGATGACAAAATCTAATAAAGTAGAATTAATAAAAGAATACTTAGATTGTTTTATTGTTTTTCTTGTGTTTTTCTTTCGGTGACTCGACGAAGGGCTCCTTTGTGGGAAATGCTAAATAAGGACTTGGACGAATAAAAGTTCTATTTAAAGTTCCAGGTCGTATCGAATCAGGTAAAAATATTTAACGAATACTCTTAGTTATTCTTGTTGCAAATCAGTTTTTCCCGAAACCTAAGGTTAGTAGTCCTTCGGCATCATTCTGGTCAACTAACTATGCTTCTTACGATAGATAAAATATTCTCCGACATTATTGTGCTATTGTGCATTGTAAGTTCATTCATAATGACACGAAAGTGTTTTTCAGTCCATTTTATTTATCTTCCAGCAAAATATTTTCCATCATTAATTATCGAAAACGAAATGGAGTTGTTCATTAATGTTACTAAATAGATTTAAATGCAACATTCCTAAAATAAAATTTGATTTTAAGTTTATGAATTATTGTAATAAAAATTTAATCCTTACCACTTTATCCAATGTCAATCTTATAAGAATTTATTATTATTAGCAATATTAATAAAATTTATGTTTGTTTCATCTTATTTTACCATACAAAATGAAAATAAAGTATTTTTTTTTGCAAAAATTGTACATCTTTCAAACTAAAGTGGAAGTTGTCAAACTTTTTTGTCCGTCATTATTAGCTAGTAAGGTAGTTTTAACTATGCGCTATTCCTATTACCGCGAATCTATATTCGATCCTTTATAGTCAAGTCAAAAATTATGTTAAAAAATTGTAGATCTATCTCCAGACTATCCGATGAAAGTATGTATTATGGACTGAACTGTTGGTCTGAAACGATCGTCTGAACGCAAGGTTTCTAGATGTATAGGTTATTCCGTTCCCTATAGCAACGACGTAAAAAAAATTAAGGGAGGGGATCGAGAGGGGAGGTTCTAAATCGTGACGTCATCGTGTTAACTAGTTTTAAGTCTAGATAAAGACCTATTCGATGCTTTGTCAAAAATTTTTATGCAAAGTCAAAATAAAAGTTTTGTGTCAAAGTTTTATTTTTTTTAAATATAAAAATGCCGAAAAATGGGGGTTAAAGCTGCAGTGTTGCAACATGTAGTGCTACCTATTACCGATCCAAGAAAACCGACGATAAAATTTCGTTTTTTACCTTTCCTCGGGATGATGCTTTTCGCAATAGTCTACTCGCCGTATAGAAGGAAATCGGCTTTTTTTTGGACCCACTGGCACACCAAGCTCAATCTAAAGAGCTTTTTTTTACTACGGAAAAAACTTGGTGACCCAAGCCAAATGATGGGTCTAACTGCGGTAGCCCCTCATCCTAAAGGATGATATATTAGTGACATTTATACAGGCATAAGGTGAATTCTGTGTAAATGGGGATTGTTAGGACTACTTTTATCTTTTAAATGATATTTTTACCGTCCAAATTGGCCCAGTGGGGCTAACAAAATTTGCAATCGAAATTATTTGTCATAACGGACGTCTTCAATTTTGGGGCGAAAAAAAGGCAGTTTACAGAGACAAATAGTAAATCTTTTTGACTGTATTTAAAGAAGCATCTAAATACCTTTCCAAAAATAGCACAAAATTTTTCTACCACCTAATATTAGTTCTAAAATCTGCAAAATATAAAAAACAGATAGTTGCGCTTGAGTTATGCTTACTTTTTTATAGTAAGGCCGACTTTTTTCGAGTTTTTTTTAACACGAACACATTGTAAGCTAAAATCTTGGGATTAACATTTGTTTTCATTTTTTTTTACTGTAATTAAATGTAGATCTTCACATTTGCTCTATAATTCATTGTTTGGTAAAAAGGGAGCTGTCCCATTTTTATATAATGTATCCCTTTAGTTGGTAGTATAGTATGTTTTTGGTTCATATTAAATAATGTTAAAGGAAATCACTATTTTCCTCTGAAAACAGCCTTTTTTTCGCCCAAAACTGGAAGACGACAGTTTTTGACAATTAATTGTATTTAAATGTGAAAATGTGAAAGTGTCACTAAAATATCTTTAAAAGGGGCTACCGCAGTAAGGCCCAATATCTCCTTCTACGACTACAAGGTTTGGATGCGTTTATGCAATCGGCATACACTAGTAGGATTTCAGGATTACATACATCAGTAAACATACCTCAAGAACGTTTGCCCAGAAAATTATTATTTGTTAAGGAAGAAATAAAAACATTGATATTTTTATTGGTTAGTAAGGAAACTAAAGAATAAATTATACTTTTATTTAAAACAGAAATAAATTATTTCCATTATTTCCTTTAATTTTTTTATTGTCTATTGCATGCTATTGGCGTGGGCTGATACACCGTCGTTAAGAAGTTTTGCAAAATCTACGTTTTACTACTTAATTTTAAATCCTGTGAGTACCCCTGCCTTTTCGCATCCTGACGAATATTATTACAGCACAATAAGCATCCAGGCCCAATAAACTATTTTTTATTGTTACTTCTGAAATTATAACATAGACGTACTTACTGCAACGGTTAGTGATTAAATTGTACTACTTTTTATAATGGACATATTTAAGTTTTGAATTGTTTTACAAAATATGATTTACAAAAAAAAAATAATTTTTGACTTATCCATCAAAAAATGTCATGTTTATGAGAATGAAGACCAAACATAGAAGGTTGACAAAGATTTTTAAATAGTTAACATCGTGACGTCACGATTGCAATTTAAGGGAGTCAATCTCATTGGGTGAGCTTCCAAAAGTAGATCGGCACAACCTATATATCTACCAACTTTGGTCTGAACGTGTGAAGAGAGGATCGCTGTAAATTGTGGTCGTATCAGTCCATCGTGTCCGACGTGTCAGAATTCCAATCCGATCAAATATATTTTATTTTTTTATTAATTCATTTACTGAGGATTTCTGTATATTTTTGAGATTTATGATTTTATAAAAAGTGTTAAGATTTGTAAAAATTTTTGTAAAAAAAATTTGCTTTGAACTGTTTTAAATAATAATAAAAAAAATCTCATTAAAATTTTCAATTAAAAATAAAAACATATCATATGAAGAAAAACTAATAATACCCTATTATTTTGTTATAGCCTATTAAAATTAATTAATAATAATAATCATTTTTAATTTTTTGTAGCGGTGGGGGAACTAGTGAGTGACTAAATTATGAAATTGTCATTTTATAATTAAGAAAAAAGTATGTTTGAGCAAATATTTATTACAATCAATTTAATAGTTGGCATAAAGGGGAATTTAAGAACAGTTTATAAAGAATTTTATGCAAAATATACATAAAGATATTATTTTAGACACAATTTTATTGAAAACAACTAAATGGCCCTGTAAGTGACCGCTTTCACCAGTGAGTGACCGCTTTAAATTTTTGGATAAGTTATTTATTAATTATCACGATTATTTCGTTCCTGTCTTCTCCTGCCATCTGAGCTCTCATTTCCTTGCGATTACACTGAAAATCACTCGTCACCAAGGACGACGGGTGATTTCAAAGTGGCCGCCAGAGCAAGACACTTCGTATGAAGTTTATAGACTTTAAGTGATTTTAATTCCAATCCGTTTCCAATTGTGTAAGTATTGAATCTGCTATATGAGTTAAAATTTGTCGAGTTTTTTCGGGGAGATATAATATTAAAATTAGAAACTTACATCTCTAAGCAACTAGAATACCAACAGAACTACATTGACTTTCAAAAGTCTTGCACCCCCCCTTTAAAAACTTTCGCGTTTGCCTGACAGAAATATAATTTTCTTTAAAATAAACCTTAAAGCCTCTGTGATGTAATGCACAAAATAGAAAAGCTTTTAGTTAATTTTCTTCAATAGTACCACGCGTTTAAAAAAAAAGTGTAAAATTCCTGAAAATTGAAGAAGTGTAAAAAGTAAAAATAAAGCAAACACGGGATTATTAGTAAGTGGAATTAGTACTCCTTGCTTTAAATGATGCATTCAAATGGTTTCGCATACTTCTAATGTGGCTATCAATAACTTCTAGGGGTGCATTCACCATTTTCTTGCACCGCAATAATTAGACCCAGTCTCTTTTTCGGCGTTTTTTTTTGCCGAAAACTCTTCTGGAGACATGATCTCAAGATGCTCAAAGAAATTCAGGTCTGATAAGTAAGCAGGCCACTCATATCACGCCCTGTAGAAATATTCGGACACGTTTCATACGACGCTGAGTCCCTTTGTCGCCCATAAATGCAAAATTTTGAAAAGAAATATTATGAGGAGGATACATTAAGAGACAGACAAAAGTCTTTTCGTAAACTTGACCATTGATATTGCCAGGACTATGAATCAGAGCAAACTTTTCGTAAAACACTATACCCCTCCAAAACATTTCAGTACCCGTATGATATGGAGCAACTTTAATTTAAGTATGCAATCGATGCTGTCTTTTTGCATCTTGTCAAACTCTTTAAAGATAATTATTACTCATTAGGGCAAACCTGGACTTACCAATAAAAATCATCTTTTTTCACCTACGAAACATCCCGCTTAAATTTTTCCCTGACCAAAGAAAACGGGTTTGCATATAATGTTATGTTAGCATAATAACCCCTACACTAGGAGTTCATAAAAAAAAATCCGAAATTTTGCTTTTAAGGGCGAAAATGGGAATCCGCGTCTTATGAAACGTGTCGAAATATTCTCACAGGTAGTGATGTGACTGGTCTGCCAGCTAATCAAACCTGAATTCTTTTGGACATAGTGGGATTTTGTCTCTAAACAAGTTTTCCGCAAGAAAAAACCGAAAAAAACGCTAAAAAGCAGACAGGGGCTAATTGTTGCGTTGCGAGAAAATGGTGAATGCACCCCTAGAAGTTATTGATAGCCCCATTAGAAGTATGCGAAACCATTTGAATGAATCATTTAAAGCAAGGAGTACTAATTCCACTTACTAATAATCCCGTGTTTGCTTTATTTTTAATTTTTACACTTCTTCAATTTTCAGGAATTTTACACTTTTTTTTAAACGCGTGGTACTATTGAAGAAAATTAATTAAAAGCTTTTCTATTTTGTGCATTATATCACAGAGGCTTGAAGGTTTATTTTAAAGAAAATTTTATTTCTGTCAGGCAAACGTGAAAGTTTTTAAAAGGGGGGTGCAAGACTTTTGAAAGCCTATGTAGTTGCTTAGTGATCAAAGTTTTTAACAAATCGCTTTATCCTTGACTTGTCAGTTTGAAATTTATTTAATTCAAATTCTGTCGTGAATTTTTTAAAATGGACCAAAGTACTCGATTTGGCTTTACCTCTTCAAGGAAAATCGTTAATATTGCGTCTTCAAGTAAGAATTGCAACACTAAACGTTCTCATGCCACAATTTGGAAAATATTTATGGATTTTTGTGCGAATCGGAAGTTTGAAGTTACTTCAGAAATTTTAAAAGAGGCCATAGGCATTATTCTAAAAGATTTTGCCTACAATCTCCGCAAATCGGATGGTAAAGATTATAAGGAGAGTTCCGTAAAAACTATATTTAATACGGCTGCGAAACTGTTAATGGAAAAATATTGGGACGAATATAAGGTAAACATCATTTCATTTATGATTATTTTAGCATAATGTATTAACTGTTTTATAGATTAAAATTGATCCTTTTCATGATATTGAGTTCCAAGGAGCAAGAAAGGTGCGGGATACAAAAAGAAAGGAACTGCAGATGGATCCGTCTAAACGGATGTCAAGTTCGTGTGCTCTAAGTAAGGACCAAATACATGAAATGGCGCTTCTATGGGACGAATTGAATCCTGATGGTTTGCAGAGAAAAATATTTCACATATTGTCTTTTGAATTGGCGTGGAGAGGCGGAGAAGCCGTTAAAGCATGCGTGAATCATTTTCAAAAAGAAAAAAACCTTGAAGGCGTTGCAACTGGCAGAATAATTTATAATCCAGTATTTGCAAAAACAGCACAAGGGGGGGCGCACAAGCTATGTGATAACAAATGGCTTTCTGCAAATGAAGCACATCCTAAATTGTGTCCTGTAAGACTTCTTGAAACATTGATTTCCAAAAGAAGCAATAATATAACCACTGGCTCTTCCTAACAGTAAATCCTAGTTGGAAAAATGGTTCCAATTGGTTTAAAAACAGTCCACTAGGTATACATATTTTGTCCAAATGGACAAAAGAGTCAGCAACAAAAATTGGTTTGGATAAGTCTTTAAAAATCACCAACCATTCCCATCGATCCAGTACTGTATCGGAGTTCTTTTAACATTCATTTTTTCCTTTTGAACTTACCTTACCTTTTGATCATTTCGGGGGCGCGAATGCCTCCCAAAAGGCCCCCATTAGTTTGCAACGTTAGATCACGATGGATCAGCACCAAATTTTACATAAGGTGCTAAATAAGATTTCAAAAAAAATTTTGCAAAAATTATTTCTCTAAAATAAATTCTACGCCCCCTAAATGGCCTCCAAAGAGTAATGTTCAATCATGTTGGATTTACACAAAACTTGGTCAACATCAGATGCAAAATAAGGTTCTAAAAACTTAAACAAAGATTCTTCATCCCATTTGAGAAGGGGGTTCTTAGAAGGGTATGGAAATTTTTTCGAAAAAAAAAAATTTTATTTTTTAAAACTAGTTATTTAAAACTAGGGGTGCAACGGAGTTCCAGCCGATCTACTGACTCCGGTCAATCCGGCTACTTGGCTGGAGTTACTACCTCCGGCTCTTTTAAGCCGGATTGGCTGGAGTCCATTTTTTTTGTCAACATTTCAGGTTTTATGTTTTGATTGCTATAAATAAAAGTAAATGAGATCACAACATTTTTTTTTTTTTATGTTCTAAAAAACAAATAAATTCTGTCGCATATTTATTACAGTTAAAATGCGAACCTAATGGAAAACTTGACTTTGGCTGGAGTTACTGCCTCCAGCAAATTCAAAAGGCCGGAGTAACTGCCTCCGGCCGATGACCGGACTCTTAATCCTATGCATCCTTATTTAAAACCTTATTTTGCATCTGATTTTGACCAAGTTTTGTGTAAATCCAACATGATTGAATATTACTCCTTGGCCCTTGGGGGTCATTTAGGAGGCAGAGAATTTTTTTTAGAGAAATAATTTTTGCAAAAATCTTTTTGAAATCTTATTTAGCACCTAATTGTAAAATTTTGTGCTGATCCATCCTGATCTAACGTTGCAAATTAAAGGGGGACTTTTGGGGGACATTCACGCCCCCGAAAAGGTCAAAAGATAAGGTAAGTTCAAAAGGAAGAAATGGATGTTAAACGAACTTTTTAGATATGAAACAAAAAGCCTAACAAGCATGTTAGTACACACACATTCTTAAAAATGTTTAAGAGAAGCTCTCTTTTATCGATGGTGGAGCATGGCCATCCGAAGGGCCACACTACGAATACATACCAACCCATCACCGACAAAGAAGAAGCAGGATCCGAAGGGTAGCATAACATATCTGAATGATTTAAGAAAATCACTAGAAATTTTTAAAAATACCCATAGCAGAGCATGGTACGACCCGTAGAGACATAGTACGTCAGGAAAGTGTTAAATAAATACCTCCCATTCACGGCGACGAAAAGAGGCACGAAAGATCCCACTACGTTCTTGGAAATTTTAAACGTAAACTGTTTACTCACCGAAGGCAAAAGAATACGACCGCGAAAAGTTACATAAACGTTTACATTTTGATCAGAAAAACGCCTTTAGCATCTGGGATTAGTTATATTTTTCTTAATAAGGTAACCATCTGGTTACTTACAACTTCTTGTGAAACTTAAGTTACAGTTACTTATTTTTTAGCAATGGATTGTGTATGTACGTCTTAAATTTTACTGGAGTTACCTCAATACAGGGTGTCCAAAAAATGGCGCATAAACGCGATGGTACGCTCTCGGGGCATTCTTAGGAATTCCTAGAAAATTGTCAAAATCCATCTGTTATATTCGTCGAGAAAAATGCGAACAAAGTTGCATAAATTCGGCAACACAGTCTAGGAAAATACATCTAAAAATCCCATCTATAAGTCTAAAAATCCCATTTATGAGTCTTGATCATACACTTTTGCACTAGATTTTATTGACGTTGTTGTCAGCTTCATTTCATGAAAATTTTGTAAAATTAAATTGATTATAAAAATGTAATTTGACCATTTAATAAATAAACAAATGGTTGAATAGTTTATGATATACTGTATCTTTGTATTAAACCATTTTTTTCGTTAATATTTGCTGTTATATTCAAGATATAAGCATTTAAAGTTTCGCACTTTGGGGCAACATATCTCCGAGGATAGATTTTTTTAACAATTTTCTGGGGCTCCCTAGACATGCCCCAACAACGTACCATCGAGTTTATGCGCCATTTTTTGGACACCCTGTATACAGGCTGACGCAAATTTAAGGGCCACCGTTCGGATCTTAAAACATACAAGGTCGGTTAAATAGCGACAAAGTTGCCAATAATAAAAAAAATAGACATAATGCATTTCTGTGAACTGTGACTCAGGGACCCATTTCATAAAAGTTACAAGCCTTGAATGGCAGGAGGCAGCGTCATTGACGTCTCCTGCCATTTGGGACTTGTCAACTTGCAATTTTTATGAAATGGGCCCTAATTCTGTGGCAAATGGCGACATGCCGATGCCAAACCACCCCACACACACATGAAATGGGCCCAAGATCTATTATATTGTAGAATCAAGAATAGCATAAACAGATAACAATTCACCTTCTGCCAAGATTTAACTAGTCGGTATAAGTTTTGATTTCATTTCTAAGTGCAAAAAAACGCCATGCATAAATTGATACAATAAATTGCACATCCACTACTCGCAAATGGTAAACACAGCCCTTGGCCAATTATAAGCAATTTTATCACACGCCAAAAAAAACGATAATAAGAAATAGGAAAAAAAAACAGCAAACTTTTTTTTAAAAGGTCAAATTATGTTTGACACAATATTTCAAAACAACAAAAGTGCCCACTTAATTAATTTTGTAACGTCAGCTCGTCGTATACTCTAAAAAGTAGTGGGGAATGTTTTTAGTTTACACAAATGTTTAAAAATTAATTAAAAAATAGTGGCTGGCTTAAACAAATCAAAATATGCTATAACGTATTCTGACAGGTATCCTCTTTAGCTAAAATGCAATATTTGGTCAAAATCTTTTACGTTGATATTCCCTATTGTGTATCAAAATTTGTACTTTTTACATAAATGGTAATAATTTTAACAATAAATAACCTTTGAACATAATCCAATTATTTCAAAATATAGATGTATTACTGTAAATTTAAGAATTAAATAATACATTTTTAAACCTTATTTTATTTATGGTCTTGACATTGAAACAATAAATAGTAAAGTTGTAAAATACCTACCCTTTCATTCATCAAACAGGTAAGATTAGGTATTTGGCTATTTTTAGACATAATGCTGTCGAAGCAGTTGGCAGTTACAGTTGAACTGAGTGTCTGGGAGCACCAAAAAAATTGCACAGATGGTCGTTTTGATCGGTCGTACGATCGAACTGTGTGTCTAGGGCAGGCATGTTCGTTACCATGATTTTATGCAATGTAATGGGCCTTGTTTAAAGTATTTTCACATAGCCTGTGTTAACATATCAATAGACAAACTGAAGTACATGAAGAGAAGTGACGCCGTAAAGACATGGAAATATTTGGAAAATTGCGAAGTTAACTTAACCTTTAAGCAAGAAGATCCTTCTAAAGCTCTGCTTGCAAACGATTTGGTGACTTGCCTCCATCATAAATTGTCCTCCTACTACTAGCATGTGTGACATCGTCAAAAAAGCAGTGCAGGATATCTTTGACTCCCTTATTCTTCTTAAAATCAACGACCTTCAGGAAGAGATCAGGGAACTTAAAAAGGAAAACACGTTATTATACGCACTTCTGACAAACTCTGATCCGGATTTTCCCCCTCTAAAAGGTCACAAACCATCACTACGCCAACGCCCTAAAATCTCAATTGGAAGGGCAAACGGCTATACCTAACCATAGTCAACAAAATCAACCCCCAAGGAACAAACCTACCCAAAAGGATTCTTCAAGAAAAATTACCCCCAAGGGGGCGGAACAACACCCACCGAGCAAAGAAGACAGTAATGGCAATTCTACCGCAAATTACAAAAAGCGTAGTCGTAATAGCAACGAAATTAAAGGTACAGGAAAAGGTGCAAGCATTCTCGTAAAAGCAGCCGAAGTTATGTCTCATCTTCATTCAGAGATTTGCTGGACCCAAAAGTAACAAATGAAGATCTCACAACACATTTAACGATGAACAAAATCTCATGATTCAAACTGGAAAAGTTAATTTCAAACCGTCCTGATGAGTACTCGTCATACAAAATTACACTTCCCATTAAAGACGTTAAAGCAGTTAAATATCCAGACTTTTGGCCTAATAATGTACGTATCAATAATTTTTTAGTACGTCTTTTAAAAAAGCCACAGAAACCAATTTGGAATTTAATTTATTCTACCCAAATGTACAATCTATCGGTGACTGTTTATTATGGTTGGAGCACATTGTAAACATTGAGAAATGTCAA
This sequence comes from Cartodere bifasciata, assembly GCA_963920755.1. Taxonomy (NCBI): domain Eukaryota; kingdom Metazoa; phylum Arthropoda; class Insecta; order Coleoptera; family Latridiidae; genus Cartodere; species Cartodere bifasciata. The sequence continues at coordinate 7,585,262 of OY987198.1, forward strand.
TTTGTGTGTGTCACTGAGCACTGGAAAAGTTCCCTACAGCTAGATTCCTATGTTTTAACCTGTCATCATCGTTTTGTAGAAATCTTGGTGAACACGGCGGCAGCGCTGTATATTGTAGTACTGCTTTTGCAAGCTAGGAACGCTCTGCTCTCAGTGTACCTTTAGATTTTGAATGTGCACCATCAGAGGTCTTGATAAATAACAAAAATATAATTATTTCTTATATTTATCGTTCTCCGTCTGGTGATATTAATGTATTCTTTGATAAATTAATCTCGCCGCTTCAAACTTTATTAATTTCTAACAATAGTTTTATAATCGTTGGCGATTTTAATGTCGAAATTTTAAAATTAGAACCAAAAAGCATTACATTTTTATCAATTTTACAAAGTTTTAACTTGGATTTTGCTATAAAAGAGCCTACTAGAACTACACTACTCTAGTACTTGTATAGATAATATTATTACGAATCTTAATTCTTTTAGCACGTTGGTTTTTCAATCTCACTTATCAGATCACCTTGCTTTAAAGTTATCGTTTCAGATTAATAATGAGTCATTTTTCTCCAAACCTAAAAATTACACCAGACCAGAGATAAGGTATTTACTAGATTGCGTATTGTACTAATGCGCAACCTAAATCAATGGGGACACTACTGAAGCTGCCATTGACAGCTTATTTTGTTGTGTTTTAACCATAAACCTATGAAGACAGGCGTGCTAACTCTAAAAACAGATTTTCCACAATTTAAATCGTGTAAAGGTTTTGGTATTTAGGGCGTTAAATTATAAGTCGTCATCAGGTACAAGGTATTTATTTTAGGGAACTTCCGATAAATACATTCAAGTGTCGATGTTAATTACTGACTGATTACTGATTATTAGAATTGCTTAATTTACTATTAGCCTACCACCTCTACAACTGTACACGCTATACAATAGGTTACAGCTATACAGGGTGTATGCCACACCTTCCTTCTTTAAAAGAATGGACTTTATACATGGCCATTGACGAAGAACATTCATTTAATATTTTGGTGATAAATTATTGTAGGAATAAAAATTGTGACTAAAATATTTTGAAGTTGTAAATGTACCTGAAATTTTTTAACTTGCGAACTAAACCTATAAATGACAGATGAAACTTAATATTACTAAAAAACCCAAATAAATATATGATTAAATAATTTGACGTTATGCGTCAGTAAATTATTAAGGTCTCCACCAACCCCTAGAAGAATTTACTCTTTTAGTTTAAAGAAGTTTTTAAATTAAAGAGGAAATACTAAAAAATAAAGTGTACTATCTGCTTTAGGTTATTAAATTTAAGTAAACTATTCTTGGTTTAGTGAGATATCCTGTTACTAAGTTGTTCTACATAAAAAAATATGATAGTGTGTAGGTAAGTGAAGTACCTATACTGCTACTACAAAGTTGATGTAGGTCGTTGCATGTGTGACCTATATCCTATTACTATTTTATAAAAATAACTTATATTAGCGGTACCGCGCGGTTAAATTATTCTCATTGAGAGTTTTTAATACACTTCGCGAAGTTTTTTAGCGATGAAAAGGTCGCACTCTATTTTTATGCACTGTCACTTCTTTTGATTTATTGTCCTTTATGGTGCAATTAACACCATCACAACTAATAACAGGGAAGGGACCCTTAAACCACGGATCAAATTTATTTCTATTTTCATTAGTGATAAGTACTAAATCTCCCGTATTAACGGTCATGGACTTGGCTTCCCTATCATAGGCAATTTTACGTTTCTCCTTAGCTTTTTCCAAGAATCCCTTGGCACGATTGTTTGCTAATTGAAGCCTAAACTTAACCTCGTTATGATACATGTCCATGTTATACACTGGATCAATTGAAATACCTAAAAGTGATTCAGGCATTTCCGGCCTTTTGGAATAAATTAACTCGAATGGTGTGTAGTTATGATACTCGCTGGGTGTTGTATTATAACAAAAACTGTAGTACCTGAGCCAGTCATCCCAATCTGCTTGAGATTCATTAATGTACATTCTCATGTACTCGTTTAAAACCCGATGGTTTCTTTCGCAACCGCCAATGCTTTGACTGTGATAAGCTGTTGAAATTTTGCGATTGATGTTTAATAATTTAGAAAGGTTATCTAAAACTTCGTTTTTGTACTCCGTACCCATGTCAGTTCTGATTTCTGCCATAGGCCCGTATACCAAAATAAAATCTTCAAAGATGGCTTTTGCGATGGTTTTTGCTTCTTTATTTGGAATTGGCACAATCACTACATATTTTGTTAATTCACACTGTATCGTAACTGCATACGAATTTCCGTTTGACGTTTTTATAAAAGGTCCGATCGTGTCTATACAAGTTATATCAAAGGCTTTTTGAGGTGTTGGCGTAATAACCATTGGTTCGATGGTTTTTGCCTTAATTTTGTTGAGTTGACATTGTTTGCAAACCTTAACATAGTTAGCTACATCTCGAGACATGCCTTTCCATCTATATTGCAGTCTGAGCTTTTTTAGCAGTTTCTTTTGACCGCAGTGACCTCCTGTCATGGGGTCATCATGATATTTATTCAATACTCCAGCGATATTCTCTGGCTTCTTGATAACTTGAGGATCCTCGACTATGATTATTCTTAAATTTTATAATGTCATTTCTCCTACCGTTTTCAACTCGTTGATTGTGCACAATGTAAATATAGAGCTATATTTTCGTAATATTACTCTTTCAAAATTGTTATCACCAGCCATTTTTTCAAGCTTAGACAAAATTTTCTCTAATGAAAATTTGTCGTTAGTGATGGTTATTTTTTCTTTAGCGCTGAGTTTAAATTTATACCATAAAAATATCCTTAAATATTTGGGCTTGATTTCAAATTGTGCTAACGGTAATTTATTTATCTTAAAGTTGTTACCACATTCGTAAATTTTTGGCTTATTTGTACTTACAACCTGAGTAGTACTGCTTGATTGGATTGTGTCGTTCTGAACTTTTTTGGACATTGATCTGGCTACGGCAAGTATTTGACTTGTCTTAGTAGAGATTTCCTTTAAATCGTCTATGCTAATTCTTGAGAGAGCATCAGCGCCTGCATTATCTCGGCCTTTAATATACTGAATTTCAAAATTGTACTCTTCCAGATCTAGTCTCATTCTTGTGAGCTTTGAGGAAGGATCTTTCATGGAAAACAAATAGATAAGACTTCTGTGATCAGATTTTACCAAAAATTTCTTTCCATATACAGGGTGTCCAAAAAATGGCGCATAAACGCGATGGTACGCTCTTGGGGCATTCTCATGAATCAATAGAAAATTGTCAAAAAAAATCCATCTCTTATATTCATCGAGAAAAATGGGAACAAAGTTGCATAAATTCGGCAACACAGTCTAGGAAAATACATCTTAAAATCCCATCTATAAGTGTAAAAATCTCATTTATGAGTCTTCATCATACACTTTTGCACTAGATTTTATTGACGTTGTTGTCAGCTTCATTTCATCAAAATTTTGTAAAATTAAATTGATTATAAAAATGTAATTCGACCATTTAAAAAATGAACTAATGATGGAATGGTTTAAAATAGACTAAAGCTTTGTATTAAATCATTTGTTTCGTTAATATGTGGTGTTATATTCAAGATATAAGCATTCAAAGTTTCGCACTTTGGGGCAGCATATCTCCGAGGGTATATGAGATAGATTTTTTTTAACAATTTTCTGGGGCCCCCTAGACATGCCCCAACAACGTACCATCGCGTTTATGCGCCATTTTTTGGACACCCTGTACATAGGGTCTGAAGTACTTGATGGCCCAATGTATAGCTGCCAATTCCTTTTCGATAGTTGACTTGTTGGCCTCTCCTTTTGTAAACGATCTAGATGCAAATGCGACGGGAAGTTCTATGTCACCGTTTGTTTGAGCTAATACTGCCCCGCAAGCTTCTTTTGATGCATCGGTAGTTAAAATGAATTCTTTGCTAAAATCTGGATACTGTAAAATTTGTGGAGATAACAGTGAATTTTTTAACTTAATGAAGGACTGTTGACATTCTTCTGTCCAAACAAATTTAGCTCCTTTTTTGGACAATTTGTTAAGTGGTTTCGCTATTTCTGCAAAATTCGCAATAAATCTCCGGTAGTAATTGCAGAATGCAACAAAGCGCTTAACTGAGTCAGCGTCTGTTGGCATAGGATACTTGTTTATGATCTCGTATTTTGACTCATCTGGTAAAATACCTTTGTCAGTGATTTTGTGACCTAGATACGTGACCTCATTTTTAAAAAATTTGCATTTTTCCGGATTTAGTTTTAAATTATATTTTCTGCAAGTATTAAACACTTTTCTGAGATTATTGAGGTGATGTTCTGTAGAACATCCGATGACTATTAGATCATCCATATAAAGGAATGCTTTCTCGGGTGTTATACCTGAAAATGCGATGGACATCATTCGTTGAAAGCTGTTCGGGCTGATCTTTAAACCAACTAGCTGAGTCGAGGCCGGTAGATCCGACTCTTGAGTTCATTTCTTACGTACAAATTCATTTTTTTGTTAGAATTATAGCGTTTTTTGATGATAGTCCAGTAGGTCCAAAACACAAAAAAAACCTTTTATGTTTTTAAAGACATGTCCAATATTTACATTGCATTTAACAAAAAATAGTTTTGGAATAATGAAAATTATACTGAACTTTTAAACCATAAAACCTTTACATGACCCTGAACCCTTGTCTTTTAATTATCCATTCTTTAAGTTTGACTTTACTAATCGTCAAATTATAAATCGTCTCCTGAAGATGACCTACTAGGTCCGAAACATAAGAACAACCTTTTATGTTTTTGAAAACATGTCCAACATTTACCTTGCATTTAACTTAAGATAGTTTTTTAATAATAAAAATCCTATTGACCTTTCAAACAATATGACCTTGACATGACCTTGAACTACTGTCCTTTGGTTATCCATCCTCCAAGTTTAAGACCTTTAACTATTGTGGTGTATGAGATAATTGAAGTCAAACTATAAATCGTTCCCTGAAGATGGCTTACTAAGTCCGAAACATAACAACAATCTTTTGTGTTTTCAAAAGCATGTTCAACATTTACCTTGCATTTATCTTAACATAGGTTTTTAATACTAAAAATGCTGTTGACCTTTCAAACCATATGACCTTGACATGACCTTGAACTCTTGTCTATTGGTTATCCATCCTCTAAGTTTGAGAGCTTTAACTATTGTGGTGCATGGGATAATTGAAGTCAAACTATAAATCGTTTCCTGAAGATGGCCCACTAAGTCAGAAACATAAGAACAACCTTTTGTGTTTTCAAAAACATGTCCAAAATGTACCTTGTATTTAACGTGACACAGTTTTTTAATAATAAGAATGCTATTGACCTTTAAAAAGATATGACCTTGACATGACCTTAAAACCCTGTGTTTTGTGTATCCATCCTTTAAGTTTGAGACCTCTAACTATTAAGGTGTATGAGATAATTGAAATCAAACTATAAATCGTTTCCTGAAGATGGCTTACCAAGTCCGAAACACAAGAGCAACTTCTTGTGTTTTCAAAAATATATCCAACATTTACCTTACATTTTCCTCAACATAGCTTTTTAATAATAAATATGCTATTGACCTTTTAATCAATATGACCTTTACATGACCTTGAACTCTTATCTCTTGGTTATCCATCCTCCAAGTTTGAGACCTTTAACTATTATGGTGTATGAGATAATTAAAGTCAAACTATAAATAATTCCCTGAAGATGGCTTACTAAGTCCGAAACACAAGAACAAGCTTTTGTGTTTTCAAAAACATGTCCAACATTTACCTTGCATTTACCTTAACATAGATTTTTAATAATAAAAATGCTATTGACCTTCAAAAAGATATGACCTTGACATGACCTTGAACCCCTGTCTCTTGTGTATCTATCCTCCAAGTTTGAGTCCTCTAACTATTGAAGTATTGGAGCTATGTCAATGCAAACATTGACATTTGAAAACGTCATAGCTCTTTTCCTAGACATAGAATTTTTTTTAAAAATTTTTAACACAAAGGGCCCTCCGAAAGAATATGTTTAAGCAAAAAAAAATCACAATATTTTGGGCTAGATTTTTTTTTTCATGCAATATCTACTAACCTTGACCAGTGGTCAGTATGACCTTGTGGTCATCTTGACCACAAGACTTTGGTATTTACTTATGCCAAGTTTGAACCTTTTACCTAATACCATAATTGAGTAAATTACGGTTAAAGAAATTTTTTGCTCCGTACATCCATCCATCCTAACATACACCAAAGTGATATTTTTTAATAACAACCCAGTGGATGGTCCGATCGATATGATTCTAGTATCAAAAGATCGGTAATTTTTTGTAGCATCTTTCCAACACCCCTAACATTTACGTATCTTGCTTCGTTTAGGCACAGTTTCAAAAAAACATCGATTTTCAGAAATTGCAATTACAATAGTACATTTCCTTTAGAGAAATGAACTAAAAGGTAGTCTAGTAAACCTATAAGATCCAGAATCTACACTAAAAGATGTTACATCTCTGGAATTTTCTTCTAATGGTATTTGATGAAAGCCTGACATTAGATCTAGAACAGAAAACCACTTGGCTCGACCTAACTGATCTAAAATGTCGTCTATTCTTGGTAAAGAAAACTTATCTGCAACTAATTTTTTGTTTAATTGCCTAAAATCGATGACAAGACGCCACTTCTTTTCATCGTTTGTAGATTTCTTTGGCACTAATAGAATGGGACTGTTATATTCTGAAACCGACGGTTCAATTATTTCATCTTCGATCATTTTCTTGATTTGTTTGTTGATTTCCGATTTTTGAGCGTTCGGCGTTCGATAGTTCTTTGCATTAAATTGGATATCATACTTGAAACCTCTGTAATTTTTTGGCAATTTATTGTACCTTGTAATTTAACTGGAATGTGACCCTGGTATGCTGGAGTTATTTTTCCCATGGTTTTTCCTCTGGCCCCTCCCCCCGAAGCAGATGCTTTATCAGTATATGAACATTGTCCATGGGCATCCCAAAAAGAACATTATTTGTACTTTTTTATATTATTTACAACTTTATTATATTCTTGAATGTTCATATTTGTCACATACCAACCCTTATACCTACTATGACTTGTAATGTTTATTAATAATCATACGAATATATTTTACGTTTCAAATATTAAAAATGTCTTTTTAAAAAAAAACTTTATTACATAAAAGACAAGTCGGAGATGCTATAAGTTTTGATGATAGAAATGGAATGATCTAGTGTGTGTTTTTTGAAATGCTTAAGGCCAAGAAAGAAACACTACACTTTTTAACAAATACCGAGAATATGCAAAACTGCGCTTTTAGCAAAGTAGGTACTTTGTAAAACTACGTGTTAAATAAAAGTCGTAAGTACTTTTATTTGGATACCTATCTTGCTAAATGAAATAATTAAGATTTTAAAAAGATTAACATTGAATTCGGATTTATAACATCTCCCCCATATAAAATGAATTTGCAATAAGGTTAAATGACTTATTAGTCCGGTGCGTAAGGGAAATTAATCTGCATTTTGAGGTAGAAACATGAAATTTGAAACATATGTTCCTTAGAATATTTAAAAAATGTTTGGATATGGAACCCTCCTGAGAAAGTCCCAGGAGCCCCCCAGGGGGGCCCTCTTTATTTGAGGTTTGTAGAATTTTTTTTTAAATAACTGTTTATGATAAATGTTTAAAAATTAGATGGATGATTAATAATATGTTAGTCTTTAACTCCATATTTTTTTTTTTGGAAAAAAATCCCCACTGGTGCCCCAAATTTTCATTTTTATGATTTTTGATTATTTCTTAAAAAACTATTTTTAAATTCAAAATTATACAATTTAAAGATTCTTTTTACACATTTAAACAATTGACCCACCCAAAATATATGTTAACCCCCCCAAAATCCCCCTTTGCCAAAAATTTTACATTTTCATAATTTTTTTTACCAACTGTGCAAGATGAAAGTTGGACAATTAAATAAAAAATCACTATTATTACTATTTTGAGAAAAGAAAATTTATTTTAAGACCCCCAACGGCTTTCCCCTCCCCCTAACGCATTTTAATTTTTTCTTTAATATTGTTTTGATCTAGAATTATACAGGGTGTTGCAAATCTATGGGTCTATTAGAAGTATCTGGAGAACCGCTTTACCTAGCGCTCTGATTTTTTTTTATTAATTCTTAGGACATAAAATCTATAGCTCTAAAATATTTTGAAATTTGGGCGACTTCCGGTTATACCGGAAACTGACACCCACTTCCTTATTTTAAATGGAATACCCTATTTTTTATTACGGATTTGGATTCCTTTTTAAATTTAATGATAACTTTGTTAATATGACCATACCCCAAATTTGGGCCGTTTTCCTGGAAAAAATTATTTTCTCCAAGATTTGACTTTCGCAACTGTTTTGAAAACAGTTTATTTTTAAAACATGAATTAATTTTTCGTAATAAAATTTAAACCACTTATTAACAAAGCCCAAAGGAATGTTTAACAAAAAAAAAATTAGCATTTTTACTAACCGGAAGTGGAAATTTTTTTGGTTAAACTTAAGAAAATTAAAAGTGATTTTTCCCAAAAAAATCAAATGCAACTATTATCTTTTTATTAGCCCAAGAGATTGCTTTTTTTATTTGCTTTCAATTGGTACTATGGTTCCCTATACCGATTCTTAACCGTTTTGGGGATACGCGCAAAATAAGGAAATTCCCAAGTAAAGCTCGTGCTCTTACATTACCAGGTACTGTTATAAGTGGTATTTCCATTACGATTTAGCATATTTTTATTTTTTAAGTTTTACAGCCCATAGAAATCTAAAACGCACCCAAAAGATGTTTTGGGGGATTGGGGGAAAGTTAGATACAATTTAAAGTGGTTGCGCTTTTTAATTGTGCATACGTGCGTTTTTTTCTTTGTAATTATGGTAAAAACATGAAAATTTTATTTTTTGGAAATGTTTTGGGGGTCTTGGGGACTGGAGAAAGTTAGCCAAAATCTAAAATGGTTCATTTTTGTTTTTGCATAAGTCCATTTTTTTGTTCTTTTAATTATGTTAAAAAATTTCAAATTTAAATATTTTTTTTTGAAAATGTTTTGGAGGTCTGGGGGCGGAGGAAAGTTAGCCAAAATCTGAAATAGTTCGTTTTTCTGTGCAAGTGTGCATAAAAATAAGGTAAATCGTAATAGAAATACCACTTATAACAGTACCTGGTAATGTAAGAGCACGAGCTTTACTTGGGAATTTCCTTATTTTGCGCGTATCCCCAAAACGGTTAAGAATCGGTATAGGGAACCATAGTACCAATGGAGAGCAAATAAAAAAAGCAATCTCTTGGGCTAATAAAAAGATACTAGTTGCATTTGATTTTTTTGGGAAAAATCACTTTTAATTTTCTTAAGTTTAACCAAAAAAATTTCCACTTCCGGTTAGTAAAAATGCTAATTTTTTTTTTGTTAAACATTCCTTTGGGCTTTGTTAATAAGTGGTTTAAATTTTATTACGAAAAATTAATTCATGTTTTGAAAATAAATTGTTTTCAAAACAGTTGCGAAAGTCAAATCTTGGAGAAAATAATTTTTTCCAGGAAAACGGCCCAAATTTGGGGTATGGTCATATTAACAAAGTTATCATTAAATTTAAAAAGGAATCCAAATCCGTAATAAAAAATAGGGTATTCCATTTAAAATAAGGAAGTGGGTGTCAGTTTCCGGTATAACCGGAAGTCGCCCAAATTTCAAAATATTTTAGAGCTATAGATTTTATGTCCTAAGAATTAATAAAAAAAAAATCAGAGCGCTAGGTAAAGCGGTTCTCCAGTTACTTCTAATAGACCCATAGATTTGCAACACCCTGTATACACTTTCACGATTCTATTTACAAATTTATATCCTTGACCCCCCAAAATATCTGTTACATTTTGTTAATGGGGAGAGGGAAGCATTTGGGGGTCTTACAATAATTTGTTTTCCAAAGATAATAACTTTTGTGATTTTTTATTGGATTATTCAACATTTATCCTGCACAGTTATTAAAAAAATTATAAGTATGTCAAATTTTTGGCAAAGGGGATTTTGGGGGGCTAACAGATATTTCGGGGGGTCAAGGATATAAATATGTGAAATGGGGTCGTGAAAGTGTATTTGATTCTAAAATAAAACAATAATAAAGAAAAAATTAAAATGCGTTAGTATATATATATATTCGTATGATTATTAATAAACATTACAAGTCATAGTAGGTATAAGGGTTGGTATGTGACAAATATGAACATTCAAGAATATAATAAAGTTGTAAATAATATAAAAAAGTACAAATAATGTTCTTTTTGGGATGCCCATGGACAATGTTCATATACTGATAAAGCATCTGCTTCGGGGGGAGGGGCCAGAGGAAAAACCATGGGAAAAATAACTCCAGCATACCAGGGTCACATTCCAGTTAAATTACAAGGTACAATAAATTGCCAAAAAAATTACAGAGGTTTCAAAGTTGATATCCAATTTAATGCATTTGGAGTCAGATTATGTAATTCATAAAAACCGCCTTCAAAATTGGTGTTTGGACAGTCCTCTACAATATGTTTAATAGTTTCTGGAGATTCACCACATTCACATAATGGACTAGGTAGTGCATTCCACTTATATAACATATCATTGCAACGTCCGTGACACGTTCTTAGACGATTAACAGCACTCCAAATCTTCCTCGGCTGATCAAAACCTGGAACCTCTTGAGTAGGATCATCGATTAATTCCTTATTGGACACATCAACATTTTGCCAAATGAGTTTCCAAGCATCGGATACTGAATAGGGCTCATGTATATATTCCTCTTGCCATAAGGGCTTCCTCGATTTTAACCGGTTGGGGGGCAACCTCTGCAAATCTTGGTTTATGGGAAATTTGTCCAACTCGAAATGTATCTTGTCCCACTCTCTTTTAGTCGCATGTCTTCTTCTTATGTCAGGGGGTGCTATGTTTGACAAGACTGGCAACCAAGGCGTAGGTGTTGACTTCATTGTACCTGAAATTATTCTCATGGTTAAATTTAATTGGGTGTCAATTTTAGGAACATGGCAGCTGTTAAGCCAAACAGGACAGCAATACTCCGCTGTTGAATAAACAAGTGCCAATCCCGCTGTTCTTAAAGTATGAGCATTTGCACCCCAACTAGTTCCCGCCAATTTACTTAAAATATTATTTCTAGTTTTAATTTTTTGTCTCACTTTTTCCAGGTGATTATTATATAACAAAGAGCTGTCCAATGTAACTCCAAGATAAGTAGGATAGAAATTATGTTTTAATAATACTCCATTACAGTTAATTTGAAGTTGTCTAAGTTTTTGATGATTATTAAGATGAAAACATGAAACTTCTGTTTTAGATGGATTTGGACATAGTCTCCACTTTTTAAAGTAATTAAACATTATGTCCAAATCAGTAGATAAGGAAGCCTCTATTGTTTGAAAATCACTATGTTGAAAAGTTAATGCCAAATCATCAGCATAAATAAATTTACGGGAAGTAGTCTGGGGTAAATCACTAGTATATAAATTAAACAAAAGTGGTGCTAAAACTGAACCCTGGGGTAAACCATTGTTCAATGTTTTAAATTTACTACTTTTTTCCCCAATAAAAACTCTAAATCTCCTATTTATTAACATATTTTCTATAAGGCCTACAATTTTACCACATGGAATAGTATTATATAGTTTATGAATTAAACCATCCTTCCAAACCGTGTCATATGCAGCAGTTAGATCTACAAAAGCTACTCCTGTTTTTAATCGATTTTGAAAACCTGCTTCAATATGAGAAGTTAGTGCCAAAACCTGATCACAACAGTTTCTATTTTTTCTAAATCCAGCCTGCTCAATTGGAAGAACCTCCTCAATACATGGGTAAATTCTTTGATAAAGTAACCTTTCTAAAACCTTATACAGTACACTCAACAACGAAATCGGTCTATAGCTTGATGCTTCTTCAGCTGGTTTTTCTGGTTTCAAGATGGCAATAACTTTGGCTTTCTTGAAGTCCGATGAAATATTACCTGATGCTAAAATATTATTATAAAAAGAAAGTAACCATTGTAATGCCCTATTTCCAAGATGTTTAACAAACTCAGGAAAAATTCCATCAAAACCTGCTGCTTTGCGATTTTTTGTTAAAGTAATAGCTGCTTTAAGTTCTTCAATAGTAAATGGACTGGAGAATTCGTCTGAGGGAAGTGTAATTTGCCTCTTTTTCTTTAATGAACGTTTGATTTGTACAATAGTGGAATTTGTTAATTTAACTGAATTTGACACATTCACCAAGCGAGTTGCAATGGAATTTGGATTCACATTTGATACCGATTTTTTAGTACCTTTGGCGGCCCCCAATTTTCTCAATAATGCCCAACTACTGCGACTGGAATGTGTAAAATTCATTTGTTCCATTAACGAATTCCACTTTTCTTTCCTAGAATTATTTAAAGAATTTAATATTGCATCCGCATTGTCTGGATTTGGGTCATTTTGATAAGTATTAAACAGATTTTCTGTTTCATTAGACCAACCTGGAATATATTCTTTACGATAACCTCTAGGAATTGTTCTCTTCGCTGCACCCTTTAAAACGCCCACAAACCTAGAGTAATTTTTCACTTCTGGGGGAATCCAACGTAAATTAGTATCTACCTGTTGTTTAAATTGTAACCAATTTGCCCTTTGAAAATTCCAACGAGGCTTTTCTAGAGATGTTGCTAGAGGAATTTGAATACCTACACAAATTAAAACTGGCCTATGTTGACTATGAGGAAAATCACTTAACACTGAACGAGTTGTTTCAAGAGGTCTGGAATTGTTATTCTCAGAAACAAAGCACAAATCAGGATTGTAATCTCTTCTCCATCTTGCAGAATGAAAACTTTTCCTATCTTTAGCATCAAAAATTAAATGTAAGTTGTTAATATCCATCCAAGTAACCAAAGATGTGCCATTCCTATCATTATCTGCATATCCCCATAAATTATGATGACTGTTGAAGTCGCCTGCATAAACTGCGGGATGTGGTTGATGAATATTGATGTCCTCTGGCCAATCTATATTTGGTGGTTTATAAATATTAATTATGTAAGTGTTTTGTACTTTAACAACAATGATATAAATATCATTTACAGTTTGTTTAAGTACAACGTCAAAATCGGTAATATTGTCTCTAATATAAGTGGCCAAACCATGTATTGGACTATTGATGCTTTCCAAAAGGATAAATCCAGAAATATCTCCCCTTGCCTGAAGTTGTTGGTCATTAGCAGTATGCGTTTCTTGGAGAAGAATGACATCTACTTCATTTTCCTTTGAAATTTTGCTAAGATATTCGGATTTATCTTTTGAAATGCCCTCAATATTCAATTGCAATACATTAATGCTTGGCCCAATCACTCTTGCATTCCTAAAACACACGCGAGACCGGGAGAGATCCTGAACTCCCCTAATGGGAGTAAAGGACCTAGTTCGGCCATCCAAGCGACGACTATTTTGAACTTCAATATCTTGAAATCCATGATGAGCCCCCAATGGCTGGCTGTCGTCCATCATCAACCGTAGGTTTGTAATTTTCGTAAAAATCTAAAAACTTGAGCAAAAAAAATGCGTTAGTGGGGGGGGGGAAAGCAGTTGGGGGTCAAAAAATGAATTTTCTTTTCTTAAAATAGTAATAATAATGATTTTTTATTTAATTGTCCAACATTTATCCTGCACAGTTGGAAAAAAAAATTATGAAAATGTAAAATTTTTGGCAAAGGGGGATTTTGGGGGGGTTATCATAAATTTTGGGTGGGACAATTGTCTAAATGTGTAAAAAGAATTTTTAAATTGTATAATTATAAATTTAAAAATAGTTTTTTAAGAAATAATCAAAAATCATAAAAATGAAAATTTGGGGCACCAGTGGGGATTTTTTCCCAAAAAAAAAACATGGAGTTAAAGACTAACAAATTATTAATCATCCATCTGATTTTTAACCATTTATCATAAACAGTTATTTAAAAAAAAATTCTACAAACCTCAAATAAAGAGGGTCCCCCTGGGGGGCTCCTGGGACTTTCTCAGGGGGGTTCCATATCCAAATATTTTTTAAATATTCTAAGGAAAATATGTTCCAAATTTCATGTTTCTACCTCAAAATGCAGATTTCCCTTATTTTTGGAACCTTACGCACCGGACTATATTGAAAATTATAAAACATAGTATTATAAAATATAAAAAAAATGAACTTATTCTATAAAATTAAACTTGAGCAAGCAAGTATAAAATGAATTAAACAATAGAAATAAAACATTATAAAATTAAAGTCGCTTTTGGAATTGAAGTCGAGTCCGGGGTACTGCAAAAACTGTCTCGTCCGACCCGGAGGGATGATTCTCGAGCGACAGGCTGATTGATGGACGTCTTGAAATGGTCGAACCCACATTACAGTAGTTGAATATTTGGGAAGAACAGGACCGTTTATTGTCGTCATCATTGCCAGGGTTGGACTTCAGTAAATTGGTGAATTTTCTTCCTTTACAGCATTTTATTAAAATCCAAATAACAATTGCGGAGATGATAAACGTTAAGGCGTAGATAAAGGAACCATTGTATTTTGTAATGAATGGCTCGTTAATTATGTTATTTAGATTTTCGTCGTATTCTTTAAGTTTCTCTTGGGCGATGCGAAGTTCGTCAAGATTGAGGTGATTGATCTTTACTGGTTTTAATGGTGGTAAAGATTCTTTAATTGGTACATTTTTACAGCAATCGAACTCAATTTTTGGGATAATGAGCTCCGATGAAACAGTTTCGTTTTCTTCTGTCATGGCGTAAACTCGGGTTGTACCAATGAAGCAACTGCACTTTGGTTCCAACATTAGCAATGAGTTAGCTGCGATTATTTCGGTTTGACTATTTTTTCCGGGACATATAGTTGTGATTGGCAGAGGATTGGAGACAACAATCAACCATTTGTTGTTTGAAAGTTTTTGAACATTGTAATCTTCAATATCAGCAATGACCTTTTCACAAGTACTGGAGATTCGATTTTCAGCAAGGGCGATAACTTCACATGGAGATTCGATAGTGATTGATTTTGGGAAGTGATCGTAACATATTTGCATTTTGTTGTCCAGCATTTCTGAACAGTCTTCTTTGTTTACCGACGAATACTGCTTGCTATCTCTAGACATCGCTAAATATTTATGAGAAGGAATAAAGGTATGGAACAGTTTGGATCTGGGATCTCGTTGGTGCAGCAAAAATATGAAATAAATCATAATCAGAATTTTCAGTAATCGGTACGTTTAAAATAAAAATTATTCTTTCATTTATTTGAAAGGCTTCGATTTTGATCAAAGTCATTATCTTAGACAGATGTTCATGTGTTGCGGAAAAAGGTAACTGACCATGAGTTAACTTTGGTATGACATTTTGAAGTTGTTGTAAAAGTCCGTCTGGCTCGATAACTGCAGGGTGAATAATTTTTAAACGTGCAAATGTAATGCTGTTAATGATATTATTTAATTCATCAAGAATTATTGTGTTGGACTCAATAATTTGTTCCAAAATTACCAAAATATTAATTTGCCATTTTTGAATGCTACTTTGGGTTCCCAATAGTTGCAATTCTTTATTGATTATCGCAAGGTCTTCATTAAGGGTTTGCTCGTCAACATTTAGTCTAGCTAATGTACTATTGAAATTTTGAATTGTGCTAGACACAATTTGTATTTGATTTTTCATAAGTAATTGGAGACTCTTATCGTCTTGTTCGAGCTTGTTGATACACTCATTATAGTATTCACCGTCAGAGGCGTCTAAGTTACCAGTGATAACTTTCCATACGCTACCTATGCCGTTTATTATACCTCGTTTAAATTTTTTGCCAATATTTAAATTTATCTCGGAGAATTTTTGTCTTATTTCTTTATTTATAGCTTCTAGAAATGAAAGCTGTGCCGAAAATGGTAGTTTAATTGAAATATCGGTATTATTGTTGACTAATAGCATCAATTGTTTATGAACTCGTCTATTTTCTTGATAAGCATTTTTAATGTAAGTTAAATTTTTGTAGACCAAAATTTTCCAAATATCATTTGATATTTTAATGGTACCTTCTCGTTGGAAGAATATACCAAGTTTTGAAATTATTGGTTCTATTCTTGCGGTGGTTCCGAGGATGGCCCTGGAACAAGGGAAGCTAATTTTAATCGATCGAAATTAATTACTGATTTTTTATTAGAGTTAAGCTCAACTTCGGCCGTATTTTCGCGTACTATTCGAATTATTTTGTATGGGCCGTTATATTTATTTTTGACTTTATTTCCAATTTGTGAATTTTTAACATACACAAAATCATTTACTTTATACTGGTATTTGTTTTTAGATACGTGCTTATCAAATCGCTCTTTTGATTTTTGTTTTGAATTTTAAATATTGTTCTTAGCAATTTCAAAAATATAATTTGCGGTATTTTTTAAGTCATTGACGAATTTTGTTTGAAGTTCGTCTTCACTAAATAATTGTTCATTATCAAGGTCTCTAATGTGACCAAAAATTAATTCTTCAGGAGTAAATTTAGTAGAACTAGATTTACTTCTGTTATATGATTTTATAGCATAGGGTAAACCTTCTAAAATAGGTTTATTGGGATTGTCAGCATGAAATGCTCTTAAGGAGTCTAACAAAGTCGAATGAAACCTTTCGACCGTGGAATTCGACTGAGGATGTGCCACTGCACTATGTGTTAGACTAAACTTGTATAATTTTGCTAAATCGTTTAATAATTTGTTGTCAAATTCAGCTCCAACATCAGAATGAATTCTTTTAGGAATGGGAAAGTGTTGAAAGTAAACCAATAACTTTTCGACAACAGAAGAAGCTTGTTTATCGTTTACGTGATAAGCTTGGGCGAATTTTGAAAAATTATCGACAATAGTTAATAAAGTATTGCCTCTACAGATATCTACTAAATCAATATTTAAATATTCAAAGGGCTTATCCGGTGTTTCTGTGATAACTAACGGATAATCCAGATTTTGTCGATTGGTTTTTGTTTTATTACAAGTATCGCAAGCTTTAATATAATTTTCTACATCAGTTCTCAAATTTGGCCAAATGTATCGATCTCTGATACGTCTAAAAGTTTCATTAATGCCTTTGTGCACTGAAGTTTTACTTGTATGAAAATTAAACAAAATATCCTGTCTTTCTTCTTCCGGAGGGGTAGTAACAATGTCATGACATATTGTAAATGTAATATCAACCTCGTTAAAAATAAAAGATAACATGTCTAAAAAAGGTAAGTGTCTTATCGGATTAACAAAGTAGTTGTTACCTACAGGGAGTTCGCTTTTTATGCGTAACAGAATCCTAAAACAGTCTTTAAGACTTAGCGATTCTAATTTAAATGTTGGAATTTTTAGAATAAAGTATTTTCTATTAGGTAGTTTTAAACTTTGTTTCACGGTTAATAATTCGTCTAAATTCAAATTTTGATCGTCTGGATCAGGACAAGTATCTTTAATTAAATCGCTCACATGAGGATTGTTTGAATTAAAAACTTGTGGTACAAAACAAATAATATTGTTGTGTGAATTAAACATTACACCATCATTAGTTTGATTTATCATGTCTAAATTTATAAGGGATTTCTTTTTTCTCTCAGAAATAAATCGTTCGAATTTTTCTTGGAAATCCAATAAATTATCGTCAATTTCATCTTCTGAATCAGATGAAGAAATTGCTTCATTTTGATTATTTAAAGCATTTATTTTTATTCGCGATAGCGCGTCCGCATTACAATTTCTTTTACCAGATTTATGTACAATTTCGTAAGTGAATTCTTCTAATTTTAAACGCCACCTTGCTAAACGAGAACCGGGGTCTTTAATAGAAAAAAGCCACACTAGTGGTTTGTGGTCAGTGACTATTTTAAATTTTCTACCATAAAGATAAGGCCTAAAATGTTTTGTGGCCCACACTATAGATAACAATTCTTTCTCTATAGTGGAGTATCTCGTTTCAGCACCGTTTAACGTGCGAGACGCATAAGCGATAGGTAGATCGGTACCTATTTCGCCTTGGGATAGTACAGAACCAACAGCAAAATTGCTGGCATCGCAAGTTAAAATAAATTCTTTTTCATAGTCCGGGTAAATAAGAATTGGACTCGTAGTTAAGAGTTTTTTACAATTCTCAAATGCCTCGTAACACTCTGCATTAAAGTCAAAAGGTACATCTTTTTTTAATAATTTTGTCAATGGTTTAGTGATTTTTGAATAATCTTTAACAAATCTGCGATAATATCCTGTTAAAGCTAGAAAAGATTTAATACACTTCGGTGTTTTTGGTAAAGGAAAGTTAATAATGCATTGAATTTTATCCGGATTTGGTTTTACTCCGTCTCTGGTTACTAAATGACCAAGATATGCGACTTCTTTCTTGAGAAACTCGCATTTATCACGGTTGTATTTTAAAATTACAACTGTCTAATCTTTGAAATACCGAATTAATCCGTTTAATATGCTCATCTAGAGTACTTGAAAAAATAATAATATCGTCCATGTAAACCATGCACATTTCATTTTGAAGACCTACTAAAACATAATCCATCACCCTTTGAAACGTAGAGGGTGCATTTCGCAACCCAAAGGGCATGCGCAAAAATTCATATTTTCCGTTCTCAATATTAAATGCCGTTTTAGAAATGTCGTTTTTGTCAACCTCAATTTGGTGAAAACCACTTGCCAAGTCAATTAAACTAAAATATTGACATTTGCCAAGCTGGTCCAACAAATCTTCGATATTGGGTAATGGATATCGATCACCAACTGTAACCTCATTTAGTTTTCGGTAATCGATAACCAATCTCCATTTTTGAACACCTGATGCGTCTATTTTTTTGGGCACAACCCAGACGGGTGCTGACCACGGACTTATAGAGGGTCGAATTATATTTTGATCCAGCATTTTAGAAATTTGTTTTTTAACTTCATGTTTATGAATTTGCGGATAACGGTAAGTTTTTGAAAAAACTGGTTTAGAATCTTGTGTGTCAATTGTGTGCTTTATTTCGTTGGTAAACGATAGCTTATCGCCTTCTAAATAAAATATGTTTTTATAATTTAAACAGATGTTTTCTATCTCACGCCTTTCTTCACTATTTAGATGATTTAATCTAAGTTGGGATAGAATTTCATTATCTCGGTTAGAACAAGCAATATTGTTTAAAGAAGTTTTTTCAAAAGGCACTTCGATTATTGGTTTCAATTCAATTTTTGGAACAATAAAAGTTTGATTTTTTTCAGAACTGTTAATAATTGTTGTTATGACTTTGCCGTTTTTAATTCTTACCAAAGAATTGGGAATTTTTAAATGATCACCTATTTTTGTTTCAGAAATTTGCCCTTCCGTGAGATTATTTTTATTAAGGACGGGAATTTCTATCGCCTGAATAGATCTTGAAGTGACAGAAATTTCTAAATTTGGTACATTTTGTTCATTTGGATCAATTACAAAAATGGGCAGTTCCTTAAAATTCAAAATTAGTTTTTGATTAGCAATGTCAATAGTACCTTGAAATTTTTCCAAGAAGTCATATCCAACAAGCCCATCAAATTTGAAATTAAAATCAATAATATAATATTTTTGAAAGCATTGAGTATCTGCGACATTTAAGGTTATGGATTCTTTAAGAATGGTTTTGTTTGTGTCGCAGTTTATGCCGTTAATGATTAAATTTTCGGGATTGGGTTTTATTTTTAAAGTATTGAAATAATTCCTGGTGATAAGACTTATCGGTGAACCAGTGTCTAACAAAAACGTGGCACCGGATTTGTTTTTTATGTAAATGAGTCTGTTAGGAACATTTAATATTGTATTGAGTCTGATGGCAGGCTCTCGTACGTTTCGTACATTTCTAATTCGGGTTGGGGTAATTGTTGAGGAACCAAGGCACCCGCTTGACCCTGTTCCTCTTGGAAGTTTAAAGGATTCTCGATTGAATGCACTTCTCGTTTTATATTATTATTTGGGTAATTTGGATGACCGCTTGCACCGGGTTTATTAAAATAGTGATTTGCACCGGACTGATTATTTAGTCCGCTCGTGCCTGGATTTGAACCTGATGAGGTTGGATTTTGATTTTGTAATTTAAAACACTCAGTTATCAAGTGACCGGGTTTTTTACAATAATTACATATTTTGGTATTGGAACTAGGATTTTGTTCGGCTTTAATATTTCCGTAATTATTTTTAGGAAAAAGATTTTTACCAGGAGTTGGTTTTGCTGGTTTAGAAATTCTAAAATTTTTCAGATACGCAATATTTTCTTCTTCTATGAGATATCTCTCCGCTTCATCTAAATCTAAAGGTCTTTGAGATCTTATGATAGAACCAAATGGTTCATTTAACCCTGCTAAAAATGTTTTTAACGCAATTTTTTCGTGAGATTTACGTAACGCCGCCCGTTCGACAGCATTTAAGTCATCGTCCATAGCGATACTAGTTCTTACTTTTGTTAACAGGTCTTCGATTCTTTGAACATAAGCGCGAGGTGTCTCGTTTTGTCTTTGAAATGTAGAAGTCAAATCGCGTAAGAGACCTTCTGTATCTCTACAATCACCAAAATGTCCCACCAACAACTCTTTTATGTCATCCCATCTGTGCATTTGCCTTGAAGCAATAAAGCGTTTTGCTTTACCTACTAGTTTGCTTTTTAAAAGAAATATCATTGCATCAAGATCTCTTCCCTCGACTTGTGTTAAAACAAAGTCGCAAGCTTCTATAAAATCATTTAATAAACTTTGATCTCCATCGAACTCCGGGATCATGTCTTTTAATTCTCTAAGTGAGAATTGAGCCATTTTTTAATTTAATTTATTTCTTTCTTTCACAAATAATGAAATTTAGTTACTTTAAATTCTGTGTATGATTTAAGGAATTTTTTTTTTTTTATTTGTATTTTATACACTTTACCACAAAGGTTTAGGAAAAGGATAAAAAAAAAATCTAGCGGTGCTCAGAAACAACAAAACAATACTGTACTTACACGGTAAACAGCAGGATTCCAATTTGCATCTCCAATGTTTCGAGCCGCTGATAAAAATGGTTCAATAACAACTGGTCTTCAGGAAAGGGGCCGCTGAGACTTGATTGTAATGTCCACACGTAAACTTATTTTTCACAATAATCTGCTTCTTGACACTCTGAGAGTCCGAGAAAGGTTCCGCCGGAAATCTTCTTGGTGTACTTAGCCAAACGAAACGTAAGTTCTTTATTTCACTTTTAAAGTGTTGGAACACACGAAAAACTCGAGAAAGGGTCCGCCGAATCTTTCTTTGTGATCCTACCGACTGCGCCAAATTTTACGTTTCAAATATTAAAAATGTCTTTTTAAAAAAAAACTTTATTACATAAAAGACAAGTCGGAGATGCTATAAGTTTTGATGATAGAAATGGAATGATCTAGTGTGTGTTTTTTGAAATGCTTAAGGCCAAGAAAGAAACACTACACTTTTTAACAAATACCGAGAATATGCAAAACTGCGCTTTTAGCAAAGTAGGTACTTTGTAAAACTACGTGTTAAATAAAAGTCGTAAGTACTTTTATTTGGATACCTATCTTGCTAAATGAAATAATTAAGATTTTAAAAAGATTAACATTTATATATATTAGTTCTTTATATAAACTGGTGTGTGGTCGTTTAGGCGAAGTTTCTGCTGATAAAAATTATTTGTTGTGAGTTGTTCAGATTTATCTCCAAAAATATCTTTATACTCTCTGCATAGATTAGACATATCTTCCTTTACAAGTTCAGGAATATCAGTTGTTAATTGTTGCATAATATCTTTATTACTGTTACTTTTATTATGCTCTACATGAAATACTGAAAAATTTGATAATCTTACAGTTTCAAGATCAGATGTTTTTATTGCTACACTTTCTAATGTTGTGTTTATTATTTTCACAAGTGGGTTACTGCCTGATGTTATTGTTCCTGCGACAAATATTCCTGGTGCTAATTCCTTATTCTTTATAACAACGTCTTCCGTGAGGTTTTTAAGCTTGTCGACGTATCTTATTACTTCACAACGGGGTGGAATAATAAGGACATCCTCTTCGGGACTATTGTAGATGGGAATGGTTAATTCTTTGCGACCATTCCTTATGGTCATTGTCCAGTAAGCATAGTCTAAGCGGCATTGGTATCTTGAGATAAAATCTCTTCCTAGGATACCATCAGCAGGGATCGGGAAATCTTCAGCAACTATGTGAAATGTGTGCTGAATTGCAGCCTCTTCCATATAGATCACAGTATTTGTCGTTGCTATTGATCTTGTAACGCCCTCTGTTACGCCCTTGATTGTACTTACTTGACCACGGTCTACAATTTGGTTGTGATTTATTTTGGTTCTTTTGAACAAAGATATATCCGCACCGGTGTCTACAAGCAGCAAAAT
Source organism: Cartodere bifasciata (assembly GCA_963920755.1). NCBI lineage: Eukaryota > Metazoa > Arthropoda > Insecta > Coleoptera > Latridiidae > Cartodere > Cartodere bifasciata. Next base: position 7,607,811 of record OY987198.1, read on the forward strand.
CTTGTGATGATCTGTCATTTTGGTGTGGACAGAAATAAAATTAGAAAGTGCAAGATCCAAATTAAAAATATTTACTGAGCCCCCAATGGACCTTGTTGGGGGGCCCTCTCGTTTCCCTGAGGACTCTCAGACTCGTAGGCTCCCACGAATCTTCTCGGATTATTACCGCGATTGTTATCCCTGTTTCTGTGTCTGCGGTTTTGCCCTCGGTTAGATGAGCTGACCTGATTGTGACCTCTTTGGTTATAATGATTGTAGTTATCATTATTGTTGTTGTATTGTGAGTTGTACTGCCTACCTCGACCGTAGTTTCTTGATCCCCCGCGAAATCCACGATAATTACTTTGTCCCGCGAAGAGGACTGTAGCCTCATTGTGCTCCGCGCTAACGCCTATAAACTTGGTTAGCGCCTCTTGGCTATTTGAGAACTGTCCTGCCTCCATAACCAACTTGGTCCTCTCAGAGGCAGAATTTTTCACCAGAGTTTTCACTGTTGCATTTGTAGTGAAGGTCTCTGCGGTGGCTACTGGTACTCCTTCGTTAATAAAAGCCCTTTTAAGGCTTGATGCTAGTAATTCTACCTCTCCTGCATATTTACTAGCATCTTTATTGCCTTGCTTAACGGCTAAAAGTTTGGCCGAAACTAATTGTGAGCTTTCGGTTTTCAAGCCCGTTTTAAGTTTGTTGATAATTTGTACAAGTGTATCTCCATCTGAGATAAGGTCACGTGCTTTTCCTGTCAGCTTTGTTCTGGCATATGCTTTAGCATTGTCCTCGTGACCGTCTGAGTTAGCATCTAATAAGACGAGAGCATCAACAAAGGATTGCAACCTATCTGCCGATCCATCAAACTCGTTGGGCAAAATCTTGCTGGCAAAATTAAAAAATTCTATTTTTGTTAATGCCATTGTTGTAGGGAGTTCGGTTTTTGGTTCTTGAGGAACTTTTTCTTCTTCTTCTTCCTCACTAAGAATAAGATTTTCGTCAATGATCTCAGAATTTATACCTTGTAAGCACGACGATGGAACCTTATAAACAACGCCTAGTACCTGAAATGCCCTAATCACTTTATCTCTTATGCTAGTAAATAATTTTTTAGCTATATTTAGCGAATCTTCGTTTAAGGAAGCCCAAGCTTTTGCTAGGAGATTAGTAAATTTGTTATAATAAGTAACCAAGTTGTCTCTGACCTCGTCTCTTACTTGTTGAGATTTTGGTACATTTCTTTTAAGAACGCGTTTAGATTCGTTGGTAATAGTTTGCTTGTACCTATTTAGTGCTTGAAGGATCTCTTCCCTTCTTACAACTACAGACATATGTACAAATTCTTAAATTATAAAAAATTGTTTGCAAAAAAAAACATTGCATTTTAAAATTTTTAATACGCTCTTTTAAAATTATGAAATAACAAATAAAACTAAATCGAAATGTCAGCAAAAGTATGTGTTCGTTGCACTAACCGCGTCAGCAAAAAGTATATGTAAAGTAACATACCCGTGGTGCCGTTGAACCTCTTACGTATAACCTGGGTGTGACGTTGACTCGTCAGCAGCTATTCCAAATCCAATTCCAATTCTAAGGACGTACATTAAAACTCTTACGTCATGGGGAAGAGTAATGGCCTGTTCTTGGACTATGAAATTTGAGTTTACCACGCCCGTGTCGGTAACCTCTGCTTGCTTAGATGACTTGGAACCCATTATGTCGCACTTAATTTAGACAGGATCAATTCAATGCATAATCACTACGATACAGAATCACTACGATGCAGAATCAATCCTGGCAGGATCGCCATGTAAAGGTTTTGGTATTTAGGGCGTTAAATTATAAGTCGTCATCAGGTACAAGGTATTTATTTTAGGGAACTTCCGATAAATACATTCAAGTGTCGATGTTAATTACTGACTGATTACTGATTATTAGAATTGCTTAATTTACTATTAGCCTACCACCTCTACAACTGTACACGCTATACAATAGGTTACAGCTATACAGGGTGTATGCCACAATCGTATGAGAGAGAAAGAATAATGAAATATGTGTGTCTGACACGATAGCGTGCCGAATGTAAACAAAATAAGAGGCAACATGGTAGCCTTTTTAGCCAATTCGCGCAAATTTAACCTCAATCTAGTTATATACCTTATCTCTGCACCAGGCTTATCAATGAGTTTAACACAAATAATTTTTTAGCATATGTAATGAGTCATAATTGGGATTTTGTGTTCAATCTGAAACGGAAATAAACCTTCAGTGGGCTTCTTTTTCCTCTGTTTTTGAAAGTTTATTCTGCAAAAATTTTCCAATAAAGCTTTCTACTAAAAAATCAATAAAAACAAAAATTAAAGATTTACCTGATGTTAAAAAAATGAAAGATCTACTCGATAAAGTCTATATAATAACAAAAGTCGATCCAACTAAATTAGAAAATTACAAAAAATTAAAAATAGAGTACGACAACTTGATAACGAACAAGAAAAAAAAATTTTTTTTTTCACTACTAGCTGTAGAAGAAGTCATTATTGATAACATTAAGATCGAGAAGTCGCTTTTCTCTACTAGTGGTTAATAATATTTTATTATAATGCAGTGGTAGATAATGAAAAAACACTTTATTTCTGTCAAAAAATAGTTAGAAAAATGGGGACTATCTGCATAGTTAATTAATTTATTTCACACGGCATTAAAATACTTGAAAACATTTTATTGCACAAATATTTTAACGAAAAAAAAATTGTACAGTTGTAAACATTTCGCACTTTTTTCTGTAGCTGTGTCAGTCTCCTATCATTATCATTATATTTACAAATTCCTTATCAGTGACCATCATATTATTTAAACCATTTACGTGCAAATTATGAGTTATTTTGAAAAAAACACCCATTTGAAGAACTTTTTATTGTTTTGATTGATGTCACGCCATTGTTATTTCCATGGAAATTTCGATTAATTTTTTGTAAAAATCATATACAGGATTTTGATAAAAATTGAACATATTTTTAAATTAACATTTTTTGAGAAAATGCTAGTAGTGAAAAAAATAGTATATCAACCACGGTAGAGAAAGTCATTATTGACCTCGCGCAATTGTATCTTTGCGCTAGGTCAGTAATGAACCTCTTCTCTACCTAGGATGATAATATACTATTACACGGTAGAATTTTAAACTCGCCAAACAAATCTAAGACGGTTTGGAGCATTGTCAACGAATTAACCAACAGAAAGCAGTCTACCGAGCCTATACTTGCAAATATCTGCAATCCTCAAAAACTCGCCGAGAATTTTAATAATATTTTTTCATCTTTTGGCTCCAACCTTCACAAGAACATGCCTGCTGGTAATAATAACAACACTTTTCCACCACAAGTGTGAAGTGTAAAATTATTTTTTTATGTTTGAGGTTGCCGATTTGGAAATAATTAAAATTATTCGATCATTTAAAAACAAAAATAGCCGCGGTCACGACGAAATTCCAATTGTGCTTATAAAAAAGACATTAGATTTTATTGTTAAGCCACTGTGCTACATAATAAATAATTCATTTAAGCATGGAATGTTTCCTGATGTACTAAAGATAGCAGTGGTCAAACCATTATTTAAAAAAGGTGATCCTTATGATCTGGCTAATTATAGACCTATTAGTCTCCTTACGTCTTTCTCTAAACTATTTAAAAAAGTCCTTTACAATAGACTCACAAGTTTTTTTAATAAATTTCAAGTCCTCAATAAATATCAACACGGTAAAAACAGAAGTGTTGAAATAGCGATCTTTGAGTTTACGCAATTGATCTTAAATGCGTTGGAATCTGGAAAAATTCCTTGTGAAATTTTTCTTTGATTGCGTGGTTCATGACGCATTATTAAAAAAATTGTTTTCCCTGGCAATCAGAGGTAATCAATCAAAAACTTTTAGATAGTTATTTGTCTGGCAGAGTACAATATGTCAAATTGGATATTGAGGGTAAATCTTATCTAAATAAATAATGGGACCACTGCTATTTTTAGTTTATGCAAATGATCTCCCATATTCTGTAATAACCGATGGTCAATTTTCTGTAAATTATACCGATGATTCTTATTTTTTGCTATTAGGTAGCAAATTTGAAGAGACTGAGGCAGCAACCATGAACCTTTTCTCACGGGTAGAAAATTGGTGCAACACTAACACATAACAGCACTCAATAAAAATAAAACAGAATGTGTTCTTTTTAAAGCAAATCATCGCAAGCTTCCCAAATCAATTATTATCCATTAATACAGAAATTTCAATAAAAAATGAAATAAGATTTCTTGGTGTCGTTCTAGACTCAAATCTAAATTGGCAATATGAAATAAACAAAAATACAAAATCTCTAAACTCCATTATTTATACACTCAGAGTACTAAAGCGTCAACTTTCTACTGAAACATTAAAAGTGGTATATTTTGCCAATTTTCAACCATTGCTTTCTTTTGGCATTGTCTTTTGGGGTTGTAGCAGCATGACGGAAAAATTATTCGTATTGCAAAAAACGACCTTGAGGACTATTTTTGGAGTGCCTTACAGAAAATCATGTCGAAGTATTTTTAGGCAAAATGATCTGTTAACGGTCTATGGCATATTTTTATATCACTGCTTGTTGTTTAATTTTAAACAAAATAATTATATTATTCAGTGCAAAAAACAACATAGTTATCCGACTCGCACAAAAAACTACATGTACCCGATTCATTCCTTAACCCTGACTGAAAAAAATACCCATTACATGTGCTTAAAAATATTCAATAAGTTGCCCATTGATATGCAAACAGCCTAATTGAATATAAAACTTTTAAATCTAAGACCCTAAAACTGCTGTTGGATCTCGAACGAATACTTTAATGCAAACTTTTTGGCCTAACTGCTCTTTGTTTATTATTTATTTGTTATTTACTTATTTTGTTCATTAGACTTGTTTTAAAATATATATAATATATATTGTATGTTTATATTATATTGTATTGCTAATATTTTTAAAATAAAATTTATTTCTATTCTATTCTATACATCTCTAACTTATCTGATATATCGGAAAAATTAATTAAAACCATAAATTTACGTATTTTTTAACTACCTAACTGTTTATTAAAACAACGTATTCCTATTATAATATTTTTAAAATTTACCTTACTAAAAAATTTGCGAGCAAACTTTCATTCTTCAAATGATTAATAAGTAGATTTTTTTGTAATGACACACAATTGTGTATCCTCTAATTAGAGAATTATTATTATTAAACCTTTCCATCATCAGCTAAAATAGTAGGAAGAACTGTGATTTATTGTTGGAAATAGTTCTTTTTTCCAATAATTTAATGAAAATTAAATTTTTTTTGACAACAAATACTTTAGTCTACTCGCCGTACAGAAGGAGTTCAACTTTTTTTTGGACCCACTGGCACACCAAGCTTAATCGAAAGAGCTTTATTTTTACTACCGAAAAAACTTGGTGTGCCAAGCCAAATCATGGGCCTACGGTAGCCCCTTTTAAAGATGATATTTTAGTGACATTTTCACATTTAATTTTGGGCAAATACAGGCATAAGATGAACTTGGCCCAGTGGGGCTCACAAAATTATCAATTGAAATTAATTGTCAAAACTGACGTCTTCCAATTTTGGGGCGAAAAAAAGGCATTTTACTGAGGAAAATACTAATCATTTTTGGCAGTATTTAATGAAGCATCTAAATACCTTTCCAAAAATAGCACAAAAACTTTCTACCACCTAATATAAGTTCTAAAATCTGTAAAAAATAAAAAACAGATAGTTACGCTTGAGTTATGCTTACTTTTTTTTAGTACGGACGACTTTTTTCGTGTTTTTGTTAACACGAACACATATTGTAAGCTAAAATCTTGGGATTAACATTTGTTTTTATCTTTTTTCACTGTAATTAAAGATATATCTTCACATTTGCTCATTTGGTAAAAATAAGGAGCTTTTTATATTATGTATCCCTTTAGTTGGTAGTACGTTTTTGGTTCATATTAAATACTGTTAAAAGAATTCACTATTTTCCTCTGAAAACAGCCTTTTTTTTGCCCCAAAACTGTAAGACGACAGTTTTTGACATTTAATTGTATTTAAAGGTGAAAACGTCACTAAAATATCATCTTTGAAAGGGGCTACCGCAGTTAGGCTCATGATTTGGCTTGGCACACCAAGTTTTTTCGGTGGTAAAAGCTCTTTCGATTAAGCTTGGTGTGCCAGTGGGTCCAAAAAAAAGTTGAACTCCTTCTATACGGCGAGTAGACTACTTTGTCAACAAAAGCGGTCACTCACTGTTGAATTTTCAAATCGAGGGTACCAGTACACACCCTTGTTAAAGAAATTATTAACTCACCAAAGTGATAACAAAAACTTATCAAAAAATATAATTTAATATCATTTGAAGATTCAAAATCCATTGCGATCAAAATCGTAGCTGATCATTTTTATACAGGAGGTCACATATTAGAGGACAACTGTTCGAAATTGCGAAATTGCAGAAATATTGGCGTAGGTTTATTCCTTTAATTGCTGTACCTTTTTGCCTAATGTTTGGCAGTGAATTTGTTTTTTATAGGACGAAACCTGTAGCGCCGAGGCTAAGCTTAAAATATTAATATCTAAAGGAATCAGCATTTTGGTATTAAAGCATGAAATTTGGAACATATAATCCTTAAGACCCCAGTAGTATAGCTATGTGAGTTCTGGCCCAAAATCGACTATTTTTAAATCTAAATTCCCACAAGGAAATTTAAGCTCCATTTTGCAAAAAAACGCTACATTTCAAGGTCACTCGCCAGCCGGCCACAGGCCTACTGCGCATCCTCATCTGCGCATTCGAAGTTGCAACTCAACGGCACAACCCTTTTGGCTATACAAAGGTTGTTAACATTGTAGGTATTTATTATGCACTAGACGTTATGTTTAAGAATAATTGGGAAAAAAACAAGGCCTTGGCTGAGATTAGAACTCGAGACCTCGGGATTAGTAGTCCGGCACTCGATCATTGAGCTTGTTACATGATTTTATTTCATAGGTGTATGAATAATTTTATTGTATTTAAATTACGCGTAGCGACATCTAGTATCTATAGTTGGAAGGGCTTTCGCTATGTTAGCGATCTAATTGATTTCTGTTTCATTTTTGTTTTTCGCAATTTCCTTTTGACGGCATAATTTGTTAAAATCAATGTGATTGGTTCTTGAAATTAAGGAATGCTTCCGTCGATTCGGATATGCATCTACATCCTTTTGGTTCTTCCATTGCCATTTCGTTTGCAAAATGAAGAGCATGTCTGCTTAGTATTTCCATTTAAATTTTTTATTATGTGTTAATTTTCGGCGAGTTTTAAATCAGGTATGTTGCAATATTATTTAAACAAGTTGAGCTTGTACTGAGTTGTCGAATTATTCTTTTAGTATGAAGAATTTATAAATATTTCGTAATTATATGTCGTAATAATGGCGACTATAGTTTAATTATTGGATAAGAATGAGAAATTAAACCAAAAACTAATCTGTAGTTTGGATGAATCTCGTAAATGTTATGCCGAAGTGGATTGCAGTTGATTTTTCGTGAATAGCGTCAAATAACATCTAGGTATGTAATTTAACTTGTACCATTTCCACGTGTTGGACCAACGCAAGCATTTTCTCATTTATTACAGATGCTTTTCTAATCTGCCTTTTCTTCCCTTCTTCAATTCTTCATCTGATTTACATTTAACATTTTGGATGTTAAACTCGCCGAACTTCATGTGAATTTCAACTTTAATTTAACGTAATTTTGCTGTTTTACCGGAATCTACAGATGTCCGCCATGTTTCCTTTTTCTTCCCTTCAACATGTGCCCGAATATTGTCGGAATTCAAGTCACTTCTGATTTTTAAGAAAAGAAACTGGCCGATCGACGTTGATGTTCGTCAGGTATCATTAGTTTTAAATATTTAAATTCATTATTTTGTCTTACTTCCTTCTGAAGGTTTTACGGTTCAAGTAACCAAAAATACTAACCCATTTTACGCCTAAAAATAGACTTGATTATACAAGATTGTATTTTCAACATAAGTCTTCAATTTTGTTTAAATTCTTCATAATCTTTTGCATATTTTTTATAACTAACAATTGTCATTAATGTAAACGAATGGTAATCGCTTTTTATGTTCATTTTGGAACTTTTATCAGTATTTTGTTTTATAGAGTCATTTTTATATAACCTCGTCTAGGTTTTTAACTGGCAAATATTGGCCACAATTTAAATAAACATTTAACGCATAAGTGTTCTAGGATCTACATTTTTGCTCGATCCAAATATGAGACACGCCCCCATTTAAAATTACAACCATTTATTCAATTTTAAATTTGTATTAGCTTGGTAATATATTTTTCATTACATAACTTAACGTTTAAAAATTAGTCAAACTTTTAAGGTAATAATTATTTGATATGTACTCTATGACCTCTTGTAAGGAAAATGCATTTTCTCCCCTGAACTCTTTGTTTAATTTTTATTTCTCTTTTAAAGCAAATATTTATCCCTTGGATTTTAAGATTTTATTATCGCTTATTAGCGGATTTGTTATCATAAACAAGGAATTTAATTAAAGAGAATTATTTTAGCTTTACTCAATATTTTTATTACCTGTTCGTTTTTACGATATTTTTCCACATTCTCTGAGAAATATTTATTTGGCATTTAACGTAAACATTAACACCTTTTTGTTTTCCAAATTTATAAAAAAAGAAGTACTATAAGGAAAAATAATAACTATACAATCAGTACGTTTCACTGGCGCCCAATATTGTGGTTGCTTATCTTTTGAACATAGGTTTTATTTGAGATATTTTCTGATTTTTTTATTAAGTTAAATCGAACTTATAAACTTAAACATTTTTGACAATTTTTGAAACTTGATTTTGGACAAAACTTTCTATTGTGATTTTATTCTCTAACTTTCCAAACGCAATCATACAGTAAGAGGCAAAAGTCCCCCCCCCCTGGCCTTAACTTTTGAACGGTTTGAGATATTGATTTCCAAAAATTTTTGGGTTGATTTACACAAAAAAACTACCTTTTGACAAATTTGGATTATTAAAAAATAATAACCCCCCGATGGGGGGACTATGAACATAGTTTTTTTTTAATGTAAAGAGGGGTCAAGTGACCCCTCATTTCAAAGGGATTTTTATTTCTAACACAATGGTGTTTACCAATTTAAGATATATTTATTATTTTTTTGGCTAGGAGCTTCTCAATAAAAAGAACGATTTCCTTAATAAATGCAACAGTGAAAAAATAAAACTATTTAAAATTAGGTAAGGGTGCATGTTTTTCTTTAATTAAAAAAAATATGTAATATTTTTTTGTTAAAATGTGTTATACCCTGTGTCCCAACATAAAATACAAAAAAAACAAAACCTTATGCTTCCAAATATTTTTTTTTTAATTAATTATATTTTTTAACCCTATCCTACTTTGTTTTTTTGAAAAAAAAAATAATTTTGGTAGGTTATTGTATATTTGTTTATTGTTATTGTTATAAAACATAGTAACAAAAAAAAAATATTAATATTTTTAAATAAAAAGAAAACATACACCCCTACTCACTTTGGAGTCACTTAAGTCTTTTATTGTTGCATTTATTACGTAAAACAGGATTTATGTGCTTTATTTTAAAAAGCGCAGTACAATAGAACTACTGAATCAATCTAAAATTCGTAAACGTCATTGTCTTGGAAATAAAAATAGCTTTCAAATATGGGGTCACTTGACCCCTCTTTACATTTAAAAAAATTAAGTAGATAGTCCCCCTATGTGGGGGTTATTATTTTTTGAAAAACCAATTTCGTCAAAAGGTAGTTTTTTAGTGCTAATTTGTCAAGAATTTTTTTTAAATTAATATCTCAAACCGTTCAAAAGTTAAGGTGGGGGGGGCGGACTTTTGCCTCGCACTGTATAATTGTTGTTCTCGTTGAGTATACGATAACAATTAATTTTTTATTGGTGTTTAATTTTTCTTTTTCCCAAGTGTACTAGGAAAAAAATTTATTCTACCAAATTATTTATTTACTTTTTTTTTGGATTAGGTTTATATTTTAGTACCTATTAAAGCATTGTTAGAGAAACATTTACTGATTGTGACTTTGAATATTCGTTAGATATACCACATGTGGTGAATATTTTTTTGAATATATTTTTAGGTTCCTATGGAAATTTTTTGGTAAATTTCACAATACCAATTTGCTACAAAAATACACCGAGCGCTTGCGCGAGGTGTATTTTTAGGAGCAAGTTGGTAGAGTGAAATTTAAAAAGTTTCCATAGGAAACTTAAAATATGTTCTAAAAAAATATTTAACACGAGTGGTATATGTCAAGATTATATACCGAAAGATAAAACATAACGATTTAAACGGATTATAATGTATTTTTTACTAAAATCTTTAATAAAAACATAAAATTATCAGTCATAATTTGCTGTCAGCAAAATATTCGCGAATATTCTGCACCATGCAAAATATTCGCTGTAAGATGTCAGAAAATGACATCTCAGATTGTCGGAAACCACTATGAGGTATATAATCGTAGACATTGGTCTTATTAAATATTTTGACTTAGAAATATTTACAGAATTGCGACTTAGAATATTTTTATGCATTTTTCACTTGCATATTTTTCCAGTTTGCTACTTGAATTTTTTTTACGCATTGTTCTTCTTAAATAGTTTAGACTTTGAAATATTTACCGATTGTGACTTTTTTTTTATACGAATTTTTCTTAGATAATATTTTATTCATATATCTAATTATTATTTTCTTTCAACAATATTTTATATTGTAAGAATTGAATTATAAAACCGATTGAGACTTTTTCCAGAATAAGAATATTCTAATTTTTATTTTTTTTAACGATAATTTTTTTAAATAGTAATACATATTTAAATTTTTTATTCATCATGGCTAAACACATTGATTATTTGATTAAAGACGAATTAGAATTTGAACTACAATGTCGAGGTATGTCATCAGAAGGCAATACAGTTAAGGAGATGCAAACTATATTACGCGGTTTACTAGCCATCGAAAGGACTACTCCTGAAAAAGATTTATCGTTTGTAAAAGTGGCTCGCAATCCATTAGATGAACTTAAGATTTGCGAAGATAAAATTAAAATTGTAGATTCATTATTACTTCCAATTTCTCACTCAAAACAAGAAAGAAAAATTGAATCAAAAATTTGGCATTTAGGAGAATTGAACAAATAAGCGCGAAAAATAAAGATCAAATTTTACGAAAATCTAATTTATTAAAAGCAGTTGGTATACAGGAAGTTAAATACGAAAAACTTTTAAAAGATTTTAAATCTAAAACTCCGTTAGTAGATCCTAATGTTTCAGCTAGCCCACTTCAGACAAGTACTCCGAACAAGCAATTAGTAAATGCAAATCCCAGTCAAAATACAAATTTGACAACGAATCAGACAAAGATTATTTGTAAATGGAAAGTTACATTTTCAGGTGACATTAAAAGTCATGGGTGTTTACCAATTTATTGATCGTTTAGAGGAACTTTGTAAGTCTTATGACATAGACCCCATTCATTTAGTCAAATGCGGTTATGAATTATTTTCCGATTCTGCGTTAGTTTGGTACAGGATGGTGGCATCCGATATAATAACTTGGTCTGAATTAAAAAATTTACTAAAAGATACGTTTTTACCAGGAGATTATGATGATAAATCTATTAAAGAGCGCACACAAGGCGAAACTGAAAGTATCGGTATGTACGTCGCTGTTATTAATTATTTAATTAAGAGAATGACTTATCCGGTATCCGCTGATAAAAAGTTAAAATTATTACGTGGTAATCTTTTACCGTTTTACCAACAACAATTAGGTATTACCGAAATAGATAATAAACAGCATTTAATAAAATTATGTAAACGCAACAAAGCAAATAAAGAGTCTATTAAAAATTATGTTCCTCCTAGTACCTCAACAACTAATTTTGAACAAGATTTGGCTTATTCTTTTGTTAAAGATAATTTAACACAACAAAGTAGCGCTAAAGACTTAGAAAAGTCTCATCTTTCTAATTTGGAGTCAAAGGTTAATTCTTTAACACAAAAATTAAAGCAATATGAACTAAAGGGTAATCAAAACAAAAATAATAATTTTAAACAGCAACTTAAGACGGGCGTTTCAAATTCACAAATCTTCGAATCTGTGCTCCTAGAAACTCGTATAAGGCATCTCCGTTGAGCTCCCGCAAATTCTACTAAGTAGCACATCTACACGAGGGCCCCATCGTATATTAAAACTAAGCGTAGTTTTGAAAACTAGAAAAATGGGGCTACAAACGTATTATGGTTTCATTTTAATCGGTTAATTCTTTGTATCGAAAATCTGACTTCAAAAATCCTTATACTATTTTTGATTTTTTTCTCGACTACGGATACATTTTTTTGTTTATATACATTACGTGGTCTATGCCAAACCATAATACGTTTATTCACCATGGTTTTTTTAAGCTTGTAAATGATTAAAATTGCAACTTACGTTTTTCCTTAATATAGATGTGCTCGTTCAAAGATTTAAATGTACAAAGAAAAACAGCAAAAGTACTATTTTACCATATTTTTATTATTTCTTGCACTCAGTACCACTTCTATGTATCACAAACATTATCCTACATATTTTTAATCATAGTTATTGATGTATTACTACGTATTTTTACATATTTTGTTGAAATTTCGAAAATAACTGACATTCGGGAAGATGACTTTTTACGAACTTTTGAGTGCACAGAATATCATTTATGAAACGCCCGTCTTAACAATCCTAATTATGAAAATCAAAATAATAATTATAACCAAAGTAACAATTTTAGAAATCGTTCAAATTTTCAAAATCCAAATAATAATTTCAGTAATGCAAATTTTAGAAATCGAAATTTTAATCCTACAATTCCAAACAATGGAAATAATAATAATGATTTTAGAAATCAAACTTTTAATTCTACAAATCCAAACGTTGGAAATAATAATAATAATTTTAGAAATGAAAATTTTAATTCTACAAATCCAAACGTTGGAAATAATAATAATAATTTTATGAATCAAAATTCGCAATTTTTAAATCATAATCAAAATTCTACAAACCAAAATCCTACAATTAATCCAAATAATACATTATCTCCTTAAGCAAGTAATTTTATTTAGCTAATCAATGTAGTCAACTTTACTGCTACTCGTGCGGTAAAGTGGGTTTTACAACACGGACATGTTCTTGCTCTAAACAGGGAAACGGTTCAGGGAGCCAACAATAGGTCGTAATTGGCATCCCAATTTTCCATCGACGACCACTGATAGCGAACAGGACAATTTAGTAACAAATGTTTTAAATTTCATTATTTCACAAAAAGATAGTGAAGAATGTCCTTATATTGATGTTAATATAGGAAATATTAAACTTTCAGCACTTTTAGATTCAGGGGCAAATACTGTTTTCATTAATAAATCAACTTGGAATTTATTTCAACTTTTAGGTTATACTTTAAATAATTTTAAAACAACTTGTACTTTTGCTAATAATGAAGAAATTAAATGTATAGGTGAGTTTAGTGCTCCAATAACTTTGGAAAATAGAACTTTAGTTTTTGAAATTTTAGTAATTCATCCACTACGTTATAATGTAGTTGTAGGAACTCGTTTTTGGAAAAGGTTTGGAATAATAGACAGACTTAAGTAATAATACATGGCATTTTTCAACACCGAATAGTAATAATTTTTATAAACCTTGTTTATCTGAAATTCAATGCGCATCAGACTTAGATAGAAATCAACATAACATTTTTAATCAAATAGTAGATGAATATTTTGACAGTATAAAAGGAATAAAGCTAGGATGTACTGATTTAGTTGAGCATAATTTAATTGTTAAAAGTCCACCTATTAAACAAAGATATCACAGATGTAGTCCTTAAGTTCAACAAGCAGTTGATAAAGAACTTGATAAATTATTAGAACTTGATGTTATAGAACCCAGCACTAGTGGTTGGAGTTCACCTATTTTATTGGTTCCAAAACAGGATGGCACTTCTAGGTTATGTGTTGATTTTAGAAAAGTTAACAAAGTTACAGAACCTACGGCTTACCCTTTACCTTTTATTAATTCAATTTTAGATAAATTAGGAAATTGCAAATTTTTAACAAATTTAGATATAAGTAAAGCATATCATCAAATTAAAATGTCAGAATGTAGTAAAAAATTTACAGCTTTTTCTATACCAGGTAGAGGTCACTTTCAATTTAAACAGATGCCTTTCGGATTATCAGGTGCTCCTTTTACTTGGCAAGCTTTAGTAGATAAAATTTTTGATGCAAGTTTAGAACCATATGTTTTTAAATACCTTGATGATATCGCTTAGTAAAAAAACCATTTTTGAACATGATTTAATGGATAATTATTCAGAGAATCTTAATTTCTTTAAAACAAAAATGGTTTTTTTACTAAGCGATGTTCATATATGTCTTTTAAGTTAAAAGTACCTCTAAATTTGCACAAAAATCAATTTTTAAGTGAATAGAAACGCCCCCCCCTCTGTTATTATACAGGGTGTTACCAAATAAGTAGGAAAAAATTCAGGGGGTAATTTCTGGACACATTTTAAGTAAAAAAGTTCATATAAACCTGTGTCCGAAAATCCTTCTTTTCTGAGATACAGGGTGCCAAAGTTTCTAAAAAAAAACATTTTTTTAAGATTACCAAGAATCTAAACCAGATATTTATTTAAAACTTAGCACGGGTAATTTTTTTACCATTAGGCTTAAAGTGCGGTAGAAAAAAAAATAAAAATTATAATTGGAAGGGGCATATTTGGAGGTACCATGGGAGTTGTTCACCCCCAACTTTTTTGTGTGTTACCTTTTTGGTATTTTCATAAAATAATTAGAAGCCCTAGAATATGATCTTTGAAATTAATGTCTTGTTCTTTTTTCATAAAACTAACCGTTTTCGAGAAAAAAATTCATTGCCCAAAGGCAACAAAATTTCTTTCTTAAGTTTGGCTTTTTTATGTTAATGAAAATAAAACATGGTTAACAATGAAGGGTTAATTAATTTCTTTTTTTATTATTATTTTAAATAAATATCTGGCTTAGCTTTTTAGTAATCTTAAGATTAAAATTTTTTTTGAGAAACTTTGACACCCTGTATCTCAGAAACGAAGGATTTTCGGACACATGTTATGAACTTTTTTTCTTAAAATGGGTTCAGGAATTACCCCCTGAATTTTTTCCTAGTTATTTGGTAACACCCTGTATAAAATATATAAATAATAAACATTTAACATTAATTTGTAGTAAATATTTTAGCTCAAACTTCTTTTGGTATCTTTTTTAACGTTAAAACAAAAAAAATTTAGCGCAAAGTTTTGTCAAGTTTTTTATTGTTAATTGTATTTAAAAAAGGTTAAAATAAGTGTTCGGTTTTGGAACATGCTGTGTTTCATAGCATCTTAGATTTGTATTGTATTGTAAATTCGGTTTTGTTTCCTATTTTTGAATGTTACTACAACAAAGTAATGTCAGTTAGTCAGTACATAATTTGTAAACGAGTAAACGTCTAATAAATCTAAAATCTTAATCCATACGTATTTTCCTTGTATAAAGTTACATTTTGGCGACCTTTGCAGGACTGTAATATTTACGTAACTATTTTACAATGGATAACGCAAAACGGGCAAGAAAAGTTTTACGGACGACGTTCTCAACGGAGTATGAAGCCATTAAATCGATGTTACTTTCCAACGCTACTTCTGTTGAATTAAAAGGAGCTTTTAATCATCTGGAACAAAAGTACGAGAAGATTGGAGTTTTGGATAGTGAAATTTTTGATTTGGTGCTGGAAACTAGTCTAGAAGACAATCTACGTGAAGAATGTAGTACGGTTGATGAGTATAACAAAAAGTTTTGTTTGTTGAAAGAAGAGGTTTTTCTTAAGTTGGAAACTAGAGCAGAGGAAGTAAGAACTGTGAATTCTTCTTCAGCCTTGCATAAGTTTAAGTTGCCACGTTTAGAACTCAAAAAGTTTAGCGGTGATTTGCAAGTCTGGATACAGTTCTGGGGCTTATTCCAAAAAATCCACGAAAATCCTACATTAGACAATGTTGAAAAATTCAATTTTCTACTACAATCTACTGAAGCTGAGTCTTGAGCCCGCAGAGTTGTTGAGAGTTTTCCACCGATTCCTGAAAATTATCCAAAGGCGATTGCTGCTTTAAAAACTCGTTTTGGACAAGAAGATTTACTGATCGAGATGTATATCAGAGAACTTTTGAGTTTAGTGACGTCAGTCAACATGACGTTGCCAATTTTGTATGACAAGTTGGAATGTCAAATTCGTTCACTGGAATCTCTTGGAGTGACCACCGATAAATGTTCGGCAATGTTGTTTCCACTTGTGGAGTCGTGTTTACCAGAAGAATTGCTACGAGTGTGGCAAAGGTCAAATTCTACTGGGTCTGTGACGAATTCTAAGGACAAGTTGGAGAAGCTCATGATCTTTATTCGTTCTGAAGTTGAAAACGAAGAAAAGATTGCCATGGCTGTTGCTGGAATAGGGGGTTCACTTAGAATTGGGGTCAAAAAGAGACCGGCGTGTCCTAGGACTGAGCATGTTCCTACTGCAGCTGGACTTTTGACGACGAACGAAAAGTTAAGTTGCGTATTTTGTAATTCTGACAATCACAAAAGCTTTAATTGTTTTTCAGCAAAAAAGATGTCTTGTCTGTTGCCAGGGCATATTGTTAGAAAATGTAAAGCACGTGTGAAGTGTCCGAAATGTGAACAGAGGCATTATCTATTGATGTGTAATCAAGGTAATCAAATCGAAAACCAGAGCCGAAGGTAAGTGATGACACTATGGTTGCCAGGGAGAATTCTTTAGCTAGTTTCTCAGATACCAGAAATGAGGTACTTTTACAAACTTTGTACATTAATTTACGTGGTAAAAATGAAAGTAAGCGTCGTACTAGAGTTTTAATTGATACTGCTTCCCAACGCTCCTATATTTTGAAACAAACTGCTGAAGAATTAGGGTACGAACCGACAGGAACGGAAAGTGTTATTCATTCACTTTTCGGAGGTTTTGTTACAAATGAAACTTCACATTCGACTTATAAAATTTATCTAGAAAGTTTAGATAATAATTATAGGTGTAACTTTTCAGTTTTAGATAACCAAGTGATTTGTGGTGATATTAAAGTTGTAGGTCCTAGTTTAGTAAAGCTAGAAAAAGAGTTAAGAGACTCTAACATTACTATTTCTGACCAAACTCCAGGTAAAATAGAAGTTTTGATTGGCGCTGATGTAGCGGGTAAACTGTTTTCTGGTAAAGTTATCCAGTTATCTAATGGGTTGACAGCAGTACATACATTCTTGGGTTGGACTGTTATGGGTAAACAGAAAACAGAGTCTTTAGTCCCTAGTAATAGTTTAATAGTCACGTCGATGCTTATTAACGATATGAAAGTAGAAGATTTATGGGAATTAGATACATTAGGTATTAGAGATCCTTTTGAACATAAATCTAGCCAACTTAGAGAAACAGAAATTTTAGAATATTTCGAAAAACCGTCAAAGTAGAACCTGATGGTCGATATGTTGTTAACTTACCTTGGATTGAAGGGCACAAAGATATTTGTGATAATTATGAGGTTGCTCTCCGTAGACTTGAAACCACTATTAAACGTTTGGAAAACGATAAGTGTTTGATCGGATATCAGCAAGTTTTTTATGATTGGTTGAAAGAGGGAATAATAGAGGAGGTTGAGAGTGATAAAGTTGTGGGTTACTATTTACCTCATAGGCATGTACTCAAACCAAACAGTACTACCAAAATCAGACCGGTTTTTGATGCTTCTGCACATACGAAAAATTCACCATCTTTAAATAATTGTTTAGAAAAAGGAATAAATTTCTTAGAAAAGATTTCTTCGATTCTTTTTCGTTTTAGATTGGATAAATTTGGCGTTATTGCAGATATTCGAAAGGCATTTCTTCAAATAAGTTTGAATGAATCGGATCGAGATTTTTTACGTTTCCTATGGAAAAATGAAGAAGGTAAATTAATAACTTATCGTCACCGTCGTGTTGTTTTCGGTGTTACGAGTAGTCCATTTTTATTAGGTGCTGTTATTCAATTTCATTTACAAAAAACTTTAAACAGTTGTGCTTTAGGAGAAACAGCGTATAATGTAAATTTGATTCAGCTACTTAAAAATAGTTATTATGTGGATAATTCGTCGGCCCAGTATTGGTTTGTTCTAACTCCACTTTTTGTCGAAAATGAGGTTTTTACATATTTGGAATCCTTGTAACCCGTTTAATTTATTTAAACAAAAAAAATTTAATTTTTTTTGTTATTAACAAAAATAACTTGTTCTATCTCCACTTAAAAATAAAGTTTTCTAATATTGGTTTGTGCTATGTGCATAATCTGTCTTACAATTTCATTTTTAGTCTATCAACCGTATTAAATGTATTCGTAATGAAATAGTAATGCCAATATTGGTTTGTGATATGTCGAATATGCAACGTCTTATTTTGTCCTAACTCCTTACGGTGCAATACTTTAGCGGAAACACTGAAACAGTATTGGTTTGTCCTATATCCATTTTACTGAATAGAAATTTTCCCCTATTTTCTTGAAACTATTATCAAAAATGAAGTCAAAAATTAAAGAAATCTTTTGTGTAAATAAAATAAATGATCGAGAAACAATTTCTGCTAATTTTTTAAGAAATATAAATTATAAAGACAAAATTAGCTTATTCTTTTGGGATTTTTTCCTTACATTTTTATTAATATTCTTTAAAAAGAAAAAAAAACAGATACACATGATACATTTTTGGTAGTTATATTATAAAAAAAATGTTTGTAAAAAAGGTCCTGTTTTTTGCTGTGGTTAAATTTTTTAATAAACTTTATATGGTTCTATTTCCAATAAGAAATGTTATTTATCCATTATTGTTTTGTTCTAACTCCACCTTACAGTAACACGAATGTGCTATCTCCATAAAAATATTTTCACAACATTGATTTTAAGATATTTTGTTCTATCTCCAAATAAATTTTATTTTTTTACTAAAAATTGGAAATATTTAGGGCAAATTTAAACAATTAAAATATATTGAAAGGGCTGAAGCAATATCTGGAAAAAAAATGAGTTTTTTACCACAAAAAATAAACAATTGGCACGCTTTAGAACACTTAAACGCCTCTCCTGTAAAATTTTAGCTAGAGGAGATAGAACAAACCAATACTCGACTGACGAATTGTGTAGCTAGCTTAGAATCTGAGGTTGATTTACAAAATTTTATTAAAGAGGCTAAAGCAGTAATGAGTGAGGCTCAATTTGATTTAAGGGGATGGGAATCCAATCATTTGAGTTTGAGTGAAACTGAATCTATGCATGAATTTAACGTATTGGGATTGATTTGGGATCGATTTAACGATACACTATGCGTTAGAACAGATAATTTTCTTAATTTAAATTTGGAAAAGATAACTAAAAGGTTAGTGCTTTCAATTTCTCATAGAATTTTTGATCCGATTGGAGTTACAGTAGTTGTTTC
This sequence comes from Cartodere bifasciata, assembly GCA_963920755.1. Lineage (NCBI taxonomy): Eukaryota > Metazoa > Arthropoda > Insecta > Coleoptera > Latridiidae > Cartodere > Cartodere bifasciata. The sequence goes on from OY987198.1 coordinate 7,627,452, forward strand.
ACTGTTTCCAAAGCTTCTTCTTCGTCGAATGTGGGAGAAAAAGATCGGTTGGGATGTAGAATTAGACAAAGATATGCGGGATGAGTTTCTTTACTGGTTAAAAGATCTTGATTGTTTGTCTGAAATTAAAATTCCAAGACGTTTTGTTGCTGTTAAACGTGACAAATGGTTAGACATAACACTTCATACGTTTTGTGACGCATCACAAACTTCTTATGCTGCCGTGTCGTTTCTAAGAGTAGAAACTGAAAAAGGTGTTTTTGTACAACTAGTTCAAGCAAAGTCCCGAGTGGCTCCTGTAAAGAAAATGAGCATTCCAAGGCTCGAACTCGTTGCTGCTACAATTGGAGCTCGTTTGGCGAAATCTGTTTTAGAATATTTTTCGTTTTCAGATAGATTGAATTTTGCATTTTGGTCTGATTCTTCAACAGTTCTGGCATGGATAAAGCGTGAAGAGAACTGGGTCGTATTTGTAAGAAATAGGGTTTTTGAAATTTTAAAACTTTCTTCAAAGGAACAGTGGAGACACGTACCTGGTAATGTAAATCCTGCCGATTTGCCGTCTAGAGGGTGTTCTGCAAGAACATTGTTAAAATCAAGATGGTGGGAGGGTCCAGAGTGGTTAAAACTTTCTTCTAAGGAGTGGCCTAAAGAGCCACAAGCCTCCAACGAGGATGACATTTATTTAGAGAAGGTTAAAACCACTACTTCTAATCTTGATTTTGTTTTTACGCAGTGGTTGGGTGGTGGCTTAGGCAGATTTTCCAAAGTGGTTCGGACATTGGCTTGGTCACAGCGTTTTATTTTCAACTGTCGAAATCGTGATAGTAGAGTTTCAGGAATTTCGACTGTGAAGGAAGTGGATGTTTCCGAATTGACTATTTTAAAATTTATTCAAGCAGAGTCTTTTGATGAAAGTGATAAGAATATCCTAAGTCTGTTGCCTTTTAAGGATGAATGTGGGCTATTAAGAGTTAAAACTAAGTTAACTTATCGTTCAGATAGTTTGGATTTTAGACATCCCATAATGTTGCCAGCTAAACATCCGTTAGTTGATAGTTTAATTCGTGAGTTTCATATAAATTTGATGCATGCTGGTGTTCAACTTTTATTAAGTCAATTACGCGAAAAATATTGGATAATAGGGGGTCGTAGAACCATTAGATCAGTTGTTTCCAAATGTGTTCGGTGTAAAAGATTTTCGACTAAAAGTTATAATTCTGGTCCTTCATTTTTGCCTGTTGATCATGTACGTGACGCTTCAGCTTTTGAAATAGTTGGTGTTGACATGGCAGGTCCATTGTTTGTTCGAGATGGACAAAAAGTGTGGATAGCATTGTATACTTGTGCAAATTATAGAGCTGTTCATTTAGAATTAGTGTCTTCATTGTCAACTGAGGTTTTTCTACAAAGTTTTCGTCGATTTGTAGCTAGACGCGGAAGACCTAACGTTATCTACAGTGATAATGCGACTAATTTTGTGGGTGCAGATAATATTTTTAAAGAACTTGATTGGGACGATATAGCCAATAAATCCTCCATCAATAAAATAGTTTGGAAGTTCAATCCGCCTACCGGTGCTTGGTAGGGTGGTTGGTGGGAGAGACTTATTCGGATTTTAAAAGAGTTGTTACGTCGAGTGTTAGGAAAGGCATGTTTAACGTATGAAGAACTGTCGACTGTTCTCTGCGATTGCGAAGCAATCATAAATAGTAGGCCAATTTCTTATGTGTCTAATTCTGAAGTTTTGGCACCCATAACACCGGCAATGTTTATACAAGATATAAGAGAGGTGGGAGTGCTAGATTGTAATTCATCAGGACATAACAAATTAAATAAGAGAATAAGGTATCGAAATAAATTAAGCTCTGATCTAAGAAAAAGATTCAGATTAGAATACTGAGGAGAGCTTAGACATCGAACTTACAAAAAATGTACTAAACCCATTGGTTTGGGTGATATAGTGTTATAAGGCAATGATAATATTAAACGCATTGACTGGCCTTTAGCCAAAATTATTGAAATTTTCCCTGGCAAAGATGGTGTCATTCGGCTGGTTAAACTAAAAACCGCAAAAGGTGAAATGTTAAGACCAGTGCAAAGAGTTTATCCTTTGGAAGTTGACTCGGATGTAGATAATGACCCTGTAACATTTTTAAATAAAAAATTGGTGATTTCTGATAAGTGCCCTGGTAGCAGCGAAGAAGAAGGCGGCTCTGAAAAAGAAGTTGTAACTCGTAGTGGAAGGGTTGTCAGAAAACCTTCAAGATACGGTGATGCTTAACATTTTCGTTTGTTTTTGGATGTTCAGTTGCAATAACATTATTGCAAGGTGGGAGAATGTTCGGTTTTGGAACATGCTGTGTTTCATAGCATCTTAGATTTGTATTGTATTGTAAATTCGGTTTTGTTTCCTATTTTTGAATGTTACTACAACAAAGTAATGTCAGTTAGTCAGTAAATAATTTGTAAACGAGTAAACGTCTAATAAATCTAAAATCTTAATCCATACGTATTTTCCTTGTATAAAGTTACAATAAGCATTGGTGTTTACATTCCAACTAACATTATGTGTTTCATTTAAAAAAAAAATAAAATAAGCATCCTTATATTAAAAAAATTAGAAAGATAATTTGATCTAAGCATAACATGACATTTTTCTATTTTTTGCTTATTGCAAGACTAATATTGATCGATACTAGGTGTGCGGGGTAGGTAACACTAGATAATTTAATGCTTTATTAAGTAACATTGCAATTGCTCAGTTTTTTGTCATGTAAAACGGGATATTTGGTTCCAAAAATTGTACAAAAAATAAACGTCACTTAGTGACGTTTACCAACGAATGGGGATTTCGTAAGCCCCGGTGGACCCATGTTGCTTTTATATATATTTATTGAAAAAGAAAAGGTGTCTCTTTAATCCCCGTATTCACAGGTTTGTCTTATTATTCGTATTTTATCAAAATTAAATGTTCAAAAGTCATGAAAATAAAAACTTTAAATGGGGTTTTAGGGTAGACGCCCCAAGAATTGGGGTACCACACCAAGTTTTTCTGGGAGTAAAAAAAATTCTCTATCGATATGGCTTGGTGTACTATGCGGCTAGAAAAAAAGTCATCCCTCTCCTATGTGGCAAATGAGTTATCTTTAGTAAATCCTTTAAATAATTTGACAAAAAAAGACACTAAATTTGAGTGGACACAGGAATGTGAAAACACTTTTCAAACTGCCAAAGAATTATTAATTTCTCCACCACTTTTATGTTGCCCAGATTTTTCAAAACCATTTTACGTTCATTGCTATAGGCAGTATGTTAACGCAGAAAGATGATAAAGGTGATGAAAGAGTCGTTTGTTATTTATCACGAACTCTTAGTGCATGTGAACGCAAATATTCTGCTACTGAGAGAGAATGTATGGCGGTTATTTTCAGTTTGGAGAAATTAAGAGGTTATCTTGAAGGAGTTAAATGTTACGTAATAACTGATCATTATAGTTTGTTGTGGCTCAATAATTTAAAAGATCCGACTGGACGTTTAGGTCGTTGGGCAGTTCGATTGCAACAATTTGATTTTGAAATTATTCACAAAAAAGGTAAAGATCATGTCGTTCCTGATTATTTATCTCGAATCAACACGTTAAATTCAATTGATGCAAAAGTAGATAAATGGTACAAACGTATGTGTACCAATGTTTTAAATAATCCCCTTAAATTTCCAAGCTGGAGAGTAACTGATAATCGTTTATATAAACATGTAAATATAAAGCACATGGAAGGTATTATTGATGAATGCGACAAGTGGAAGATAGTTGTACCGAAAAAGATCTAAAATTTTAAAATATGAACATGATGATCCTAAAAGTGGTCATTTAGGGGTTTATAAAACTTATAACCGAATAGCTACATCTTATTATTGGCCAATGTTACGTTCTGATGTTACACGTTATGTTAGAAAATGTACAATCTGTGCTAAATTAAAACTAGGACAAAAATTAGCTCCTGGCATGATGGGTAAACGTCCAGAAATTACTCGTTGCTGGCAATATGTCAGTACGGATTTAATAGGCCCTTTGCCCAAAAGTAAATTTGGAAATATGCACGTTTTGGGTAGAAGTTGATTATTTCAGTAAATTTCCTTTATTTTTTCCGCTTAAAAGAGCAACATCAGAAACTGTTATGAAAGAGATAGAGAATAATGTATTTTTATTATTCGGGGTACCAGAAATTTTAGTTTGTGACTTAGGCAAGCAATTTATTTCACATGATTTCAAGAATTTAATGCATGAATATGGGGTAAAAATTCATCATAATAGTCCTGCACATCCGCAGAACAACCATACCGAAAGGGTGAATCGTGTTTTGAAGACGATTATTGCGTCATACGTTTAAAACAACCAACGTGATTGGGATTTGCATTTATCTAAATTTGGTTGCGCTGTTCGAACTGCTTGTCATGAGGTGACAGAAAATACTCCTTATTTCATTAATTTTGGTACCGAGATGATTGTAAATGGTACAGAACATTTACAAATTCATCAGAAAAAATTAGATTGTGACTTAGTAGATCCCGATATTGACACTGATCCTTCAGATTTAATATTTAAAAAATCCGAAAAATTGGAAATTTTACGAAATTTTGTTAAAGGGACTTTGAAAAATGCGTACGAAAGAACGAAGCATCAGTACGATCTTCGTCACAGACCTGTCGAGTACCAAGGTGGTGACAGAGTCTGGCGCAAAAATTACGACTTATCCAATGCGGGTAATTATTATAACAACAAATTAGGAGCCAAATTTTTAGGTCCTTTTATTGTTAATAAGCGTTTAGGGCTTAATGTATATAAGTTAGTTGATAAATCTGGTAAAGATAAGGGTAATTATCACATTAAAGATTGAGACGGTACAACACCCGGTCGACGATTCTATAAGAAAAAATCAATACTTTTATAAATGACATTGTCGGGTTGGGTCGTCTTCGAGTCTAGTGATGGTGAACGGAGCTTTACTAACGATAGTTTTAACGCTACAGCGACATCTGCATGATAGTAGAAACAATCAACACTAGAGGCGCTGATAAGAAACGAAATTTCTAGCAAATGTACTATGTAGTGGCCTTATCAGTATATAAATAAGACCGACCGACGTGAAAGGTGGTCAGTCAAAAATAAACTTCTCTCCTATAACCATTAACAAACCAATGTTTGATCCTGTATTTCTTAATATGGATAGTTGATGTTTGTAAGCATTTGTGGTTTCTATCACGCCAAATATTAACTGTTCATGTTGTGAGGTATTAAACGATTGAGTCTAGTAGAAATATAAGTTCGCACGGTGGAATCTTTTCACGCCTTATGTTTCTCTAGATTTAGTTGTAAGGGTAAACATGGGAACAAGTAATTTGGTTTTATCCTATTCTGAAATTCCTAATGTAAATGTGTTTACCTAACCTCACTAATCTTAACTAACCATGCATGGTATTATTTGTAACATAGAGAAATATTGAACAAGTAAGTCTCGTTAAAGCGATTACAAATCTAATTATCCTTTGTCTCCAGATTTCAATAATAGATTGATCATTGATATCTTATAACCCAAGTTGTAATAATTGATGTATTCTTTTAAAGAACATTCTATGAATAATAATAATTCTTATAATGATTTTTATGGCTGTACATTGAAAGAAGAAGAGTTACGACTCAAGTTTGACCTTGGATCCTACGGGACCATATTCTGCTTCCTGGAATTCATTGTACAATCCCAACTCATTTATGACTACGGTCATGAGTTCTTGGTATTGTATTTCTGCAGAAAGGATACGTCCTGTCAATACATAAAAAGAGACGACAGTCTCATTTCTTTCAGTCTACCATTACTATTATCAATAGATATTATTATATTATTCATGAATTATATTAATTAATCATGAAATAAATTAACTAATTGAGCATGAGGAGGAGGGTGGGATCATGCGATACTTCTTTAAGTATCATTTACAATTTGCAGTACTTGTAAAAATAACTTGGGTTATAACATACAACTAGAGTAGTTTTCACTAACGATCATGACAATTCTCAGCATCTAGGTGACTAGGGGCCGTAAGGTTTCAAGATCTGAAATTAGATCTTACTGGTGATTAATTAAGATTTTTTTTATTATTAATATTTTTTTGACATGTCAAGTATTTTTTTTGAATTTATTTTATTTTGCTAAAGCTTTGCGAGTTAAATTCGCGATGTTACCCATTAAGTTTTTGTGTTTCTTTTTACTTACTTCTGTTAGCTTTATGACAAATTTAAGGTTCTAACAAACTCCTGAAAAGGTAAGATGTTCACCTATCGACGACTCAACTCTATATTTTATAGACTAGAGTCACTTACTGATTTTGATTTAACTGATTTTGACTTATTTTAACCTATTTTGACTTAACCGATTTTTATTCCTACTTATTAGGCGGGTGATTCACGAAGATATTAGACATATAAAGCATAGAAAACAGATAGTATGGTAAAAGAAATCAATTACATTGGTGTGTAAATACGGCTAGACAAAGAAAATTATTTTATTAAAGTAATATTATTGATTACAGATATTTACATTTCTTATGAAAACACGTTTCTACCGAATTTTCTTTTTGAAAAATTTATCGGATTTAGAAAATGTTTATACTATATTCGACTGTGATCATATATTTCTATATTCTATATCTATATTTTATATTATTTAGGATATTATTGTTGTAGTATGTTATGTTTCATACTGGAATGTCTTATTTTTTTTTCTAAATTTCTTTTATTGATTGATTGTTTCATCAATAAATAATTTCTTTTCAGTTATATGGGTTTATATAAAAAAAATAAAGGAGATCGCACTTTATATGGGCAAAATGGCTCCGCGAGGATGTTGCTGCAATTTTTATATGTTGTAATTGGGAAAATTCTCCAAAGGCTCTCAAAATCTGGTCAAAATTGTATGATAGGTTTGTCTTCTACGACCAAATAACACATTTTTTTGACTAAAAAATTAAATATTTCTCTATGCTTGACTTTTTAGTAAAACTTGTCATCTGTGATAATCTTTCAATTTTTTAATTATTGGAAATGTCACGTAAGAATACAAAATTCAAAATGACAACATTGACAGATTTTATTTTTCAAATATAAGTTTTCAAATAGCATACATTTTTCAGTTCTTTCTTGGGTAAACTTAAATAAGATAAACAAAACATCAAAAGTTGCTGAAGCTAAGTGAAAGGGAGTATCATTGAAGCAATCAACATGGTAAAATAAATAAAAGCTGGATAAAAACTTTCTAGGTATTTTTTTAGGATGATTAACAAAGCAATGTTAGGCGCAAGGATATGTTTAGGAAGAAAAAAATATCTTCTGGATAAGCTGCAACAAGACCATTTTAGCAGAAGAACGTGTTCAAGTTGAATAATGTAAACAAAGTTGGGTTTTTTTTTTTGAAAGGAGTACGAGTTCACACACGTTTCAGAAATGCAACTAGACACCAATTTCGGGCATCGTATAATAATTGGGGATGGAGCCTAGTAGTGGTTATTCACATGCAAATCCGGAGCTCTTGTAGCCCAGTGTTCTTTGGTGTGTGGGTTATGCGGGTCTAGGAGAATTCACCACCCACAATTCACCGCCGACAATTCATCGCCCACAATTCACCGATCCACAGTTCATCGATAAGACAATTCATCGACAAGTCAATTCACCGCCACACAATTGTTCGATGGGAGAATTCATCGCCTAGTATGAATATTAAATGAAATGATTTTAAACTACAATGCTTTCTGATAATGTGTTGATACATTTTTAGCATAACAACACTGAGAAAAACACCTAGTAATATGTCCCTCAGTGTAATGCACACAATTTTGGACGCACTGTTAGGCACCAACATAGTTAGAGTTTATATTTTCGTTTTAGCAGCAAAACTTAACCTAACCTACCTAACCTAATGTCCCCCAGTGGAAAGTGTCCCCCAGTGCTTTCATATATAAGTCAGTCTAAACTCCTGAAATTCAAAAAAAAGTATGCATATTGGACTTTACCCTGTACTGGTAAAATTACCTCTATCCTTTCCGTTTTTGACCATTTAAGTCTGCAATTTGGGTATGTCTGCAAATTGGGTGTCTGCAAATAAGAGGACACGGGCAATATTCTAGGTAAATAAATATCCAAGAAATTTCAATAAAATCATTAGGTAAATAAATTTCTGTTATTTATTTTGTTCATTAAATAAACTAATATTCATACTAGGCGATGAATTCTCCCATCGAACAATTGTATGGCGATGAATTGACTTGTCGATGAATTGTCTTATCGATGAACTGTGGATCGGTGAATTGTGGGCGATGAATTGTCGGCGGTGAATTGTGGGTGGTGAATTCTCCGGATACCGGGTTATGCCAAACATGGGGCAAATGTGGACCAAACTTTTAGAAACTGTTCAAAATGCCGGTACAAAACCGCAACGAAGAAACATTGGAAATACTGAAATAATAAATATCTAGTTTTTTATGTAATAATATTTTGTCTTTTTATTAATTCGTAGATTGTTTTTAAATAAAAGGTGTGATCAGGAAGCTATTGGGGCATATTTTATTAAACTTGCAAGTTCAATAGCACAAGTGCGACAGACATGGGTTACTTTCAGGCTATTTTTGTTAACTATTCTTTAATAAGATGTTTTTAGTAAATAATACGATTATTTAACACCATTCCAAAGATATATTTTTGTTTAAAACAAGTCAAATATTATTAAATAAGAAAGGAGACGTTTATTATTTCAAGTCCCCAACGTTTTTTGGTATATACGATGCCCGAAATTGGTGTCTTGTTGCATTTCTGAAACGTGTGTAAACTCGTACTCCTTTCAAAAAAAAAACCCAACTTTGTTTACATTATCCAACTCGAACACGTTCTTCTGCTAAAATGGTCTTGTTGCAGCTTATCCAGAAGATATTTTTTTCTTCCTAAACATATCCTTGCGCCTAACATTGCTTTGTGCATCATCTTAAAAAAATACCTAGAAAGTTCTGTCAATGTTGTCATTTTGAATTTTGTATTCTTGCGTGACATTTCCAATAACTAAAAAATTGAAAGATTATCACAGATGACAAGTTTTACTAAAAAGTCAAGCATAGAAAAATATTTAATTTTTCAGTCAAAAAAATGTGTTAATTGGTCGTAGAAGACAAACCTATCATACAATTTTGACCAGATTTTGAGAGCCTTTAGAGAATTTTCCCAATTACAACATATAAAAATTGCAGCAACATCCTCGCGGAGCCATTTTGCCCATATAAAGTGCGATCTCCTTTTCAATTTATTTTTTCCTCTAAGGGAGGGGGATGTTACATGATTTTATTTCATAGGTGTATGAATAATTTTATTGTATTTAAATTACGCGTAGCGACATCTAGTATCTATAGTTCGAAGGGTTTTCGCTATGTGTTCGATCTAATTGATTTCTGTTTCATTTTTGTTTTTCGCAATTTCCTTTTGACGGCATAATTTGTTAAAATCAATGTGATTGGTTCTTGAAATTAAGGAATGCTTCCGTCGATTCGGATATGCATCTACATCCTTTTAGTTCTTCCATTGCCATTTCGTTTTGCAAAATGAAGAGCATGTCTGCTTAGTATTTCCATTTAAAATTTTTATTATGTGTTCATTTTCGGCGAGTTTTAAATCAGGTATGTTGCAATATTATTTAAACAAGTTGAGCTTGTACTGAGTTGTCGAATTATTCTTTTAGTATGAAGAATTTATAAATATTTCGTAATTATCTGTCGTAATAATGGCGACTATAGTTTAATTATTGGATAAGAATAAGAAATTAAACCAAAAACTAATCTGTAGTTTGGATGAATCTCGTAAATGTTATGCCGAAGTGGATTGCAGTTGATTTTTCGTGAATAGCGTCAAATAACATCTAGGTATGTAATTTAACTTGTACCATTTCCACGTGTTGGACCAACGCAAGCATTTTCTCATTTATTACAGATGCTTTTCTAATCTGCCTTTTCTTCCCTTCTTCAATTCTTTATCTGATTTACATTTAACATTTTGGATGTTAAACTCGCCGAACTTCATGTGAATTTCAACTTTAATTTAACGTAATTTTGCTGTTTTACCGGAATCTACAGATGTCCGCCATGTTTCCTGTTTCTTCCCTTCAACATGTGCCTGAATATTGTCGGAATTCAAGCCACTTCTGATTTTTAAGAAAAGAAATTGGCCGACCGACGTTGATGTTCGTCAGGTATCATTAGTTTTAAATATTTAAATTCATTATTTTGTCTTACTTCCTTCTGAAGGTTTTACGGTTCAAGTAACCAAAAATACTAACCCATTTTACGCCTAAAAATAGACTTGATTATACAAGATTGTATTTTCAACATAAGTCTTCAATTTTGTCTAAATTCTTCATAATCTTTTGCATATTTTTTATAACTAACAATTATCATTATTGTAAACGAATGGTAATCGCTTTTTATGTTCATTTTGGAACTTTTATTCAGTATTTTGTTTTATAGAGTCATTTTTATATAACCTTGTCTAGGTTTATAACTGGCAAATATTGGCCACAATTTAAATAAACATTTAACGCATAAGTGTTCTCGGATCTACATTTTTGCTCGATCCAAATATGAGACACGCCCCCATTCAAAATTACAACCATTTATTCAATTTTAAATTTGTATTAGCTTGATAATATATTTTTCATTACATAACTTAACGTTCAAAAATTAGTCAAACTTTTAAGGTAATAATTATTTGATATGTACTCTATGACCTCTTGTAAGGAAAATGCATTTTCTCCCCTAAACTCTTTGTTTAATTTTTATTTCTCTTTTAAAGCAAATATTTATTCCTTGGATTTTAAGATTTTATTATTGCTTATTAGCGGATTTGTTATCATAAACAAGGAATTTAATTAAAGAGAATTATTTTAGCTTTACTCAATACTTTTATTACCTGTTCGTTTTTACGATATTTTTCCACATTCTCTGAGAAATATTTATTTGGCATTTAACGTAAACATTAACACCTTTTTGTTTTCCAAATTTATAAAAAAAGAAGTACTATAAGGAAAAATAATAACTATACAATCAACAACATAAAACCTATATATTTTATTCCATTCTGGTAAGTTATCTAGCTCTTCAATAAGCATAATAGATCCCGCCTATTGAGATGTCTTTCTGGCTCATCTTCTGAACTAGCTCAGGTAAACGAAACAGAGTAGTTGCGCAACCCGTTATAAATTACAACATCTTGTGTTACAATGTTTTTCAAGCATTAATTTGTTTGAAACACTACCTCTTATTTTTACTCACCCCGTAGCGAAAATATTACGTTTCAAGCTACAGATCTATGTTATAAACGCTATATTTAAAGCAGCATACATGCGGCGCACGTTTGCATCTGTGGTAAGCGACATCCTTTGTTGTAAACCTTACTACCCATCGCACTTTATTATTTGCCATATAGGATGTTTGTCTTTTACATAAAAACGTTACAAATTGGTTTAATAATTGTACTATACTGGCTTTGGTAGGAGCACAGTGTTGCAAGATGTGAAGGTTACCCTTCAAATTGAAGGAATTTTATTGAAAATCACCAGTGTAAAAATGCGAAATGTGCCAAAGCATTTTACATTCGATGTCTGGATGTTGCAGTTGATGTATTTGTTGAGATGAAGACTGCAGGTTTGCAATAGGATTGACCATGCAGCACCTGCACCTTAGATCCAACCTCACTTTTAGAATGTAAACAAACCGCAGATGTCAATGCACATGCACAGCTACTGCATGTAGTAATGAACTACCGCCTGGTTTAGTTGGTCTACCAACCAACAACATTTTCGAACTGCCCATTGCTAATCTTTCAAACGTACCAGGACTAACGAATGATCAAACAAGTGTCATTAACGATAATGTTCGTAAAACCGTTATACAGGCTGTCTCTAGCATTCTTCCCAATTTATTGAGAGCGTTCGAATTGCCAGCGGCTTTTTGCTTTTTGCTTAAGATTTTTTCAGGTGCCAGGTAGAATGTATTTAAGTAATGCTGACTTACTAGGTGGAATGGTGTAAATATGTTTATTTTTATTTGATCATTGGCGTTCCATCTTTAATATACAACACTTTTATACTATTGGAATACCTTTTTTAAAAACTAAATTTTATTATTGAACAAAGGTAATATAATATGACATTTAATAACAACTAAGCATGTGTCAAAAAATTCAGCGACAAATTTGCTTGCTAGATTGAGTCATCGAAGTGGATTCATTTCTGTAGATCTAGCATTCTAGTATTAGCACTTGTATTGTCATCAGTTGTCATTGAATGTCATAATATATTACCTTTTTTCAATTATAAAATTAAGTTTTTAATAAAGGAATTCCAATAGTATAAAAGTGTTGTATATTAAAGATGGAACGCCAATGATTAAATAAAAATAAACAAATTTGCACCATTCCACCCGGTAAGTCAGCATAAGTTAAATACATTTTACCTGGCACCTGCAAAAATCTTAAGCGAAAAGCAAAAAGCCGCTGGGAATTCGAACGCTCTCATTGTCACCACTGATTCAAGAAATTGCTTCTCTTAAAAAGCAGATTCTTCAAGATGCAAATCCGATTTTTCATTTTCGGGGCACTATTGATGTTGAAATAGACTAACCTGGCAAACGCAAACGACCTGATCCACTGATTATTCGCAATACACCCTTAATGAGGTGCCTGATGTTTCCCTTTCATCAACTCCTACAACTAGACATCCAAGCCTACCCCTCCCTCTGCCATGTAATATTGCTGCTGGTGGGCGCAGTACTAAAGGCAAGATGCAGGAAAAACAACCAGGTACTCCTGGTCCAACTAATAAGAATCCTACATTACCAGTCATAAAAGAAGAGCAACGTACTAGAAAGCCAAGAAAAGTATATATGGCGAAAGTTCCTGCACTGATGGCTTTTCGGCCTTTATACCTAAAATTAATATACTTGTTTCCAAGGTTCAAATTTCCAACAGCATTGATACTGTCAAAGGTTTTATACAAAGAAAACTACCTAATGTGAAATTTGATTAACAGAATTCAATGTTCGATCAAAACAATATAAAAGTTTTAAACTGACCGTTCCTGCAAACTTTAAAGATGGTTTGCTCAATAAAGATTTCTGTCCCACAGGTGTAGCCGTTAAGCGCTTTTTCGAAAAAAAGGCTATTTCCTCTGTTGTGTTTTGACTTTCTTTAGACTGTGATACAACTTTTTGTTATAAAATAAATAGTCGAAATGTGCTTTTTAAACTATTTTAATTGAAACTAAGAAGAGCGTTACATGTCGTGACAACGTCTGTTGTAGAACTGTGTGGCATAGTTTGTACGCAGCGAATGTCGTCAAATACAGGGTTGCCACGTTTACAAAAAAAATAAAACTAAGTTACTAGAAATGAAACATGCCCCCGGCCTTGAAAAGCTGAGGATTTCTTTTCAAAAAAATATTTGGAAATATGCAAATAAAAGACTTATAACTAGTTTACAATGCTTAAACTAATTCTTAACTGTCTTTAACATTTTAACTTCACGCAGGAAGCTGACACAATTTTGCACGTTTCACTACACCACTGCTGGTTTGAACCGAAGCAACTCTAGATACACCGTCAGTTCCAGGATGGGTGTCTAAAACTCTTCCCATTTTCCAGTTGAGTGGAGATTTGTTGTCATCTTTTATAAGCACTAAACTGCCCACAGATAAAGGTGGATAAGGCCGTTTCCACTTAAGGCGTTGTTGTAATTTATGTATATATTCGGTGTGCCATCTAGACCAAAAACTTTGTGTCATTTGCTGCAGAAGTTCAAAGCGGGAGAGACGTCCCATGGGGATGTCAGTTTTGTCAAAATCGGGAACAGCAGTTAAAGATCGTCCGTGTGTAAAATTCTTCGAAGGTGAAAATAGTATTACCCGCAACGCGTTTGAGATGGTGTTTAGTAGATTTGACGCCGGCTTCCCAGAGTCCCCCAAAGTGGGGTGAATAGGCAGGAATAAAATGCCATGAAACGGATACTCTTTGAAGCTTATCAGTTAAATTTGAAACATTATTTTTTAAAAATGATCCCAAATCATGTAGTTCATTATTGGCGCCTACGAAGTTTGTTCCGTTATCGGAGTACATTTGGCTTGGCACCCCTCTGCGTGCCGTAAATCGTCTAAAACTAGCTAAAAATGCTTCAGTACTTAGGTCACTTACTAGTTCCAAGCGAATTGCACGAGTACTAAAGCAAACAAATAAAGCATTATAAAGCCAATATTGCAACCTCTAAATTTGGGATCTTTTATAGAGAAGGGGCCAGCATAGTCCGTACCACTGATAAAAAATGGTGGAGACGGTTTTACCCTATTTTCAGGTAAAATGGCACTTGAAATTTGTGGCTTGTTCTTAAAGAAAGATATACATTTGCGGACCTACATGCAAAAGTCTTTTATGCTCTTGCGCAAAGAGTAATTTAGTAAAGTCATGTTTACTAGAGATTAAAAGTGGATGTTTTTTGCCAAAATCAGATTTTGAATTGTGCAGCCTACCCCCCACGGGCATGATTCTCAGCTCATCCAAAAAAGGAGTAAGAGATAGAATTCTACTCTTGTTATCTACTGGTTTGTTATTTTTTAGAGCTCATATCTCATTTGGAAAAGATGCTGTTTGGAATAGCATTGCAAGTCGTAGAAGTGAGTTATTCGATTCTTCACAAGTTAAAGGGCCGCTAGTACGCTCAGATTTGTGTTTAAGACAATTGTCTTTAAAGCGAAAGCAATACGCGACTATGACCTTAAGTTTCTGAAGACTTGAATATTTTGTGAAAAGATCTGTGTTATTATCATGCATCGAAACAAATACCTTAGGATTATTGCGAAATTCTGGAAGCTCTGTCGTTTTATTTGGACACAATGGCCATTCTGATTGATCGAAGTGCAACCATGACGGACCTTTTTACCAGATCGACAAACTTTCGAGGTCTCGTGGATTGACACCTCTAGATAAGTGGTCTGCTGGATTCGTCTGAGTTTTAGTAAGTAAGTAAATAAGTAGAGTTTTATTAAACAGATAACAAAACTTGCCCCCACTTTAAGTGCAAGCACTTGCGAGTGCGACGGGCATAACATAAACATAATATGGAAAAAAAATAACAATGTATTTCAACTAAACTAAAATTAAGACAACAAAAATTACTTAGGTAATGATTGCACATAACAAAAAGATGTTTGGTTTTTAATCTTGTAAGTTGTATATATTTATTAATTATATGTAGATAAGTATAGATATTTATTATTATCATTTATTTATTATTATTATTTATTTAATTTTTTTTATGTATATTTTTTTTTACTTTTAGTTACTTTTTAGGTCAATTATTTTAGAAAATGTTTCCCTTTCGGAGCCAAGTATAAAACTCCTACATGCCTTTTTAAATTGGTTGGCATTCATCAACTTAACATCTTCAGGAAGAATGTTATAGGCCTTAGGGGCTAAAAATATGAAACTTCTTTGACCTATAGTTTTCACCATACCTTGGTGTGATCCAGTTTTTCCTTATATTCATTAAACATGTAATTAACAAGGCCTTGTAAATATAGTTGGCGAATATCCATGAGAAGTGCAGTTTAAAATAGTTCGTTGGAAGGGTAAGTATTTTTTTTTCTGTGCATTATTTTAAGTAATCTCTTTTGTATGACTTCTACCTTTTTAAGGACGGATTTATATACTCCTCCCCAACTTATTATTCCATACCTAAGATGGGACTCAACCAAAGCATAGTAGACAGATTTTAATTGACTAATGTTTAGTACTTCTTTTATACAGTTCATTAAATAGATTAATCCTCTAAGTTTTTTTGCTAAATTGTTAACATGTGTGTCCCATCTTAGGTGCGAATCAATATGTATTCCCAGGTATTTAGTACAGTTCGATCTTTTTATGGAGAAATTGTAGTTGTTGTCTGTTATAATGTTAAGTGTGTTATAATCTGGAAGGGAGCTTTTTCTACAGGAGAAGGGAACGAACAAAGTTTTTTCAAAATTCACATTTAATACCTTTGAATCAAAAAAATGTTTAATTAGTTTAAAGTCTTCTTCTATTTTGCTTTTTAATGTGAACCAGTCACTATCCTCATATACAGGGTGTCTCAAAAAGGTCGCCCACGGACCCCAAGGCGTGGTAGAGGAACACAAACGATAGACAAAATTAGTAACGAAAATTCTTTGTGGGGCCCCATTCCAAAGATATGGGGTTTCAAAGGTACAAACTTTGCACCCTTATAGCACCTTACTTAGCTAATCATAAAACATAATTTACTTAATTATTGAAAGCCAGGGACTAAAACTAATTATTTATTGCAAAATTTCGGTCGAATGAAGTTTATTTTCCATAAGAATTAAACTTTAATTTTTAGAATTTTACCCCAAAATCTATGCGGCAACATGGTCTTACCTTTTAATTTTGATTAAAGTTGCCATGCTCGTAACCAAGGGAAACTGAACATAAATTGTATTTATCATCAGTGATTGGTGTCATTAATTTATTGTTTGCGTCAATTTTTGATCCAAATTTTTTCAAAGGGTTCCTGTTACTAACAAAAAATATGGTAATTCAAATCTACAGTGCCTCCCTACTTAAGAAAAGTGCCCCAAAATTCCTCGGAATAGAGCAGTAAAGGTGTTTAGTTTGGAGCAGTCTGCATCAGAAATTTGTGATATTTGAATGTAGTGGGGATTTCTTTGATTTGAATGAAATACGTTTTTATGTGAGCCTTAATGCAGAATTACAATAATTCTCTGAATGAAGAACCTCGTGGAAAACAATAATTGATGTCAGAAAAATCGTAACTTATTTTGTATGGCCGTAATTTTTAACAGTTTTGTTGTTATTTCAAACATACATCAGTTTTTAACCATTTCTATTATGATTTTATTGATTTGTTACATTTTATAACCAAAGGAGTATAAAATTCAGGTATTTTAACTACTTGGTATTTTAAAAATTAAAAATAAACATTAACCAATTTTCTAATGTCAAGTTTAATGGAGAGTTTATACAGCGTCTTTACCCCAAGTTATTTCCCCTTTATCTTCTAGTCTTTACCTCCGAGTTCACCTAATTGAAAATTATGGTTTATACAACTCTAGCTCTTACCTCTAAGTTGGATCAAGATACATACCTTTCATAGTAATATTTTTTTACTCCTCGCATAATTTGTTGTTTAAAATTGACCTATAATCACTATTTCACCCATTTTTATTTAAAAACTTATAACAGAATTAAGCAGGTTGCTTATTTTGACATTTTTAAGGTTAGGATACATGGCCAACTTTATTCAGGCCCGCGCATTTTACACCTACATCTACCTCGTGGTTCTTTTTGGATTGGTTGCATATTGTTTAGTATCCGTGAGACGTCAGAAAACTATTGTCTAAGACGTCAAAAAAATACTGCGAGGTAAATGGAAGTCAAGGTGTAAAGTGCGTTGGCCTGTAATAACGTTGGTCCCGTTAGGATAACATAATTTGGTAGTTCAAATGTTAAATACGTAGTTTAAATGTTGATTGGGTAGTTCAAATGTTACTGCAAACAAATTTTATCTTTTAGTCTGTAATCTAACCATAAAAGATAAAATAGTTGAGGTAAAGACTATAAGAGACGGAGGTAAAGATTTTCTGTTTGAACGCCAAATGACATTTACACATATTTATCTTAGAAGACTATGAGGTAAAGGGGAAAGAAGTTGGGGTAAAGAAGTTGTGTAAACCGTGCAGAAGTTTCACGTTTGCTTACCTACCAACTTGATTCTTTTTAAACTAAGCAGATTTAAACTAACAGTGTTGCCCAACTTTGCTAACTTTGCAGCCCCATATTTTTAAAATGGGGCTCCCAATAAAATTTTTGTTACGGATTTTGTATATCGTTTGTGTTCCTTTACCACGCCTTGGGGTCCGTGGGCGACCTTTTTGAGACACCCTGTATAATTACCGTATCGTCGGCAAAACTAAGCACTTTTCCTGAAAAAAAAAATTTTTGGGTTGGAGGTAGGTATAGGGAAGTGGGGTATCAAATGAAAGGAAATTAAAAAGTAAATTTAATGAGCCAAAAAAAAATACAGCTTTGCATTTAATTTTTTAGAAATAAAACGGTTTTAATGTATCGATTTTCAATGGCGCATTTTTCACTTCCGGTTACGATTATTGGTCAAATTGTAGATAAAAGTGCTTTTTAAGCATCTTGATTATACGTTGTTTAAATTTCATGCAAAAATATCACCCATGAAAAGCGCAATGATTTTTTTAAAAAAATGCTGCAACTGGCAAAAATTTCGGAAATTTTTTTTTTTGCAAAAACTAAAAAAGTGGGAGATTTCGGACTTTTACCAAAATAATCCTTATTTTTGGGAGTATTTAAAAATATAAAAAAATATAGGGTGTTCCATTTAAAATAAAGAAGTGAATGTGTGTTCCGAGTAAATGGAACACCCTGTAGAGTAAAACATTACTAAAAATAAAAATTTGGTTTATTACAAACAATCCTGCGAAAACAATAATTTGCTAGCATTTTTAGTTCCTGAGATAAGGGGTTGGGTCATCTTACGTGGGACACCCTGTACCTTTGACATGTGTCCTAGAGCTAAATATTTATTTATAAAGTCTACGTACTGTTCGCGCATTAAATCATCTTTGGATAATTAAGGTACGAGTGAATAAAAGCTATTGGTAGCGGTTTTCAAGGAGTCTCCTAATTTGTCTGGTGATTATTTAAAAGGTATGGTAACAACAAACCTTCCGTTTACGCAATAAGTGGTTTTTTTTGAAAATTATCCTCGCATGGATAAGGGCTTAGTTTCTGGAAACTCTTCTACTTTCCAGAAAGAAAGTAACTGGTTTTCGAGGGTAATATTTTTGGCGAAACAACAATGAACTTCACGCGTATTTGTTGAAATTATTGGTCCCGCTAATATCCACCCCAATTTGGTTTTTTGCAAAATAGGTCCTGATGCTAGTTTGATCTGACCGACGCAGGTCATGTTCCAGAATATTTCCGCACCAAAGAGCATGTCTATTTTACCCGGTTTATTGTAAGTTGCATCTGCTAGAGTAATATTAGGAGGAATTTTGATTGTACTCGGATCTACGAATGAATTCGGTAAATGCCCGGCAATGTTGTTGAGAATTAAACAAGAAGTAGTTTTTTCGAATACCGTACGTTGCGATTGAATTTTTACGCTACATGAAAACTCTACTTCGGATTTAGATTTGTCAATTCCAGCTACGCTTATGTTTATTTTGGATTGTGGAAGTTGCAATTTATTACAAAGCTCTTTTGTAATGAAGTTTGATTGTGAACCTGGGTCTAACAAGACGCGAGCAGGGTATGTATTGTTTTTATTATCTCGAACGTTTATAAGCGCCGTCGAGAACAAAACCTGTGAGTTTTGAGAAGAAATTTGAGCAGACAATGAATTTGTTTCATATTTTGGTTCAGACTTTGCTTCGGATTTATTTTCGCGTTCAAAATGTAACAGGGTATGATGCTTTTGTTTGCACCGTTGACAGAAACCAGACCTACATTCCTTGAAAGAATGGCCACGACGTTGAATGTAATGGCCTTTGCTACAAATAGGACAGGATGGTCCTTTACTAAAATAGGCCTAAGTGGTATTTTTAGGTCGCTTTTTATCTGACTGATTTTCTAAAGTTTCTATTAGATCCGCACGTTGTTTAAGAAATTGCTTAAGATTATCAAGTGTTGGAATTTCTTCGGTTTTAAATTGTTCCCATTCGCGGGCAGTTGTAGGATCAAGTTTTGTTTGAATCATAAATGATAAGCGTATCCCATTCGTTGGTTGATTGACCTAAATTTTAAAGAGCGCGTAAGTGTTTATAAACGGAGTTTTTCGGATAAGAGCAGAGTTTGCATAGGCGAGGGGTTCTAGGTTGAACATAGATTTTACGTGATTATAAATCAAAAGACGATTGTTATTGTATCTGTCACTTAGAAGCTTCCATGCTGCGTTATAATTAGTCTCAACAAACTCTAGCGCTTTAATAAATTCAGCCGCCTCTCCAGAAAGAGCTTCTTTAAGGTAGTGGTATTTTTGAATTTGGTTAATTGTGACGTTTTTGTGAATAAGACTTTCAAATGTATCCCGAAACTAAAACCATTTTTCAAAAGAACCGTTAAATTTAGGTAATTCTATAGTCGGAAGTTTAATAGCGCTAAATTGAGGTGTGTATTGGGTGTTATTTTGACTCTAAATATTATTTTGAATAGGCGTAGAAGCAGCAGAGGATTGTGCGATGTTGAATAAAATTTGCTTGCCCCGACCTACACTACTGAAAAAATGAGATTCAAAGAGTTCCCTTTCATTGATTTCAATAGTAAATCTAGTGCTGGGATCATCTGGACTCAATTCTACAAACACCGACTCGATTTCGTCCTGTAACTTGTAAAAAGCTTCTAAAGATTTTTCTAAATTTAAAACTCTTGACTCTAACTTAAATTTGTTATTTACCTAACTACTTGTTAGAATCCTTTTCGACTGTAGACAAGTACTTATCTGAATTAGAAGGCTGCAAGTAGTTAGGTAAGTACAGCTTACGAAAGCATTAAATGCTTAATTTTCTTGGGTTTTATTGTTAGTTGACAGTTTTAATAAATAAAATTGAAACTGCAGTGGAATTCTGATCTTTCGATTTTGATAATTGATAGTAACTATTATCGTATCAGGACGATTTTGTTGATTCTGAAGGCATTTTATGGTCGTGAAGCGACGACAAAAGACGCCATGTTTCTACAAATGAGAATCGTTTTGGCTGTGTTGAGGTTAGTTTTACTCGATTTCGACGTGTTCAAACGATTTGACTGATTCTGAAGGGATTTAAAATCGCAAAATCACGATAAAAGCCGCCATTGTTTCTCGATAGCTAAAGAGGTTGCGAGTATCAAATCTATCTCACTTTCACTTACCTTTACATGTAAAACCATCCTTGTCTTGTTAATATTTTAACATTATAGGAACAAAAAATTCTTCAAATACTAAAATATTAAAAACAAATGTACTTTGAAAAGTACTATTATCTACCTCTATTATTAATTATTTTATTAAGAGAATTATAAGCTTTTAAAAAAATTTGATGACCGATTCTGCCACATTAATTTCTTAGTTTTCTACCCTTATTTAAATTTATTACATAATAAGTAATTTTCTTTAAATACTTGTTTATTAAATACGTAAAAAATATTTTTTATGACTAAGTACTTATTTTTAATTTCACTCACAATTATATTTAATTGTTTTTAAATATCTTAATTACCAAACAACTAAAAAAAATGTTTTTTTAGACAATTC
Source organism: Cartodere bifasciata (assembly GCA_963920755.1). Taxonomy (NCBI): domain Eukaryota; kingdom Metazoa; phylum Arthropoda; class Insecta; order Coleoptera; family Latridiidae; genus Cartodere; species Cartodere bifasciata. The sequence goes on from OY987198.1 coordinate 7,648,864, forward strand.
ATTCCTTAATTAATTTGTACTTAATACTATAGTTTTAAAATAAAAAATTACGCATCAAATTTAAAATATATTTTTTTTTAATCTTAAAACATAAAAGTTATGTATAGAAAAAGATAATTAATTAAAAAAAAAGAACAATCTTCATTCTTGGTTATGCCATTTGGGGTTGTAATTATCACTCACAATAAGAATTATCATTGCCAATAATTGGGTACATATGAATATATTTTTGCAATTTTCTTACCGAAATTAATATTTTTGTAATGCCGTATTTCCTTAAAAATCAACAAAAATGTTTCCCACTTTAAAAAAAATTTAAAAGCTTTTTTCTTATTTGAAGACTAAATAACAAAAAATTTTTATTTTATTTAAGGTGGGTTATAAATTTATAAAACACTACTACAAACTAAAAATGTAGCTGATGAAAAAATAATCAAGTATTTAATTTAATAAAAAATTATACTTTGAACAAACAATTTGTTTGAAAGTATTTGTATTTCTTTTTATTTCATAAAATATCCCTTTAACTTTTACAAAACAAGTAAAGACTTTTAAAAACATTTAAAAAACTACTAAAATACAAAACTAAATTTGAAAATGGTGCATTCCTAGGCATATTATAGGTTAGAAAACCAGAAAAAGTAGTTCAAATGCCTAACTTTGACATCAAATCCCGAAGATATTGCCGAGTTGAACGATATCAAAATGATAATGCTTCAGAATCAAAAGTATCGTTATTCTTCGATAACATAAAAATAGTATCAAAATAGTTCGAGAGAGACATCAACATAATTTAAGAAGGTTTCTCTCTTTATTATAAGTTCTTTTGCCGTTACAAGTGCAAATTTAGTTAATTTTTAAGAGGATATATTATGCAACTACTTACGCGTTAAACATAAACAAAAAATTGAAAAGTGTTCACATTATTACTGCTAAATTTTTTCAATTTGCTAATTATTCATTATTGGCTATTTTAAGAAAAGAAGGTATTTATCTGTCCGAGTCCGAGTAGGTACATACCATGTCTTTTCCTTAGAATTAATTACAAAATACCATGTTTATCTTGTGATAAGGTGTACATAGGTCAGAGTGGTAGGTACCTAGGTACCAGAAAAAAAGAACACGAGAGGGACTGTAAAAAGAAAAAAGAAAATAATACGGCCTTAGCTCAACATCATTTTAGCACGTCCCATCTTTTTGATTTTGAGAATATTAAAATTATTGACAAACAACCCCTTTTAGGCAAGCGTCTTCTAAGCGAGATGATTGAAATTAAAAAACATCCACAGAGTGTCAATAAACGGTCAGACATTGAGAATTTAAATTCGGCATATTTTAATATCATCGATAAAATAAAACATCCAGCACCCTAACATCTGCAGTCTTTCCATAGTTGACCGCTTAGCAACAACGATTTTAATTTGTTTTTAATCTAATTTATTACTATTTATTATTTTAACTTCGTGATTTTAATGTGTATTGTGTTTAGTATGACCCTGTATCTTCGTTGTTTTTTATCTATACAATTTATGTTTTTTAACGGAAAAAATCTGTCTTAGTTAATGTAAGTACTTATGTAATTTTTTTTTTTAAATGTGTGTTTTTTTTTATTACCTTTTTATTTGTGTAAATTGCTCAGCCTTTTAATTTTTTGTAACGTCTTATATCTATTGTTGCAGCGTACGTCTTGAAAATGTTTACATATTAAACGAAACGTCGACAAACTTAAAACTGGTTTTTTTTTAAACGTTTTTGGATCCTTACCTGTCAACCACCCTTAATATTACATCATTGGATCGTCAGCTTTTATTTTAAAATTAATTAAGGGTTGATAATTAGTGCCGTAGGTAGATTTTACTTCTACCCTTATTTATTTTCGTAACTCCATCTAAAATATATTTGTATTATACATTAATATACGTTAAAGCAACAACACCTAATATAGAACAACGATTCTCACCAAACCACACTTTATAAATGGATATTTGTTGATTTCTGTGGCGAATGTTTAATATAAAACAACGATTCTCGTTGTTTTATATTAAACATTCAATCAACAAATATCCAACAATACCTAACACTAATGACTATCAAATTATATTAAAATATATTAAAAAATTAAGTTAATGAAAATACTGTATTTATTAATATAACACTCGTTTAAATTTATTTTCGTAACTCATCTCAAAATATATTTGTACTCTACATTAATATACGTTAAATCAACAATACCTAACATTAATGACGATAAAACAATATTAATATACCGGGTGTTTCTGAAAGTCGTTTCAATAATTTAACCTAAGATTCCTTACCCAAAAATAGATCGATTGAGCCCCATTTACCTGTATCCAAAAGTGCACCGTTTTCGAGATACAGGCTGTTTTCCAAAATCAAAATTTTTATGTTTTTTTTTCATTACTATTAAATGAAGCAACATAGAAAAACAAAATTTGGTATAATTGTCTTACTTTTTATGATCGACACAATGGTCGTAAAGAGAAACCCATAGATTTATTCCATAACCTCAAAATGGGACACCTGCGTCCCCTCTTGGGGCATAACTTTTTTTGTATTTGAATTTTCAAAAAACAAATTGTTTTATCGGCAAGATACGTTTAATACGATGAAATAATTATACCACATTTTTTTTGAAAAAACTAACCCTTTTTCAAAATTATTCACATTTCATAATTTCATGTTGCATTCTACTTTTTAAAATATATTTGAATTTTTTTTTCTGGAAAACATAAAACTATTATAAACTAGCGTAAACAAAAAAAACCTAGAATTGGCTCCACAAAAGAACACTGGGCTCCCTTTTTGGAGCATCGGGCCCCCTTTTTGGGGCTTTTTAAAATATTATTGCAATTTTTTTTTCTTGAAAACTTAAAACTATTATAAACTAGCGTAAACAAAAAATATTTAAATTTGCCCCACAAAAGTACACTGGGCCCCCTTTTGGGGCACCGGACTTTAAATGATGACAATGATGTACTTTTTCTGTAATAAAATCTTCAAACGCCTAGTATTCTTTTCTTTACAAAATAAAAAGATATGTTAGCTCCAAAAAGGGGTCAGGTGCCCCAAAAACGGGGGCCCAGTGTCCTATTGTGGGGCCAATTCTAGTTTTTTCTCGAAAACGGTGCACTTTTGGATACAGGTAAATGGGGCTCAATCGAACTATTTTTGGGTAAGGAATCTTGGGTTAAATTATTGAAACGACTTTCAGAAGCACCCTGTATATTAATATTGCTTTATCGTCATTAATGTTAGGTATTGTTGATTTAACGTATATTAATGTAGAGTACAAATATATTTTGAGATGAGTTACGAAAATAAATTTAAACGAGTGTTATATTAATAAATACAGTATTTTCATTAACTTAATTTTTTAATATATTTTAATATAATTTGATAGTCATTAGTGTTAGGTATTGTTGGATATTTGTTGATTGAATGTTTAATGTAAAGCAACGAGAATCGTTGTTTTATATTAAACATTCGCCACAGAAATCAACAAATATCCATTTATAAAGTGTGATTTGGAGAGAATCGTTGTTTTATATTAAACATTCGCCACAGAAATCAACAAATATCCATTTATAAAGTGTGATTTGGAGAGAATCGTTGTTTTATGTATATTAGGTGTTGTTGCTTTAACGTATATTAATGTATAATACAAATATATTTTAGATGGAGTTACGAAAATAAATAATCGAGTGTTAACTTCATAAATACAATATTTTATGAACTTAATTTTTTATATATATTCATATTTCTTCTGCTTAAATCCAAAAATAAGGGTAGTAGTAAAATCTACCTACGGCACTAATTATCAACCCTTAATTAATTCTAAGGAAAAGACATGGTATGTAACTACTCGAACTCCAGATAAATACCTGAAAATTACTTACCCAACAATTATTTTTTGCCTTCGTAGACCGTAAGTAATGCCTCTTTAATTACTCCTACTTTGCTAATTATCTATAAAGAATTATTTTCCATTTTGTCATTCAATGTAGTTGGTCCACATCCTTTTTTTACAATAGCTAATAATAAATAATTAGCAAATAAAAAAAACATTTTAAATACTTTACTGGATTTATTTCTGCAAATTTATTACGTTTTTGAAATATTGTTGAATAATTAGGTACATTTAAATGTTTAAAATTAGTTTTAGATCAAATATAACAAAGCATAGTTCAAATGATATCAAATGCCGAGAATTGCCGACGACAATATCATAAGAGTATCGTTTGAGACGACAATAGTAGGAAAGTATCAAAAGTATGATCGTATCAGGGAGACTATCGTATCGTGTCTTCAGAATTCCACTGCTGATTAATGTCAGAATGTATCTGTATCTGTATGTATATGTATGTATATATGTATGTATGTATGTCTGTATGTAAAAAAAATTGCAATAATATTTTAAAAAGCCCCAAAAAGGGGGCCCGATGCTCCAAAAAGGGAGCCCAGTGTTCTTTTGTGGAGCCAATTCTAGGTTTTTTTTGTTTACGCTAGTTTATAATAGTTTTATGTTTTCCAGAAAAAAAAAATTCAAATATATTTTAAAAAGTAGAATGCAACATGAAATTATGAAATGTGAATAATTTTGAAAAAGGGTTAGTTTTTTCAAAAAAAATGTTGTATAATTATTTCTTCGTATTAAACGTATCTTGCCGATAAAACAATTTGTTTTTTGAAAATTCAAATACAAAAAAAGTTATGCCCCAAGAGGGGACGCAGGTGTCCCATTTTGAGGTTATGGAATAAATCTATGGGTTTCTCTTTACGACCATTGTGTCGATCATAAAAAGTAAGACAATTATACCAAATTTTGTTTTTCTATGTTGCTTCATTTAATAGTAATGAAAAAAAAACATAAAAATTTTGGTTTTGGAAAACAGCCTGTATCTCGAAAACGGTGCACTTTTGGATACAGGTAAATGGGGCTCAATCGATCTATTTTTGGGTAAGGAATCTTGGGTTAAATTATTGAAACGACTTTCAGAAACACCCGGTATATTAATATTGTTTTATCGTCATTAATGTTAGGTATTGTTGATTTAACGTATATTAATGTAGAGTACAAATATATTTTGAGATGAGTTACGAAAATAAATTTAAACGAGTGTTATATTAATAAATACAGTATTTTCATTAACTTAATTTTTTAATATATTTTAATATAATTTGATAGTCATTAGTGTTAGGTATTGTTGGATATTTGTTGATTGAATGTTTAATATAAAACAACGAGAATCGTTGTTTTATATTAAACATTCGCCACAGAAATCAACAAATATCCATTTATAAAGTGTGGTTTGGTGAGAATCGTTGTTCTACAGGGTGTCCGCGATCAATGTGCTTTTTTTTTAATGGGAGATAGCTGGGAAAAATCCAAGACATTTGGTAAAAACAGTTTTTTGAAAAAGTGCCCCCCTTCGGAAATAACGGCCTTCAAACATGTAGACTAAAAACCCTTAATCGTAAATATTTACCAAACGATTTCACCAACCATCATGAAAGTTGTACTATCAATAAATGTAATAAAAAGGGTCATTTTAAACCCATTTTGAAATTTGGGGCCCCCTTTAAAATGGGTTAAACACTAGTAGTGTAGATAAAAACTGCATGTAATTCCTTTACCTTTAAGAATTTTGTAATTTTATGTATTTTTTTAAATACCCCCATTTAAGTAACAACTTTTTTACCACTTGAAATTTCTGAGAAAGTGTACCTTTTACGAATAAACTACCAAAAACACCTTTGATGTATCCCATATTTTTGCATAAGACTAGACTTTCTTTTGAAATTTGTATGTCACTTACCACTGTCACTACATTGAAGTAAGTTTTTTTGTCAAATCAACGCAAAATATGGGGTACATCAATGGTGTTTTTGGTAGTTTATTCATAAACGGTACAGTTACTCAGAAATTTCAAGTGGAAAAAATGTTTTTACTTAAATTGGGGTATTTAAAAAAATACATAAAATTACAAAATTCTTAAAGGTAAAGAAATTACATGCAGTTTTTATCTACACTACTAGTGTTTAACCCATTTTAAAGGGGGCCCCAAATTTCAAAATTGGTTTAAAATGACCCTTTTTATTACATTTATTGATAGTACAACTTTCATGATGGTTGGTGAAATCGTTTGGTAAATATTTACGATTAAGGGTTTTTAGTCTACATGTTTGAAGGCCGTTATTTCCGAAGGGGGGCACTTTTTCAAAAAACTGTTTTTACCAAATGTCTTGGATTTTTCCCAGCTATCTCCCAGTTGTTCTATATTAGGTGTTGTTGCTTTAACGTATATTAATGTATAATACAAATATATTTTAGATGGAGTTACGAAAATAAATAAGGGTAGAAGTAAAATCTACCTACGGCACTAATTATATCAACCCTTAATTAATTCTAAGGAAAAGACATGGTATGTACCTACTCGGACTCCAGATAAATACCTTCTTTTCTTAAAATAGCCAATAATGAATAATTAGCAAATTGAAAAAATTTAGCAGTAATAATGTGAACACTTTTCAATTTTTTGTTTATGTTTAACGCGTAAGTAGTTGCATAATATATCCTCTTAAAAATTAACTAAATTTGCACTTGTAACGGCAAAAGAACTTATAATAAAGAGAGAAACCTTCTTAAATTATGTTGATGTCTCTCTCGAACTATTTTGATACTATTTTTATGTTATCGAAGAATAACGATACTTTTGATTCTGAAGCATTATCATTTTGATATCGTTCAACTCGGCAATATCTTCGGGATTTGATGTCAAAGTTAGGCATTTGAACTACTTTTTCTGGTTTTCTAACCTATAATATGCCTAGGAATGCACCATTTTCAAATTTAGTTTTGTATTTTTGTAGTTTTTTAAATGTTTTTAAAAGTCTTTACTTGTTTTGTAAAAGTTAAAGGGATATTTTATGAAATAAAAAGAAATACAAATACTTTCAAACAAATTGTTTGTTCAAAGTATAATTTTTTATTAAATTAAATACTTGATTATTTTTTCATCAGCTACATTTTTAGTTTGTAGTAGTGTTTTATAAATTTATAACCCACCTTAAATAAAATAAAAATTTTTTGTTATTTAGTCTTCAAATAAGAAAAAAGCTTTTAAATTTTTTTTAAAGTGGGAAACATTTTTGTTGATTTTTAAGGAAATACGGCATTACAAAAATATTAATTTCGGTAAGAAAATTGCAAAAATATATTCATATGTACCCAATTATTGGCAATGATAATTCTTATTGTGAGTGATAATTACAACCCCAAATGGCATAACCAAGAATGAAGATTGTTCTTTTTTTTTAATTAATTATCTTTTTCTATACATAACTTTTATGTTTTAAGATTAAAAAAAAATATATTTTAAATTTGATGCGTAATTTTTTATTTTAAAACTATAGTATTAAGTACAAATTAATTAAGGAATGAATTGTCTAAAAAAACATTTTTTTTAGTTGTTTGGTAATTAAGATATTTTAAAACAATTAAATATAATTGTGAGTGAAATTAAAAATAAGTACTTAGTCATAAAAAATATTTTTTACGTATTTAATAAACAAGTATTTAAAGAAAATTACTTATTATGTAATAAATTTAAATAAGGGTAGAAAACTAAGAAATTAATGTGGCAGAATCGGTCATCAAATTTTTTTAAAATTTATAATTCTCTTAATAAAATAATTAATAATAGAGGTAGATAATAGTACTTTTCAAAGTACATTTGTTTTTAATATTTTAGTATTTGAAGAATTTTTTGTTCCTATAATGTTAAAATATTAACAAGACAAGGATGGTTTTACATGTAAAGGTAAGTGAAAGTGATGAAGATAGATTTGATACTCGCAACCTCTTTAGCTATCGAGAAACAATGGCGGCTTTTATCGTGATTTTACGATTTTAAATCCCTTCAGAATCAGTCAAATCGTTTGAACACGTCGAAATCGAGTAAAACTAACCTCAACACAGCCAAAACGATTCTCATTTGTAGAAACATGGCGTCTTTTGTCGTCGCTTCACGACCATAAAATGCCTTCAGAATCAACAAAATCGTCCTGATACGATAATAGTTACTATCAATTATCAAAATCGAAAGATCAGAATTCCACTGCTGGTAGCTTATGATCGCCGCTAGGACTACTACAGGTCGATTTACAATACATTAATTTTTGTTGATATTTGGTGGACTGACCCTAATGGCATATTTTAACGCAAATCAAATGGCTTTTTGACGAAACGCTATGCCTATAGCTCTTTTTAATTATTCAAATAAATAAATAATTTCTTTATTTTTCTTCACAAAAAATACAACAATAATAAAAAAAGTTAATATCTAGCAGATAACAGAAGAAAAAACCCGAAGGGCAGGTGGCAAATCACAATAATGTAGCTTGCCTCTGATTACCTAAAGCCAGAAAAAACATTTAAAAAGAAATTGTAATATTTAGTAGCAAAAAGAAAATAATTTAAATATTGAACCTATTGACGTTTGACAACACACCACACATTAATCTTTAAATACTTAAATAAATGCAACAAATTAATAATACGAAATTACTTTTACTTTATTTTTTTTACCAGTTCTAAACACAAATTCAAAATACTACAAAAATTGTTTAGAAAGTAAATACTTTTTCATATTAGATTTAAAAGTAGTCAGCGATAGGCGCTTAAAATTGTCTGGGACATCATTATAAACTGAATATGTAAACGATCGTCTAAATAATTCGGTTTTTCGCAAAGGTGGACTTCGTCGTCCTTTAAATCTAATATTCAAAGTATGTACATCAGATCTAAATGTGATTTTATTTATATAGATACATAGAACTTTTAAGTAAAATAATTTTATGAAACAAACAAGATGAATGCAATAACCTGCGATTTATAATATTAAGCCAGGATATTTCTTTTAGTTTATGAGATATGTGATGTCTCCTTCTAATACCATAAATTAACCTTAGTCAGCTATTTTGGACAACTTGTATCCTTCTCACATCATCTCTATCAAGATTTGGGCCATACAGGGTATCACAATAATTAAATATGCTTAAAACCAAGGAATCACAAAGTAACTTTCTTTCCGCAACATCAAGAAAATCTTTGCTGTTATAAATCAATTTCAGATTGTGCCGGAATGGGTGTGAGTTGGCAAATAAGGACTTCAAATAATGCCGTAAATGTTTCCAATTTATTTATTATTTTATTTATATATATAACGTTTAATATATAATACCAAAACTGTAATTATTAAAATAATTAGCTAATGAGAATAATAAGATGATAACCCGTACAAAAACGGGTTAAATTAAGTTTAAATATGAATTTATACGTAAATTACTCAAATAATTAATTATATTATAACAAATAAATAGAAAACTAAAGATATTAACCTGTGATTCACCAGACAATTTATCACAAAATACTAGTTTAAAACGTTTTTAAGGAAAGCGGTCTAGAGGTTGAACACAGTTTGGCGTTATAATAAATTTTATATTGCGATGAAACTCTCGCGAGCCACTCTAGATACGCGCGACCTTTTTAATTTATCAAACTTGCAAGTATAAAAACTAAATAAAAAAACTATCGCTACACATTTAAATGAAAACAAATTTAGGAAACAAATTACGGCTATTTTGGTTGAAGATTCAAATATGCCCTTCTGATACACAAATTAACATAGCATTTAAAGCGTAGTTTTGGATCAAATATTACCCCTAAATTTTTAGCAGAATTGCTGAACATTAATAAGGTGTCCCCCAAATATATTTTTATTAAATCAGGAAGGATTTCTTTAAATTTTGAAGGTGCAAATAGTAACATCTTGGTTTTTAAAGAATTTATTTTTAGATGATGCAACTCTGAAGCAGCAAGTAACTTATTTAACTCATTATTAAGCGTTTCAACAGCCACAGCAAGCTCTTTCATTTTAAATGATATATATACTTGTGTATCATCTGCGTATAAATGAAATTTACATTTCTTTAAATTATTAATAAAACGTGACGTGTACACCCGGTGTCTCACAGTGAATTTCACCCCCACTTTTTTCAGTTATTTTTGAGTTATTTAAAAAATTTAAAGTGCTATCTTGTGACCCATTTCCTATATTTTTATAATATGTATTCAAAATTTTAATAGCTCTTCAAATATACCGGGTGTTGCAAAAAATATACATTTTTCTATAGGAACACCCTATATATTTTTACCATTTTTGAAAGAAGAAGTAATTCTAAGACACATTTATTCTTGAGTATTTTTTTATTTAACGAAAAATAAGATAATGTGGGCGTCTTATTTTTTTTGAAATTTTTTTTCTTTTAAACTATTAAAATAATATTATAACTCAGAAAAGTTTGGAGTATGGTTAATCGCCTTAGAACGTGTCACGGACGTTGTAATGATATGCTTTATAAATGGAATGCATTACCAAGCCCGCTTTGTGAATGTGGTGCATTGCCAGAAACGATTAAATATATTGTAGAAGAATGTCCAAACACTAAATTTGAGGGTGGTTTTCAAGAAATACACCAATTAACTCCAGAAACTTTGAATTGGATATCAACCCTGAAACAGCTGTAACTTTTTCGCTGTGATTTATTGTACCAACACAATTTTGACAACACTGGTATGCCTGAGTTCTTTCCATGGTTTTCCTCGGCCCCGAAGTAAATGTTTTACCAGAAGAATAAAAATCGGCCATGGACGTGAAAAAATGAACATCACTTAAACCTTTTGGAATTTAACCATCTTCCATTTTATAATGTTCATTTGTACTTATTTTTGACATGTATTTATAATATCATACGAATATATATATATATAACTCATAATTATTTTAAACACATTCTAAAGATATTTTATAACAAATTTTCAAATATTACCCCATTATTGTTCAGACATTTTCTAATTCTCTTCAAAAAATTTTTTTTTAATTTTTGAAATATTAGGTGATTTTCATTTAGTTCTCTGATTTTTTGTTCGATCAACCGCCTCACGTCCTCTAAATTTTGTTTGTTCACAAAATCCTTTAAAGCACCCCAAAGAAAGAAATCCCTATTCCTGACCGTAGGGGTATGATTTGGCAGCAGGATGGGGTTCCCCCATCACAACATTTGAGAGGTTACAACCTTTTTAAATGAAATGTATCCGCAATGGATAGGGGCCAGGGGAACAATTCGATGGCCGGCAAATAGTCCGGACTTAAACCCCCTTAATTTTTTTTTTGCGGTGCTTTAAAGGATTCTGTCAACAAGAAAAATTTAGAGGACGTGAGGCGGTTGATCGAACAAAAAATCAGAGAACTAAATGAAAATCACCTAATATTTCAAAAATTAAAAAAAAATTTTTTGAAGAGAATTAGAAAATGTCTGAACAATAATGGGGTAATATTTGAAAATTTGTTATAAAATATCTTTAGAATGACAAAGAGAAGAATAAATTAAAGAACTTAATAAAAACCACATAATGCTTCAAAATTTAAAACAAAATGTTTTTAAGGGAATTAGAAAATGTCTTAACAATAATGGGGGAATATTTGAAAATTTACTATAAAATGTGTTTAGATTTTGTTTAAAATAAATATTGTTACTAATTATGAGTTATAATATTATTGTAAAAGTTTAAAACAAAAAAAGTAAACGTGATAAGATAATACTTTAAAATAAAATAAAACGCCCCCATTTTCTTATTTTTCGTTAAATCAAAAAAACTCAAGAATAAATGTTTCTTAGAATTACTTCTTCTTCCAAAAATGGTAAAAATATACAGGGTGTTCCTATAGAAAAAAGTATATTTTTTGCAACACCCGGTATATTTAATGAGTTTTTAAAATTTTGAATACATATTATAAAAATATAGGAAATGGGTCACAGGATAGCATTTTAAATTTTTTAAATAACTTAAAAATAACTGAGAAAAGTGGGGGTGGAATTCACTGTGAGACACCCTGTACAAGGAAAATAATAATGGTGACAGTATTGAACCCTGTGGAACGCCAGACGACACATTCAGGGGTTCAGAATATTCTTCACCAATCATGACACTTTGCTTTCTACAAGATAAGGAACTTTTAAGCATGTTTATAGCACTTGGCTCAAGACCAATGCTACGCAAAATGGAAGGCAAAATGTCATGATTAAGAGTGTCAAATGCTTTTGAATAATCGATAAGAACCAAAACAGTAATATAACCTTGATCCAAACCCCTGAATATTTTATGTTAGTCAAATCACTCTATTAGTAATTGTCTGATGATGATTCTTAATGAATAGAAACGTCACAAGCTAAACATTGAATTATTGAACGTTTAATACCCCACTAGAAGGTTTAAGGTTAAATTAGAAATAACTCAACAATTTATCAAATAATTTATCGGCAGATATCACTGCGGTAAAGCTAATGAAGATTGTTCAAAGCATTTAACATCTGGTATCTGTGTACAGGGAGTTAATAACATTTAATATTATTGACGTCTACAAAATAGAATGGGAGTTGCTACATTTGGAACTAAATTGAAGTCTACATTTTAATATTGGGAATTTGGTAAAATTTGGAATTTTGTTAACGAATATAAATTTAATTTAGAATATGTCCTACCTAATATTTTATGGATAACACTTTTGATCTGATTTTAAACATCCACTAACTTTTTTCTATTTTTTTTTTAAACCTGAAAAATAATTAACACGTAACTGTAACAAGCCCGATATTTGTATAATAATTATTATTAGATTTAAGCATGTATTCTTCTTTATGTAAACAGCGATCCAAGTAGTGACATTGACTCAGCTTAAGCAGCGTGATGTTTATGTCAATACGTTAAGGTATACTTCAAGGGAATCCTTTGGAATATAAAAATTCCCCCAAAGTATACTCGGGATCAATGTTTACCTAATGCTCTTAGAGTAATACTTTAGTACCCGTGTTATAAGTAGTTCTACGTAGTGCCAGTAAGTGCAGTAAGTGTGAAACCTTACGGCCCCCAGTCACCTAGATGCTGAGAATTGTCATGATCGTTAGTGAAAACTACCCTAGTTGTATGTTATAACCCAAGTTCTTTTTACAAGTACTGCAAATTGTAAATGATACCTAAAGAAGTATCACATGATCCCAACCTCCTCCTCATGCTCAATTAGTTAATTTATTTCATGATTAATTAATTTAAATCATGAATAATGTAATAATCCGACCTATTCTTGATCTTTAACTCTTGTTAACTTTTTAACTATTATTAACATATTGATATTTTGACACATGACGTGACATTTTTTCTAATTTTAACTTAAAAACATAATAAAGCGGCAGATATGGGAAAAAGAACTTTGTAATATCGATGTACATTAATACAGTGACGTTAATGAAATTAATGGGCCAACCTCGGAATTTCTTCCAGCTGGCTGAATTTTTGCATACACGTTCGTTTTGACATACTAAAACTTGTGTCAAAAGTGTACCTCCAGCTGGTGTGAGCTAAACTTTTTATGCGAGGTCAAAGGTCACGAAAAATAGTTTTTGGCCCATAACTTTTTTCTTATGCTTCTGATCCTGTTTGGAGTTACCAAAATTATAGAGCTTACTTTTTGCTACAATCTTAGTTTTGAGTGACATTTTTAAAATTACCCCTTTTCAAGATAGGGGGCGAAAACTGAAACAGTGACCCCATATTTGATATAGCGCTAAAATCGCGACATTTGATAATAAAAAAAAGTTCTTTTTGTAAATGTATTTCTTAGAACTCATTTAACGATTTAATAAGAAAAACTATTTGCTTTGGCCCCTGGGGGCTGAAATCCACCCCTCTTCTTTTAGAAATTGAACATTTTTTTATGAAGCTTTGTCAGGGTTGATAATGATAAAATGTGTCGTTTCCTATTAAATGATTATATTTAAACTCAGATTTGACAAAAAAAAACCCATTCAACCTATATTTTTTTCAGAAATAAATATTTAAAAATAAGATTTATTGAATTTCTTTTAGTATAGCAGAACATTGTACATAAAATATTATTTTTTTCTGGAATAAATAGAGGTCAAATGGGGTTGCTTTAGTTAAATGTGAGTATAAATATAATCAATTACTAGAAAATGGCACCTTTTATCATTATCAACCCAGACAGTGCTTCATAAAAAAATGTTCAATTTCTAAAAGAAGAGGGGTGGCGGTGGATTTTAGCCTCCAGGGGTTAAAACAAGTAGTTTTTTTTCTTAAATCGTTAAGTGAATTCCAAGAATACATAAGCAAAAAGAAAATTTTTAAAATATCAAATGCCCCGACTTTAGCGCTATATAAAATATAATAATAATAATTTATTCAAGAAAATCCGATTAAAGTACATTGCATGAAACTAAATCTAATAAAAATTATGTTTCCTGAACAAATAGAGAATACACAAAGCGAGAGCTATGAGTGATAACTTAATACCACCCATAACTCCACTCGTCCGTGCATACAAAAAAGACACAAGATACATTATGAAAAAAATAAAATAAATAACAGGCGATTGCCCATTAATTTTCATTTTTTTTTTTTATATTTTTTATTCCTTCCTTTTTTTTATTTTAAATTTTTAAATTTTTTTTTTTATGGTTTTTTTTTATATTTTAATTATATTGTGATTAAATAATAACAGAAACAAAAAATTAAGTACAGGTAAGTAAATATAGGTAGTTATGCACAACAATTTGTTTTTTATTCGAGCTGCCGTCCGACGTGGACGTGTTTTTATTATTGTTTTATTTCTTTCATTTTAAAATGGAGAAAACTGATAAAAGAAAATCTATTTTTTTACTAGTAGGAGCAAAGAGTGTCATTATTGACTTTTTAAGAACCCTTCAAAATCATTTTTTACTACCTAGGTTAACAATTTTTATTTGTCTCCCTAGGGAGACAAAATCCTATGTCAAAACATATGTCAAGTTTTTTTCATAAATAAAACGGTACTTACAGCTGTTTTTGTGAGTTTTTTACGAAGATTTTTTTATTTTGAAAACATAACTACTTTAAAATACTTGAAAACGTTTTATTGCACAAATATTTTAACGAAAAAAAAATTGTACAGTTATAAACATTTCGCACGTTTTTCTGTAGCTGTGTCAGTGTTCTATCATTATTACTATTTTTACAAATTCCTTATCAGTGACCATGATATTATTTAAACCATTTACGTGCAAATTATGAGTTATTTTGAAAAAAACACCCATTTGAAGAACTTTTTATTGTTTTGATTGATGTAACGTCATTGTCATTTCCATGGAAATTCCGATTAATTTTTTGTAAAAATCATATACAGGGTTTTAATAAAAATTAAACATATTTTTAAATTAACATTTTTCAAGAAAATGCTAGTAGTGAAAAAAATAATATATCATCCACGGTAGAGAAGGTCATTATTGACCTCGCGCAATTGTATCCCTCGCCGCTACGCGGCTCGGGATACAATCTTTGCGCTAGGTCTATAATGAACCTCTTCTCTACCTAGGATGATAATATACTATTTTGATATAAGTGGTGAAGATAGTTTTACGGCTAATTCTACTGCGTACTTCGATAGTGGTTTTGTACTTAATAGTGAAGTTCTATCCAAACGCATCTATGATTGCTTGTCCTGTTTCTTCGGTGATCCGCCATGCAAAATTGTGGATATGGTGCAATCGCTCAAAAATGAAGTAGCTGAATGTAAGTCCCTAATTCTACAACAAAACTCCATCATTATTGAGCAGAATAAGCAAATTAATGATCTTAGTACTCGCTTAATTAACATTTCCGCGCCAAATCTGCATAGCAACAGTAAGAAAGCAGCGGCGGTATCCTTGCAAAATGATAACAGTGCTGATAACTCGACAAATTCGGATGCTGGCAGCTACAATAATACAACCTCCACCGGACCATCATACGCAGCCGCCTTAAAATCTCAGCCTAGTCCGTTGCATTTTGGTACTGCGCCATCTGATGAGAATTCTGCATCTCCACTCATTGCAGCAGAAACTCGGGAAACTCTTTACGTTGGACAAGTTGTCCCAAATACATCTACGGAACAAATTACCAATTATGTTAAAACAACGTTTGGAATTACGGACTTTACCTGCAAAGAACTGGTTTCTAACCATTTCTACTGTTCTTTCAAAATAATTGCAAAGTTTAGCGATTTCACCTCCCTCTTGGATGTATCCAAATGGCCCCAACGAATAGCAATTAAAAAATCGGTTGCCAGGAAGCCTCGTCGTAACTCTGGAGCCTCTTTTTTACAAGTGTCTGGCAGCGTCGGCGTCGCGAATCCAAACTAGTCGCATATTACCAAAATGTCAGAGGTTTAAGGACAAAAACTCAGTGCTTACTTCATAACTCTGTTTCGTGTAACTACGACCTTCTCTTTTTTACGGAAACTTGGCTTAATCCGAGTCTTTCGGACAATGAATTAGGTTTAAACAGTTTTAATATATTCAGAAAGGACCGCTCGGCCGAAATAACTGGCAAATCTCGTGGGGGCGGAGGGCTAATCGCCTTTTTCAAAACGCTGGATATCAAAAACTGTAAAACAATTAATACTAATTTACCAGAGGACTATGAAGAGCTTTGGTTATTCTTTGAACTTAATAGTGTTAAATTTGTGTTGGGTGTTATTTATATTCCACCAAGCTCAAATATTACTCGTTACTCTAATCACGTTGATAACTTTGAAAACTTATTACAAAAGTTTTATGGTGCTACTTTTATCGTATGCGGTGACTTTAACTTACCGGGAGTGTCCTGGTCTAATGATGAACTAGGAGTATGTGCCAACAACACATCCCAATCTTCATATCTAATCTGCAACAGTTACGCGTTTGGAAACTTTTTTCAATGCAATAGTGTGTCTAATCATCGTGGTTCTGTGCTTGATTTAATATCTCAAACACTCCTAATATTCTGAAAGTTTGGAAGTCAGATTTTCCCCTTGTTCCATGTGATGCCTACCATCCCGCTCTAAATTTTGAATTTTCATCAATGTTGACCCCTCTGACACCCTCGTATGCGTGAAAGAATGTTTCAACTATAAATTGGCTGATTACGATGCGATTGCTGCAGCGTTATCTGTGACTCATTGGGATGAACATTTGGATTGCCTTGAACTTGATGAAGCTGTAAGTTTCTTTTACAATGTGCTACATAAACTAAAGGTGCTTCATATTCCTAAAATCGTGTATAATATAAACCTAATCAGTATTTTCCTCCTTGGTTTGATGCAACCCTAAGAAAACTAACAATTGAGAAAAAGAAAGCACACTCCAAATTTAAAAAAACGAATTGTGATAATGACTACGAAATCTTTTCGGATCTAAGAACACGTCGTAAAAACATCTCTAGTGCGCGATACCGTGAATATATTTACAATGTTGAAAATTCACTTATACTTAATCCGCGAAACTTTTGGAATCACATTCGAAACAAAAACAAGCCCAATAATCTTGCCACCTGTGTGCGACTGAATGACATTGAAGCTGATAATGGACCTGATATCTGCAATCTGTTTGCAACACATTTTGCATCTGTTTACAAACCTCGATGCAAGCCAGATGATTCATCAGTTTTTAATGTTATTCCTTCTCAATATTCCATTGGTAGTATTTTTATACAAATTTCTTCGGTTTTAAAAAAGTTTGAGAATCTTGACATCAACAAAGGCCCTGGATTAGATGGATTTCCCGTGGTGATGCTAAAAAACTGTAGCTTTGAATTATCTCGGCCTTTATGGCTTCTTTTTAATAGAAGTCTAAAAGAAGGTCATTTTCCAGCCATTTGGAATAGGGCCCATGTGATACCTGTTTTTAAAAGCGGAGACAAACACAATGTCGAAAATTATAGGCCTATTTCGGTTATTTCTCCAATACCGAAAGTGTTTGAAGCCTTAATATGTGACACACTTAGTGAAGTCTTCAAAAATTATATTGTCGACCAGCAGCATGGTTTTAGTGCCGGAAAATCAACAACGACTAACTAGCATGTTTTTCAAACTTTTTGTCAAACTCTCTTGAAAAAGGCCTGCAAGTGGACGCAATACAGGATGTCCCAGAATTGGCGCACCACCTCTATGGTACGTCGTTAGGACATGCCCAGGGATCCCCAAAAAATTGTCAAAAAAAATCCATCTCATACACCCTCGAAGATATGAGGCCCCAAAGTGCAAAACTTTAAACGCATATACCTTAAAAACAACAGCACGTATTAACGAAAAATATGGTTTAATACAAAGCTGCAGTCTATCTTAAACCATTTCACCAATTTTTCTTCTTTTAAATGCCCAAATAACATTTTTATAATCAATTTAATTTTACAAAATTTTCTTGAAATAAGCTGACAACAATGTCAATAAAATTTTATGCAAACGTGTATAATCAAGACTCATAGATGGTATTGTTAGATTTATTTACCTAGACTGTGTAGTATTTTCCTAGACTGTGTTGCCGAATTTAAGCAACTTTGTTCGCAATTTTCTCAATGAATATAACAGATGGATTTTTTTTAACAATTTTCCTGGAATCCCCAGGATTGCCCTAACAGCGTACCATACAGATGGTGCGCCAATTCTGGGACACCGTGTATACACGGATTTTTCCAAGGCCTTCGATTCCGTTAACCACCATATAATGTTGCACAAGCTTGAAAAAATAGGTATCTTTGGGACTTTACTAAGCTGGCTACAATCTTACTTATTAGGACGTCGACAATGGGGTAGTTGAGCCTTTTTGGAAAAAAATACAGGCGTATAGTAGACGAAAAATTAGCTTATACCCCTTCAGTAAAAAAATTCCGTCTGCGTAAAAAAAAATCTTAAAGTACTGATTTTGAGAAAAAGCGTTTAAATATTTCATTCGCTGACGTCATCGGCAAGACGCTATTATCGACATTTGCTTTCCATACTTAGATTTTAGAATGTGGCACTTTATTAGCTTATAATTAATCATCATCAGTCTAAGAAACCGAATACGACGATGAGAATTGCGTACGATGTGTAGTTCGTGTCTCCGTAAATTCCTAAAGGTTGACACAGTAATACTGTAACATAACCTACAAAGTTGTTAATGTTTCATTAATGTTGTTATTTTATGCATAATAGAGCAAAGACACTTGTAAACTGTTGGGGTTGGTTGAATTGTGACTAGCAATATTCTATCCCTAGTGCCTTTGTCCGTATAAAACAAGTGTGTGTTCGTTGATCACTAAAATAAAATGCCAAGGCTAGGCTTAGTGGATTGTGAAAAGACAGGTAGCGACTTACGTTGATATGGAGCGACAAACACTGTAACATAAACCCCAACTTATTACTGATCTAAGCTTATAAATGTTATAACCAAACGGTAAGTTTTTTGCTATTTATTTCTTTTTAAGTATTGACAAGCGACAAATGGACTAAACATTTTTTTTTAGCTCAGCTTAGAGCATGCTATGGAGAGATATTGCAGCCGTTGGATACGTTTAAGTAAAAAGGACGACTCAGTACATTTGTACAGCAAAAGCAATGAAACCTCATCCTCAAGAACATAAAGTTGTAATCGATGATAAAGAAAAAGAAACGATGCACAAACTGCTCAGCGTTTAAAAGTATGTTTAAGAAAAGTGTGCCCTAGACGAAGCCAAGGGGACCCTTTAAAGGGACACAAGCTCAAGTTAAACTTTATGTCATACGATTACGAATAGAATCTTAAACTGTTAATGTGAGAAACAAAAGCAACATTGTTATTTCGTCCATTTAGGTAAAAATTAATTGTTTTTTCTCAATTATTCAGCACAAACGTCTTGATTTTAATTAATTATTATTTTTTACAGGGGAATATAAATATGCAGTGGCGCTTTTCTAATGGCTTTACGAAGAGCCCCCATTTACTAAAGCTTGATGTTATTATTGTTATTGGAAGAAAACAGCTTTAGCAAGTGTAGGAGTCATCCAATGGATCTAAGCTTTATGTTTCCAAAGAAGCTTCCGTTATTACCACCCAAAAACAAAAGAATAGTCGAAGAACCAAAAAAATATCCCATTCAGAGCAAGGAACTTTCTTGAAACGCTTGGATAGTCCAGTAGCTTGGCAAGTGTTGACGTACTACCAAATAATGCTACAAATATACTTCTGCGACAAAAAGGGCTTATTCTGCGTAGCAGCCCCAAATTTTAAAGATAATGAGGAAGTTTTTATAACTGAAGTGATTTTTGTTGGAGAAATGTTGCAAAGCATCATTGGAAGTGCTGAGAAATGTTGAAACGACAGTATTTTTAAGGTTATAAGAAATATTTAACACATTTTGTTCATTTATTATGTATTCTATCTAATAAGGATTTATTGTACAGCAATAAAAATGTTTTTCAAAAAGAAAACCTTCTTGATAACTTAAGTTTACATAATATTACTAGCAAAATACGTTTTTGTAAATATTTTACAATAAAAAGTTAATTTTTTCGAAACACTTTCGATTATCCTTTTCGTTAAATCATCCATTTCGGCTTTTCGCCTCTTAAGTCTTAAACTAAAAGGGGTGCCAACGGTTGATCATGAGGCTCACGAAATAAAGTTCTTTTGGTAGACTTTTTGACGTCAAATCTTTGCAAATTGTCTTTTTCTTTTCTTGACTGACCCTGTAAGTTAACTTTGTTCTGCTTGCCTCTTGCCCTGCAAATTTTTCAGGCTTTAGTTTCTGAATAGTTTTACAATCAAACCAGTTTTCAGTATCTTTTCTTAAGCTGTAAAAAAATAATCGTAAGTTTATAAACTTTCCCTTAATTTGACATTTCTTAGGGCCGGTTGCACTGCAAATTTTAAATGTTCCCTAAAATCTAAGTTACTGCTCTTTATAGAAAGCCTAATTTTAGTTCATTTCTCTAAAGGAAATGTACTATTGTAATTGCAATTTCTGAAAATCGATGTTTTTTTGAAACTGTGCCTAAACGAAGCAAGATACGTAAATGTTAAGGGTGTTGGAAAGATGCTACAAAAAATTACGGATATTTTAAAACTAGAATCATCTCGATCGGACCATCCACTGGGTTGTTATTAAAAAATATCACTTTGGTGTATGTTAGGATGGATGGATGGATGGATGTACGGGACAAAAAATTTCTTTAACTGTAATTTACTCAATTATGGTAATAGATAGAAGGTTTAAACTTGGCATAAGTAAATACCAAAGTCTTGTGGTCAAGGTGACCTCAAGGTCATACTGACCACTGGTCAAGGTTGGTAGATATTGCATGCAAAAAAAAATCTAGCCCAAAATATTGTGTTTTTTTTTTGCTTAAACATATTCTTTTGGAGAGCCCTTTGTGTTAAAAAAATTCTATGTCTAGGAAAAAAGCTATGACGTTTTCAAATGTCAATGTTTGCATTGACATAGCTCCAATACTACAATAGTTAGAGGACTCAAACTTGGAGGATGGATACACAAGAGACAGGGGTTCAAGGTCACGTCAAGGTCATATCTTTCCCAAGGTCAATATCATTTTTATTATTAAAAAACTATGTTAAGTTCAATGCAAGGTAAATTTTGGACATGATTTGGAAAACACAAAAGATTATTCTCATGTTTCGGACTTAGTAGGCCATCTTCAGGAAACGATTTAGTTTGACTTCGTTTATCTCAAAGATTACAATGGTTAACGGTTTTAAACTTGGAGGATGGATAACCAAAAGACAAAAGTTCAAGGTCATGTCAAGGTCATATTATTTGAAAGATCAATAGCATTTTTATTATTAAAAAACTATGTTAAGTTTAATGCAAGATAAAAGTTGGATATGATTTTGAAAACACAAAAGGTGATTCTCATGTTTCGGACTTAGAAGGCCATCTTCAGGAAACGATTTATAGTTTGACTTCGGTTATCTCAAAGATTACAATGGTTAACGGTTTCAAACTTGGAGGATGGATAACCAAAAAACAGAAGTTCAAGGTCATGACAAGGTCATATTATTTAAAGGGCCAATAGCATTTTTATTATTAAATAACTATGTTAAGTTTAATGCAAGGTAAATGTTGGACATGATTTTAAAAACACAAAAGGTTATTCTCATGTTTCGGACTTAAGGTAAATGTCCCAGTTATCGACCGCGTACCAATTATCGACCACTTTTTTATATTTTTGCTTAAAATAAGAAACTAAGAGCTTCTACCACAAAGCAAATTATTTTATGTTATAACTTAACATTTTGCAAACAGATGGATATCAATTCTGCCAATTTGGATTGTAAAAAAAACCGTATTTTAATTTTTAACCATGTTAAGTTGAGCTTTGCGCAGAAAAGTTTAAAATTCTTAAGCAGGTAAGGTAGCCCTCTAGCAACATTAAAGGGCTTTTGTCCTAACTTCTCAATAGATAATATAATTTAGATGTGATTAAACAAGATTTAAAAGCTTTGTAGATGCATATTTTGTGTTTAAAATTAAATAAAATATGATATTAGGAAAAATAATAGGGGGGTCGATAATACGGCCACAAATTTTATCTAGTTCCAATTATCGACCGGGGGTGGTCGATAAATGGGACATCGCAATTATTTTTGAAATAGGCATAAATAATTACTGGTATATTGTATAAAGCCAAAACTAAAGTAAAATAAATCTAAATTATAATAACTTTTTCTAGACCAATTATCGACCTACCATTTTTTATCAAATAAACTTACAAATTAAACATTTGTTTTTCGGCATAAACCGACCGGTCGATATAAGGGACATTGAAATCATTAAACAAAAAAAGAATAAAACATATAAAAAAAAATATTTTAGTCTCGCAAAAAATATTTTTAACTACAAAAATGTATACATTTTTTGGGGACCAATTATCGACCTACCTTTTTTTGACAAATAATCTCTCTAAAAAATTGTAATAGCTTGACAATTGGTATTAAGAATTACAGACTTTTTCAATAATTTTATTTAAAAGTTATAATAAAGAAAGAACTTTTTTAAATAAACAAGATGTAGACTAGGTACAAGAGGCAACACGAAAAAAAGAAAAAATAATTGCAAGACAAAGAATTTCGAAAACAGCAGGCTAAAAAAAAGAACAAACAAAGTTTAAAAAAAATGAAATAAAAAGTGGCCAAAAGAATTCCATTTAGCCGATATTCAACCTCTTACGAACCTGCAACGACGAAGAAAAAGAACGACGCGGACGTTCCAATTTTATATGATAGTGAATTTGATCATGAGTCAAATGATCCAATTCTTGAAAACTCTTTTAGTATAACACATATTCAATAAAAGCTATGACCAAAAGTGAGTTAAACCAGAGTTGGCCCAAAGTGGTGGTTATTTTGTATTACGAACAAGATGACATAATCCGAACTATTCCCACTTTAGTATACGTGATCTCAACATTGAGCTCACAAAGAGCGGGGATATTGAGAATGAACCACCGTGATAAGGACTTCTTCAATTGTTGGACCAATTTCTTATCATTTCCCACTCATTGTAAGCTTAATGTTGAGATCATGTATGCCAAAGTGTAAATAGCTCTTAATATCAAAAATAAAAAATCTCAACAAATAAACAAAAGAAAGATGAATTGCCCGAAGTGAATGATTTTTAGAGTTAACTAGCATTTATTTTTTATTCATTTTAAAAGTTACATTCTTTTTTTTTTGTTATTTCCTAATTTTTTTGTGCAATAAAGTAATATTTTAAACAAATTGAGTTTTTTTTACAGTAGGTGCACAAAGATTTCAGATAAAATTAGGTGGTCGATAATAGGAACATTCAGCCGGTCGATAAATGGTACAAACGGAATAATAGCACTGGTCGATAAATGGGACAATGGTTTTTCTTTTTAATTAAATTTATTACTAATAATCAAGAAATTTGGTAAAATATCTCAGAACGTCAAATTCACGAAAATAAGTACTGAAATTCAATGGCGTTTACCAAATAATTATTGGGCCTTTTATATGCATTTGGCAAATTTTTAAAGTTAATTTGTGTGTCTTAAGGGTCTTAAGCGGTCGATAATTGGGACATTTACCTTAGCAGGCCATCTTCAGGTGACGATTTATTGTTTGACTTCGATTATCTCAAAGATCACAATAGTTAAAGGTTTCAAACTTGGAGGATGGATAAAAAAAAGACAGGAGTTCAAGGTCATGTCAAAGTCATATTGTTTGAAAGGTCAATAGCATCTTTATTATTAAAAAACTATGTTAGGTTAAATGCAAAGTAAATGCTGGACTTGTTTTTAAAAACACAAAAAGTTGTTCTTATGTTTCGGTCTACTAGACCATCTTCAGGAAGCGATTTATAGTTTGACTTCGGTTATCTCAAAGATCACAATAGTTAAAGGTTTCAAACTTTGAGGATGGATAACCAAAAGACAGGAGTTCAAGAGCATGTCAAGGTCATATCATTTAAAAGTCCAATACAATTTTTATTAATCAAAAATTATTTCCTGGTAAATGGAATGTGAATTTTGGACATGTCTTTAAAAACATAAAAGGTTGTGTTTATGTTTTGGACCTTCTGGACTATCTTCAGGAAACGCTTTAATTCTAACAAAAAAATGAATGTAACGTAAGAAATGAACTCAAGAGTCGGATCCACCGGCCTTGACTCAGCTAGCTAGAAAATGTCAATGCTATACAGTTATCAAACTCTGTTTATGGTAAACAGCCACTTAGACTTTAAGGAACTCTTAAGAATGTGCGGTGGATTTGGGCATTAAGTTGAATTTAAATCAAAGAAGATTTTTTTAAACTTAACTTCAAAAAGACTTTTAGGTGTTTCTCAAAAGTATAAGTTGTTATCATCCTCTATCAGCTGTCTTCATAATATTGTTATGCATGACTAAGGGCACTCGTCCAAACAGTTCTTCCACATTTTTACAATCTTAGGAACGTGCAGGAACACTTTGTTCGGATGCGTGTAACTATTAGGTATTATTACACTTTGGCACAACACAAAACACTTTATTTTTTCGTAATTGTCGCTCTGGCTCCATTATTGTAGGTTATATACAGGGTGTCCGCGATCAATGTGCTTTTTTTTTAATGGGAGATAGCTGGGAAAAATCCAAGACATTTGGTAAAAACAGTTTTTTGAAAAAGTGCCCCCCTTCGGAAATAACGGCCTTCAAACATGTAGACTAAAAACCCTTAATCGTAAATATTTACCAAACGATTTCACCAACCATCATGAAAGTTGTACTATCAATAAATGTAATAAAAAGGGTCATTTTAAACCCATTTTGGAATTTGGGGCCCCCTTTAAAATGGGTTAAACACTAGTAGTGTAGATAAAAACTGCATGTAATTTCTTTACCTTTAAGAATTTTGTAATTTTATGTATTTTTATAAATACCCCAATTTAAGTAACAACTTTTTTACCACTTGAAATTTCTGAGAAAGTGTACCTTTTACGAATAAACTACCAAAAACACCTTTGATGTACCCCATATTTTTGCATATGACTAGACTTTCTTTTGAAATTTGTATGTCACTTACCACTGTCACTACATTGAAGTAAGTTTTTTGTCAAATCAACGCAAAATATGGGGTACATCAAAGGTGTTTTTGGTACTTTATTCATAAACGGTACAGTTTCTCAGAAATTTCAAGTGGAAAAAATGTTTTTACTTAAATTGGGGTATTTAAAAAAATACATAAAATTACAAAATTCTTAAAGGTAAAGAAATTACATGCAGTTTTTATCTACACTACTAGTGTTTAACCCATTTCAAAGGGGGCCCCAAATTTCACAATGGGTTAAAAATGACCCTTTTTATTACATTTATTGATAGTACAACTT
Source organism: Cartodere bifasciata (assembly GCA_963920755.1). Taxonomy (NCBI): domain Eukaryota; kingdom Metazoa; phylum Arthropoda; class Insecta; order Coleoptera; family Latridiidae; genus Cartodere; species Cartodere bifasciata. The sequence continues at coordinate 7,674,650 of OY987198.1, forward strand.
TCATGATGGTTGGTGAAATCGTTTGGTAAATATTTACGATTAAGGGTTTTTAGTCTACATGTTTGAAGGCCGTTATTTCCGAAGGGGGGCACTTTTTCAAAAAACTGTTTTTACCAAATGTCTTGGATTTTTCCCAGCTATCTCCCATTAAAAAAAAAGCACATTGATCGCGGACACCCTGTATAATACAGTTGTCAAATTTTACTTTATCCGTGATATTTTTGTGAGCATGCGCTTTAGTAACTTGCCGATGACGTCATGGGGCGCGTTTTACAGAAGTTTTTAAAGGTGTGCTTGATGTTTAGCATTTTTTTGTAAAAAAAAGGGGGACCTCTAATTTTTTTTTGCCATGGGTAATTTTTATTTGTTAGTACTTAATGCAATAAGTAACTCAAAAATAGCTTTTTTCGACCTATTCAACTACCCCATTGGTTAAAATAGAGAATTTTTACTCCAAAGAATTTGAGGTATCCTCCGGAGTGCCTCAAGGCACATCTAGCTCCTTTACTCTATAATCTGTTCATAAATGACATTATTTCACATTTTCGCCATTGTTCTGTCCTATTATATGCGGATGACCTAAAAATGTACGCTCCTGTAACGTCAATTGCAGACTGTTGGTCAATTCAGAATGATATTGACTCTCTTGCTAATTGGTGCATCTTAAATCATCTTACCTTAAATATCAACAAATGCAAACTCCTTCGTTTTTCAAAATCCAAATCTTTAACTTTATTTGCGTGAAACATTAATGGTACACTTCTATCCCAAGTTGATCAAATGAAAGATCTTGGTATTTTGTTTGATTCAAGTTTTTCATTTTCTCAACATATCTTTCAAATTGTCAATAGATCCTACAAAATGCTAGGTTTTATTAAACGCAATACTGCTGATTTTTGTAATATAGAATCTATTCGGGTTCTTTACTTTGCCTATGTGTCATCAATACTTGAGTATGGCAGCATCATTTGGCTACCGTATTACAAAACTTACTCAGATCTAATTGAAGCGGTGCAATTTAAATTTGTAAAATATCTTGCCTACAAGTCACACACTGTTTATTCAAGAGATTTTTACTTGGATTTGCTAAAAAAATTTAAATTAAACACGCTTCATCAAAGACGTACCTATCAATGTGTTATCTTTGTGTTCAAATTATTAAATAACTTGATTAGCTGCCCACAATTACTCCATCTAATATCCATTCATGTGCCAGTACGTACCACACGCAGCAATCAATTATTTGTAATTCCTACACATAGAACTAACTATGGCAAAAATAGTTTGATCACAAGATGTCTTACTTTGCAACGACTATTCTTGTTTAGACTTCTTTTGTGATAACGCCAGATGTGTTAAGGCAACCGTTTTATCTTAATGATGTTTATATTTATATCTGTATTTATGTTTTCTTTTGTATACCTTTTGTTTTTATTATTATTCATTTCTTTGTTATTGTTATTTATTTACTTACCTGTGTAAAATGTTCAAGGATTTCTATAGTGCGTTAATAAATTTTTTTTTTTTTTTATTAAATATTATTTTTATCATTACTTATGTTAGTTATTTTTTAAATCAAGTTGCTTATCAATATTGCAACGTCCTTGTTTTGAAATGTATTCCTTGAGATTTTTTTTAAACTCTTTTTTATTGTCGATGATTTTTAGTGCATTAGGCAAGTTTGTTGAAACAACGAGGGGCTGTAAAGGACCAACATCGTTGCCCAGTAGCCGTTAATTTGTGTGGGACCGTAATAGTAAATGCAACATTACTTCTTATATTTATATTTTTAGTTAACTTATTTTCATGTTTGCTTTTATTTATTCTTAGAACAGATTTTAGGAAAAATAATTGTTGTAAATCAAAAACTTGACTATCAACGTATAACTGATCGGTTGAATATAGATAATATTTGTTTAACATTATTTTTAGAAATTTTTTACCATTATGTTTAGGTATTTGGTATGAGATTTTAGTGCTCCACCCCATGCCACTAAACCATATCTGAGAAACGATTCTACTAGCGCTGTATAAATTATTTTTAATTCTTTTTCTTTCAGGTAACTTGATAATATTTTAAATTTATGTAAAATACATCTTAATTTTGATGTTAAATTTTTTATGTGGAGATTCCACTTTAAATGCCGATCAATAGTAACTCCAAGGTAAGTAATTGAACATTTGGAAGCAATAATATCATTATTTATTTCAATTTCATTATAGGATGGGGACATTGTTTGAGTCCACGCCCCCTATCTTGATAAGGGTTAATTTTAAAAATCTCACGTCACGTCAAGATTATAGCAAAAAGAAAGCGCTATAATTTCGGTAATAACTCCAAACAGCATCAGAAGCACCGAAAAAAAGTTATTGGGCAAAACCAATTTTTTGTGACCTTTGACCTCGCATAAAAAGTTTAGCTCACACCAGCTGGAGGTAGACTTTTGACACAAGTTTTAGAATGTCAAAACGAACGTGTATGCAAAAATTCAGCCAGCTGGAAGAAATTCCGAGGTGAAACCTTTATTTGTTTGGATAACATCATAATTATTTAATTAACATTTTATAAGAGTAACTGTAATTTAAGTTTTCTTTAAATCACAAGAAGTTGTAAGTAATCAAATGGTTACTTAAAAAAACTTAAAAAAATATACCTAATCCCAGATGCTAAAGGCGTCGGTGAATGGGAGGTTTTTATTTAACACTTTCCTGACGTACTATGGCTCTTTGGGTCGTACCGTGCTCTATGGGTATTTTTTTAACATTTCTAGTGATCATCCAAATATGTTGTCCTACCCTTCGGATCCTGCTTCTTCCTTGTCGGTGAAGGGTTGGTGTGTGTATGTATTCGTAGTGTGGCCCTTCGGATAGTTATGCTCCACCTCTTAAACATTTTCAAGAATGTGTGTGTACTTTCAGAAGGTTATCCTTGCAGAAGTAATTGGGTGGCAACCTGATTTACAGTGACTTAGCTGTGGTTTGGTGGAGCCCTATTGGATCACCGTTAAAGTTTTTTTTTTGGCGTGCGCCATGCTTGTTAGGTGATTTGCTTCATATCAAAAAAGTTCTTCTGGCATTCATTTCTTGCTTTTGAACTTACCTTACCTTTTGGCCTTTTTGGGGGGAGTTCAAGCCCTCCAAAAGGCCCCCTTTAATTTGCAACGTTAGATCACGATGGATCTGCACCAAATTTTACAAAAGGTGCTAAATAAGATTTCAAAAAAAAAATTTGCAAAAATTATTCCCTTAAAAATATTCCTCCGCCCCCTAAATGACCGAATATTTTGACACATAACGTGACATTTTTTTAAATTTTAACATAAAAACATAATAAAGCGGCAGATATGGGAAAAAGAACTTTGTAATATCGTATAAACATTAATTATACATTATAATTATTTGATTAAAACACTAGAAACCCACTAAAAACTCACTACGAATAACAATCATTTAAACTTGACAAAGATCTGTTTCGTACGACTTTTCACCATTTTATAAAAACTTAACAAAAAAATTGACTAATGTTAAAAATCATAACAAGAACCAAATGCTGTTGTTATGATTAACAAAATTCTTAACAACGTTAGAACTTTTTTATGAAATGCTTTTAACGGAACTAAAAGACTGTTTATAACGTTTATAACCTGAGGATAGACCAAACGACTTTTTCAAGTTACAAATTACCATAGTTCTTTTTAAGTCATTCCACATACATTAAAAATGATTTAAAACTTTACCTACTTTAGGTAAAGGGGCACTAATGCATTACAGTACCTCTGTCGCAATTCGTATAAATCTCGCACATCCACCACGGAGCTAGGACTATCCCCGCGACGGTGAAAAATGTACCTGACTAAAGTCCAAATTTCATTAGAGTAACTATAACTCAAAAAATTCGTTAAATCACAAGAAGTTGTAAGTAACCAGATGGTTTACTTCTTAAAAAAATATATACCTAATCCCAGATGCTAAAGGAGTTCTTCGAATCAAAATGTATACGTTTCTGTAACCTTTCGCGCCCGTATTCTTCTGCTTTCAGTGAGTAAACAGTTAACCTGCTTACTTTGGTAAGCAGGTTAACTTTAAAATTTCTAAGAACGTAGTGGGATCTTTCGTGCCTCTCTTCGTCGTCGGTGAATGGGAGATTTTTATTTAACACTTCCCTGACGTACTATGGCTCTTCGGGTTGTACCGTATTCTGCTATGGGTATTTTTTTAACATTTCTAGTGTATTTTCTTAAATCATCTAAATATGTTGTGCTACCCTTTGGATCCTGCTTCTTCTTTGTCGGTGAAGGGTTGGTATGTATCGTAGTGTAGCCCTTTGGATGGCCATGCTCCACTGTCGAGAAGAGAAAGCTTCTCTTAAACATTTTTAAGAATGTGTGTGTACTTTCAGAAGGTTTCCCTTGCAGAAGTAATTGGGTGGCAACCTAATTCACTGTGACTTGACTGTAGTTTGGTGAAGCGCTGTTGGATCGAAGATTTTTTTTTGGCGTACGCCATGCTTGTTAGCTATTTTGCTTCATATCAAAAAAGTTCTTCTAACATCCATTTCTTCCTTTTGAACTTACCTTATCTTACCTTTTAAGCTTTTCGGGGGCGTGAAAATTCCCCAATAGCCTCCTTTAATTTGCAACGTTAGATCACGATGGATCTGCACCAAATTTTACAAAAGGTGTTAAATGAGATTTTTAATTTTATTAACGAAAAACATGCACCCTTACCTAATTTCAAATAGTTTTATTTTTTCACTGCTGCATTTATTAAAAAAAAAATCGTTCTTTTTATTGAGAAGCTCCTAGTCAAAAAATAATAAATATATCTTATTGGTAAACACCATTGTGTTAGAAATAAAAAGACCTTTCAAATGAGGGGTCACTTGACCCCTCCTTACATTAAAAAAAACTAAGTTCATAGTCCCCCCATCTGGGGTTATTATTTTTTTGTAATCCAAATTTTTCAAAAGGTAGTTTTTTTGTGTAAATTAACCTAAAAATTTTTGGAAATCAATATCACGAACCTTTCAAAAGTTAAGGTCAGGGGGGGGGACTTTTGCCTCTTACTGTATACTGATAAGGCAACTACATAGTACATTTGCTAGAAACTTCGTTTCTTATCAGCGCCTCTAGTGTTGATTGTTTCTAATATCATGCAGATGTCGCTGTAGCGTTAAAACTATCGTTAGAAAAGCTCCGTTCACCATCACTAGACTCGAAGACGACCCAAACCGACAATGTTATTTATAAAAGTATTGATTTTTTCTTATAGAATCGTCGACCGGGTGTAGTACCGTCTCAAGTGTTACCAGACGTAATGGCCGTTTACTTGTAAGTCCCCTTTCCTAATAAAATCTGTACATAGATTAACCCATTAATTGTCCTTTCTCGCCTAAAGCCACCCCTTCGGGGGCAGGCCTGACATGGGGGAGAAGCTGATCCTCGAACACCAGGAAACATAATCTTCATATTATGTTTCACACCTTCCAACCCCAATGAATTTTCTTTTACTTTTGTTTTTTTTAACCAGTAACGTTACTCGTCTTAAAAGCCCAATAGTATAATTTTTTTCAGCTACGCACCCCAAAACATAAAAAAATATTTTTAAATTAAACAAAACGGCAATGTAAAAGACACCTAAAAAACCCAGTAACCTACTGCTAATAAAGCAAAGTAAACAAAAAATAATCAAATAAGCACAAATAGATAATAGGTTACCAAGAATTAAAAAACAAATTCTCTAGGTATTATTCAACAATATTTTAATAACAATCATAGGTACTATAAATATAAACAAACCTTTTATAGATGTATAAAAATTAATTTACTGTTAGCACTAGAATTTTATTTACAATTACACTAATTTGTTTTATTCCTACAAACATAAAAAGTACGCGATATAAAGTACGCGATACAAAGTACGCGATACAAAGAAGAAAAATCATAATAAGTGATAAAGCTACAAACAAACAAAAAATAATCGCTACCAGTCCCAGTGCAAAGGCACCCCAACACAATAAATAATTTTTAGATAAATGACCAGCCCAGCCAAATCAACCAGATTACAAATTAAAATCAGAGAATCTACTCCCAGCAGATTTAGACATTTAAGCACCATCGTAGATACCCCATTGAAGCAAAAGTCAAGGAACCAACCTACGCAGACGTCACCTTAGTTAGAAAAGTGTTAATCGGGAACGACAGCGAAAACTCAGACGAATACTACGACGGCCCCACAGAAGGATCTTTAGACTCAGGAGACTCCTTCTACATTAAAAAAAAATCAACAAGGAGAAACAAACAGACGACAACAAAACCATGGCTAAAGTAAATACTACCATTGGAACCGCCCAGAATGGAAAGAAGACTACCGATTTCTCTACTTCCCGACCTTTCTCACCGGACACGCCAGCCTTTGGTACACAGACTACAAAAGAAATGCGTACAACAAAGACAAAAGTTGGAAAGACCTGTGCAACGACTTCCTTACCAAATACGAAGGTATGCAACCATAAAAAAACATTAGGACCAAACTAAACTACCGAAAACAACAGCCCAACGAGGATATCAAACCTACTACTACGACCTAGCAGCCTTGTGCAAAGAAGTCGACCCAAGAATGCCCTTCGACGACTTCAGAGACAGGTTCGAGATGGGCCTACACGAAAGCTTTCAGGAAGCCTACTTTAACTCTCAACAAAAAAGATGGACGAAGAGGAACTTAAACTAATCGTACTGAAGCTAAGCGAGATGAAGGACAGAGCCATAATAAACAAGCTTTCACAACAAGTGAGTTTTTTGACCCTAAACCAACAATACACACAACCAAACCCCGCACCGATACTCCAGCAATAAGAATTAGCCCCTAACGGAATCTACCGACCAAATGGATCACAGCCAAGAAGATACTACGCACCAGCGCCAAGATTTCCACCAAGATACCAGCCAAGATACTATGGTCCGCCTCGCCGACAATCAAGACCCCACTACGACTACGCTGACCGATACCCAAGAAGCCATACACCAGAACGCTACCACAAAGAAAGAACCCCCGAACGTTACTTCTGGGACCAGATCCTCTGCTCTTAGAGTAATACTTTAGTACCCGTGTTATAAGTAGTTCTAAGTAGTGCCAGTAAGTGCAGTAAGTGTTACCAGACGTAATGGCCGTTTACTTGTAAGTCCCCCTTCCTAATAAAACCTGTACATAGTTAGTTGTCCTTTCTCGCCTAAAGCCAACCCTTCGGGGGCAGGCCTGACAATATTAAGTCCATAACAACGCGCTTTAAGTCAATATTTTTTAACTTACTGAGGTAGTAGTCAACCTGTATAGATCTCGTCAACAGCATTTTATGGCAAACTTGAATGGTAAAGGAGGTTTTTTTTCGGGATGATATAGTTCGTTGGTAATTCGAATTTCCATTGCTACAAAATAATAAGGGTTAATTACTGCAGGTGATGATTGGTAGGGATAGGATCCAAAGGGCAACGAAAACCAATATTAAAAGGATGCCAACGTTTCGATTTATTTAAAATCTTTTTCCAGGCGGAACTCTAAAATTAATTTACAAAAATCAGTCTTATTGCACTAAACATTTAACATATGAAGATAAAAGCAAAATAAAATGGTGATGGTGGTTGTTACGGAAAATTTGTGTAGAATTATGTGATAAGGGCAGTTACTTATTATTGTTTGTTTTTTTTTTTTTTTTTTTTGTAATTTAGATGAAAAGTTTTACTTACTTAAAATTAGGTTTCCTTTGTTAATAAAAAACATAAATTGTAAAGATAAAAACCATAGACGACATACAGAGGTTGCCCCTCAACCGGTTAAAATCGAGGAAGCCCTTATGGCAAGAGGAATATATACATGAGCCCTATTCAGTATCCGATGCTTGGAAACTCATTTGGCAAAATGTTGATGTGTCCAATAAGGAATTAATCGATGATCCTACTCAAGAGGTTCCAGGTTTTGATCAGCCAAGGAAGATTTAGAGTGCTGTTAATCGTCTAAGAACGTGTCACGGACGTTGCAATGATATGTTATATAAGTGGAATGCACTACCAAGTCCATTATGTGAATGTGGTGAATCTCCAGAAACTATTAAACATATTGTAGAGGACTGTCCAAACACCAATTTTGAAGGCGGTTTTTATGAATTACATAATCTGACTCCAAATGCATTAAATTGGATATCAACCTTGAAACCTCTGTAATTTTTTGGCAATTCATTGTACCTTGTAATTTAACTGGAATGTGACCCTGGTATGCTGGAGTTATTTTTCCCATGGTTTTTCCTCTGGCCCCTCCCCCGAAGCAGATGCTTTATCAGTATATGAACATTGTCCATGGGCATCCCAAAAAGAACATTATTTGTACTTTTTTTATATTATTTACAACTTTATTATATTCTTGAATGTTCATATTTGTCACATACCAACCCTTATACCTACTATGACTTGTAATGTTTATTAATAATCATACGAATATATATATATATATATATTAATAAATAGGGACACGAACCACGACACATTAAAATTGCAATAAATAAAATAATAAATAGAGTTAAAACAACAACAAATTAAAAACGATATGTATAAGGTACGGCACAGTGTCTTGTTATGATTTCGCTTCACGTTGGCGGTTTTAGCTTCTCAATTATATTGTAGTACGCAGAGTTCAGATTATCTAAATCGGCGCGCTTATTGACGGTGGAAGAGTCTGATTTTATTTCAATCATCTCATTTAAAAGTCTTTTGTTTAAGTATTTTTGTTTGCCAATTATTTTTATGTTTTCAAGTCAAAATCATGAGACTCATTGAAGTGGTGGTCTGCTAAAGCCGTACAATTATTTTTTCGTTTTTGCAATCCCTCACGTGTTCTTTTTTTCTGTCAGTTATATATCTTCCGGTTTGGCCAATATAACATTTTTCGCAATTTTGGCATGGTATTTTGTAAATAACATTCGATTCGTAGCAAGTTGGTGTTTTTGTTTTTAGTTTTGAGAAAAATAATTTTTTGTTTGTATTTTCGTTCTTGAAAGCAACTTTTAATTTTTGTGTTGATAAGGTCTTACCTATTTTTTCAGACAAACTGGGAATGTACGGTATCTTGTTATAAATTTGTGTACTTTTGTTTTCTTCAGAACTATATTTGGTTGAATGCATAATTTTTTTAATTAAACTTAATGGGTAATTATTTAATTTTAAAAATGTTGTTATTTTGTCCACATTCTTTTGCCAAAATTGGGGGCTTGATAAGTTTACAGCTCTATATGTTAAGTTTTTAATTATGTTAATTTTTTGTTGAAATGAATGGTTAGAGTTGAAGTTGATATATCTTTCAAAAAAGGTGGGTTTTTGGTACCAATCAAAAACAAGTTGTCCATCTCTAATAATCAAAACGTCCAAAAAGGGTATTTTCTCCTGGTCTTCTTTTTCTATTGTGAATTGTAATCGTGGGTGATATTTGTTAAAAGTTTCGAGAATTTGATTTTCTGTATTAATTGGAATTGCAGTTAAAATATCATCCACGTATCTCTTGAAGAAGGGGAGAGGAAAATTGAGTTGTGAAATGCATTTAGTTTGTAGCTCAAACATAACAATATCTGAGCAAATCGGAGACATGCAATTTCCCATTCCCAGACCGTATATTTGTTTGTAAAATTCGTTGTTGTAATTAAAATAGTTATTATTGAAGCAAAAATTTAAAATATTAAGAAATTCATTCTTTGGAATAGGAGATACTTTTTCTATAAGGTCCCATCTTTCTTTTACCAATTCTAAGGTTAAATCAACTGGTATATTGGTAAAAAGAGACACTACATCCAAAGATGGCGAACAAGATGGCCGGCGGTATTGACGTTCCCGCGTATACCGCTCTACTTAACAGGCTAAATAAAACCGAACTTGCATCAATAATTTTAAATAAAAGTGTTACATTCGAGAGTGTAAATGCGATGAGTCCAAATTCATATGGAAAACTAAAATCTATGACGAATACCCACTTAAATTCGGAAGAACATTTTCACGACGTAGGGGTCATTGACCTCAATAAGGATTTACTGTTTAAGAAGCAAGAAGAGAACATCCAGCTGCTTAACGCCATGATAGAACAACTACAAGAAAGAGTTGGTGAGCAAAAACTAACTATAAAATTTCTGCAAAACAACTTCTGCAACAAAATCAGAAATGGTGCCCCAAGTATTAATCCCAACCCCAGGGAAGAAAGTAGCCGCACGCCAACAAAGAAATCCCCACTAGAAGAATGGAAAGATATGGATCAAAGTTGGTAACAAGTTTTGGGATCGCAATTATGTCTTCTTCTTCTTTTCACCAAAAAAATAGGATAGGCCTTCTCCTCATTTGGATTTTTTTTTATTTTAATTTTTTGCTAAGTTTACATGAACAATTTCTTTAAAGATAATTCTTTTTAAGGTTTTTAGTTGATCATACATCAGTATCAACTAAAAACCAAAAAAAGAATTCCAACTTTAAAGAAATTGTGCATGTAAACCTAGTTTAAATAAATTAAGGAACTTTAAAAACGAAATATTTTATTAGTTAAACATACATACAGCTTAATTAGATGTAATAAGCAAAAAGCAGTTAATTAATTAAGTAAGTATAGTTTCTTGTGTTGTAGAACCATCGGTAACACCCAGTCGAGATGAGATATAAATATTGATAAATTTACGTCTTATAGGCCAAGATAGATTTTTACCTTGCTAAAAATAAACAACAACACTATTTTTTATATGTGTTAGAATAGAACTTCTCTTCAGGAAGCTAAATCCACAAAATGCACCCAAATAAGAGTTTAGGGTTGGCGTAAAAGCCTACCAAAAAGCCGCCTTTAATTTGCAACATTAGATTACGAGGAATCTTCACCAAATTTTACAAGTACGTGCTAAATAAAATTTTAAAAAGATTCCAGCAAAAATTATTTCTCTAAAAAAAAATTCCTCGCCTCCTAAATGGCCCCCGCTGAGTAATATTTAATCATGTTGGATTTATGTCTTCTTCTTCTTTTCACCAAAAAAATAGGATAGGCCTTCTCCTCATTTGGATTTTAATTTTTTGCTAAGTTTACATGAACAATTTCTTTAAAGATAATTTTTTTTAAGGTTTTTAGTTGATTAAAATGTATCAACTAAAAACCAAAAAAAGAATTCCGACTTTAAAGAAATTGTGCATGTAAATCTAGTTTAAATAAATTAAGGAACTTTAAAAACGAAATATTTTATTAGTTAAACATACATACAGCTTAATTAGATGTTATAAGCAAAAAGCAGTTAATTAATTAAGTAAGTATAGTTTCTTGTGTTGTAGAACCATCGGTAACACCCAGTCCAGTCGAGATGAGATATAAATATTGATAAATTTACGTCTTATAGGCCAAGATAGATTTTTACCTTGCAAATAATAAACAACAACACTATTTTTTATATGTGTTAGAATAGAACTTCTCTTCAGGAAGCTAAATCCACAAAATGCACCCAAATAAGAGTTTAGAGTTGGCGTAAAAGCCTACCAAAAAGCCCCCTTTAATTTGCAACATTAGATTACGATGAATCTGCACCAAATTTTACAAGTACGTGCTAAATAAAATTTTAAAAAGGTTCCTGCAAAAATTATTTCTCTAAAAAAAATTCCTCGCCTCCTAAATGGCCCCCGCTGAGTAATATTTAATCATGTTGGATTTACATCAAACTTGGTAAAAAGAACAAAGGGTGTATGTAGTACAAGTTTTTTAGAACCTTATTTTGTATCTGTTTACCAAGATTTGTAAAATTTGGTGCAAATTCATCGTTATCCAATTTTGAAAAAAAAAGGTGATTTTTGGGGGGCTTGCACGCGAACCACAAACTCTTAGTACAGTCAATCCGTATGTGGACATCGACAAAATTCCTGGTAGGGCCGCCTTTTTTATATGATGTAACTGGATGTCCAAAAAGTAAAACCCCAAATTGACGTATATCTACTTATTGCAGAAACGGTGTTATGGCCCCCCAAAGGGCCCCCTTTAATTCATCACCGTGGAACTGCACCAAATTTTGCAAATAGATGTCAAATAAGGTTTTAAAAAGATTTTTATAAAAAAGAAATCTATAAAAAAATTCCTTCACCCCCTAAATAGCCCCCAAAGAGTAATAACCAATCACCTTGGATTTACACCAAATTTTGCAGGTAGATATAAAATGGGATGCTAAAATAAATATTTTTTTAATAACTTTTTTTGAAAAAAAAAAATTTTATGCCCCCCCTAGAAGCCCCCTTTGTTTATTGGGCGAAGAAATTATTTTTTGAAAAAAAGTTACACGGAAATATTTTTAAGCATCTTATTTTGCATCGATCTGAAAAATTTGGTGTAAATCCAACTTGATTGGTTATTACTCTTTGGGGGCTATTTAGGGGGTGAAGAAATTTTTTTAGAGATTTTTTCTTTATAAAAATCTTTTTAAAACTTTATGTGACATCTATTTGCAAAATTTGGTGCAGTTTCACTGTGATGAATTAAACGGGGCCCTTTGGGGGGCCATAACTCCGTTTCTGCAATAAAAAAGGCGGCCCTACCAGGAATTTTGTTGATGTACCCCCATTATTTAGAACAGATTGACTGTAGTATCTTATTAGTGTGAATTTTGTAGATTTAGCATTCTAAAGAGATTTTCTAACCTGGTCCGTAGACATGAGTAAGAATAAGGGGGCGCAGCCTCCCTTGGGCTAATCCCTTGCCCCTCTGACGCTCTTAAAACAATGCAACAAAAAATGCGCGAGGGGCTGCCGCCCCCTGACCCCCTGCTAACATTTTTGGCTACGGGCCTGGTTCTAACACATAAAAAATCTGGCTGTTGTGTATTTTTTGTAAGAATTGCTATGGTTTTTTAATTACCGCGGTCTTGACCTATTACGTAAAATCCTGTTCGCGGGTCCTTCTTTAGCTAATTCCTAATTTCAATCCAACATGTTGCATGATTTGTGGGTATTTTATATTTTCAAGTTTTCAAACATTTTTTTAGACTTCAGAAATTGTCGGCGCAGACCGTCCGCCATTATGCAAATGCAATTCAAATTTTAAAAACCATTTCAAACTTATTCATAGACTCGTAATATCTGTAAAAATAATATTTTTTTTATTATTGTCTAAATAATATCCTTAATTTAATTATTTTTCCTCTAATTTGTATAAAATAACTTACCAATTTTTATTTAAAATGGAGACAAATGACACTTTATTTATTTTGACACAAACAATTTTAAACACTCAACTTTTATAACACACCTACTAGGATTTTAAAGTTTCTAAAGAAGAAGAAGACATAATTGCGATTTGTTACGAGCTACTGGGATGGTCTTTCATGGCCCTGCACGCCAATGGATCCGCCGAGTAGTTCAAATGCTTCACCAAACGTCAACGTCAATGATGTCAAAACTGACAACAAAACCACAAACCAAACGAAGCCACATGCTAAAAATAACAATGTAGACACAAATAAACGAAAATCTAAGCATTTAATTGTTCGTGGCACGGCAGAACCAACAGAAGATGCACAAGGACAGCTTACTTTTGCCGGCGCCTTGAAAAAGGCGCACATATTTATGGGAAACGTGCAAAAACATGTAAACGTTGACATGATTAAAGGTTACCTCAGCCAAAAAATACCACAACATGATTTCTCTGTTACAGTTCACAAGGAAGGTGAATACAGTAACTCCTACAAACTCGTTGCCGATTTCACCCTACTCGATAAGTTATATGATCAAACTTTTTGGCCGACTGGAGTTGTAATAAAGCGGTTTTTTCGAGCCAAGCAAAACCAAAGACAAAACGGACAAAGCTGGTAGCCCCAGAACAATAAATATACAAGAAAAAACTACAAATGACGAAAATCTTTTGTTAATTAACAGTCAAGCTTTAACCCAAAGTAAAGTTGACCTAATTTCCAGCGAATACATACACATAAACACAAATCTTAGCTTCCTATGCATAACAGAAACATGGTGCAAAGAAGATTCTATAAACCAGCTATATTTTAACAATTTTTACAAAGGCGCTAGCTACTGCCGCAAAACTGCAAAAGGTGGGGGCACGGCAATATGGTGTAAAGAAACGACTGACTGTACTGCACTAGATTTGGAAGCCTTCTGCTTGGAAAGGGAGGTCGAACTATGCGGTGTAAAAGTCTCCGCACAAAACAAAACGTTTTTAATTATATGTTGTTATCGTCCGCCTTTAGCGTGTATTGTAACTTTTTGTAAGTATCTTTACAATGTCTTGGATTTTTATTTTAAGTCTAATATTCAAATGTATGTTGTAGGTGACTTTAATGTGGATCCGACAAGGGATGGGCGCGAGTACGCCCAACTGCTCAATCTTATGACAAACTTTGGCCTTCATAAAAAAACATCGGGACCTACCAGAGGTGCATACACTCTGGATCACGTGTTTTCGAGCGACATAAACGACAATCATGCAGTCATTATTGAAAATTTCTTTTCTGACCACCGTTCTGTGTACTACAACATAGATCTAGGTGCTGGTAAGAGCGAAAATACCTAGGTAAGGTACCGAAAATTTACCCAATCGGCTAAGGAACAATTTTTCCAATCACTCTCCAAAGAAACCTGGACTTTCACACTCCAAGCTACCACAGCAAACAGCGCGTTTGACTATTTTATGGAAACCTTTCTCTTTCATTTTGATAATTACTTTCCAGAAAAAATGCACAAAAAGATTGACAAAAATAAATCGTGGATAAACGCAGAAATTATTAAATCCAGCAATGATTTAAAAGACCTATTTACAGGGTGTTACCAAATAACTAGGAAAAAATTCAGGGGGTAATTCCTGGACACATTTTAAGTAAAAAAGTTTATACAAACATGTGTCCGAAAATCCTTCTTTTCTGAGATACAGGGTGCCAAAGTTTCTAAAAAAATACTTTTTTTTTAAGATTACCAAGAAACTAAACCAGATATTTATTTAAAACTTAGCACGGGTAAATTTCTTGCCATTAGGCATAAAGTGCGGTAGAAAAAAAATAAAAATTATAATTGAAAGAGGCACATTTGGGGGTACCATGAGAGTTGTTCACCCCCAACTTTTTTTTGCGTTACTTTTTTGGTATTTTCATAAAATAATTAGAAGCCCTAGAATATGATCTTTAAAATTAATGTCTTGTTCTTTTTTCATAAAACTAACCGTTTTCGAGAAAATAATTCATTGCCCAAAGGCAACAAAATTTCTTTTTTAAGTTTGGCTTTTTTTTTTGTTAATGAAAATAAAACATAGTTAACAATGAAGGGTTAATTAATTTCTTTTTTTTATTATTATTTCAAATAAATATCTGGTTTACCTTTTTAGTAATCTTAAGATTAAAATTATTTTTGAGAAACTTGGACACCCTGTATCTCAGAAACGAAGGATTTTCGGACACATGTTTATATGAACTTTTTTTCTTAAAATGGGTTCAGAAATTACCCCCTGAATTTTTTCCTAGTTATTTGGTAACACCCTGTATACTAAAAAAATCGTTTAGAGATCTGGAACCCTTTTATAGACAGAGAAAAAATGAACATGTTAAATTGGTTGAACACACTAAAAAACAATACTTTCAAAACAAAATCTTTTGCTCTGATGACATAAATAATGCCTCATGGCAAGTCTTAAATGAAATAACCGGAAAATCGTCAAAAAAAATAGATAATATTAAAATAAATTCCAATGGAATAAATCTAGAAAATCCAAAAGATATTTAGCCAATTTATTAAATAATTTTTTTAAGAACGAGCCCCTTAAAATAGCAAAGCAAATAAATAATAAAAATAAAAATTATATTAATCAACAAAAACGTATTAAAAACTCATCTTTCTCGCCCCTATGGAAGAGAATGAAGTTTTAGAAATAATAACTAATAAAGTAAAAAATAAAAGTTCGAGTGGTCCAGATAATGTTCCTAACACAATTATTAGAGTGCCTTGATTTTGACAGTTATTGTCGCCTTATAGAGTGACGACATGCATCATTCTTTCTCTGTCATACAGATAACGTCATCAACGTTATAGCCAAAGTGACAACAATTACAACTTACAATCACAATTAATGACGTTATCTGTATGACAGAGAAGGAATGATGCATGTCGCCACTCTATAAGGCGACAATAACTGTCAAAATCAAGGCACTCTAACAATTATAAAATTCGTAGCACCTTTTCTTGCGAAACCACTTACACATTTAATAAATTATTCTTTTGAGGAGGGTAAATTTCCTGATGGACTTAAATTATGTAAAATAACTCCAGTCTATAAAAAAGGAGATAAGTATATGGTCGAAAATTATAAACCGATTGCGCTGTCATCAACCTTTTCCAAAATTCTTGAATATTGTTTTTTGGCTAGGTTAATTCCATTCTTAAATAAATATTCCATTCTAGCTGACAACCAATTTGGGTTCAGAGAGGGGAGGTCTACCCGGGACGCCATACACCGCTTTCTTGAACAAGTAATTACTCTTCTGGGAGAGGGTGAGCGCCCTGTTGGGGTATTTTGCGACCTCAGTAGGGCGTTTGATACGCTTGAACACAAAATACTTCTTGACAAGTTGGAGGGGTATGGTGTCCGGGGCAGACCTCTGCGATGGATTCAGTCTTTCCTTCAAAATAGAGGCCAATATGTTTCAATGCGCGGAGAGGTTGCCGTTAATGTAAATTGTACCCAAAAAGAGATCCGCAGCACAAGCTCGGAAGTCGTAACCGTAAATATCAGAGTGCCACAGGGCACAATAGTGGGGCCAATACTATTTTTGCTCTACACGATTAATTTTGACTTAAATATACACACAAATGCGTCAATTACCAAATTCGCAGACGATACAAGTCTTATAATTTCAGATCCGGATAAGGATAAAATAATGTCTAAAATAGTGTCGAAATATTCCCGCAGGGAGTGATGTGACTGGCCTGACAGCTAATCGAACCTGAATTCTTTTGGACATAGTGGGATATTATCTCTAAACAAGTTTTCCGCAAAAAAAAACCCGAAAAAAAAACGCTAAAAAGCAGACAGGGGCTAATTGTTGCGTTGCGAGAAAATGGCGAATGCACCCCTAGAAGTTGTTAATAGCCCCGTTAGAAGTATGCGAAACCATTTGAATGCATCATTTAGAACAAGGAGTACTAACACCACTCACTAATAATCCCGTGTTTGCTTTATTTTTAATTTTTACACTTCTTCAATTTTCAGGAATTTTCCACTTTTTTTTTAAACGCTTGGTACCATCGAAGAAAATTAATTAAACGCTTTTCTATCTTGTGTATTATATCACCAAGGCTTTAAAGTTTATTTTAAAGAAAATTTAATTTCAGTCAGGCAAACGCGAAAGTTTTTAAAGGGGGGGTGCAAGACTTTTGAAAGTAGATGATATTGAGTTAAAACGGTGCAGCGACACAAAATTGACGAGCATGTAAATTTTAAAAGTCACTGCTGGCAGTTGATAAAAAAATTAAACTCATTAAACTATCTTTTTAGAAACATACGTACTTCCTTAGATCGACCGCAACTTTTAATGCTGTACAGAGCTCAGGTAGAATCTCGTCTAAGGTATGCACTTTGCTTCTGGGGTGCTTCCACTCTCTGGGGAGAAGTGTTTATCGCTCAAAAAAAGATTGTGAGGGTGATTGGAGGTTGTTCTAACCGGCACAGTTGCAAAGAATTATTTAAAGAACTGGGTATTTTAACTCTGCCATCGCTATTTTTACTTGAACTGATAAGTTTTGTTCATACAAACAAATCAAAATACATAACAGGCGTTGATCTACACTCTCATAATACTCGCCAGCGAAAACATTTTAGAGTCACTGCTACCAGGATTAATTTAGGGCTAAATTCGATTGAGCATTTGGGCGTCAGGGTGTACAATCATTTGCCGGATTCACTTAAGTCCTTACCACAAAAAAAACTTAAATTACACCTGCGACAACATTTGAAAGAAAGGGTTTATTATGCCGTCGAAGACTATTTTAAAGATACTTTGTGTAATATTTAATGTATGTACGTTTTTTAACAGGTACTTGTATTTAGTAAGAAATCTGACAATTTTGTAAACATTTTTATGTCATTCAAAATAAACTTTATTTATTTATTTATTTAGATACTAAAATATAGTTTTCTGGTATTTTTACGTCTCTTAATTGGTCAATTAACTCGAAGGAGTTTTGTACAAAATGTTCGTCTCTGATAAAGGCGTTTTTTAATAGCCTGGAAAAAGATTTTAAATAAATCGAAACGTCGGCATCCTTTTAATATTGGTTTTCGTTGCCCTTTGGATCCTATTCCTACCAATCATCACCTGTATATATATTATATTTGTGGATCACCTGCTTTCATCTTGTTAATTACTGCATAACCCCTAAAAATCCTTAATAAAAAGATACGCCGATACTAGGCAGCTTTTGATTGGTTGACACCTTTTGCCCACTTTACAGTATGATCATAAATATTCATATAGTGACAAATTAAATAGAAAAAAGTCAAAATAAATTTTTCAAACATTCGTTTACACCTTTAGGTATTTAAATCGTTTCACAAAGTTATTAGGTAAGTAAAATGCTTTCTTTATCAATATTTATACCTAAAACAATAATATATTACCACAAAAAAAACCTATTAACTTAATTTTTTTATTTGTATAGGATGGTTGGATGCGGGGTTTATAATTGTAAAAATTCTTTGAAAAAGGGATACAAAATGTTCGCAATTCCAAGAAACAATACAAGGCGTGATGAATGGTTAATTCAGATGGGCAGACTAAATGCAAAAAACTTGCATTTAAAAGTTTGTGAGGTATTTTTTATTGATATAAGATTTTTGTTTAATGTGGGCATTTACAAATCTCTTCTCCTATTTTTACCTCTATTCTATTGAATGATATTTCTGCCTCCCCATTTACCCCAATATCTTCTCCTATTTGCACCTCTAATCTGATGACTGATATTTCTACTTCTTCCACTTCCTTGATTGATTACAACAAAAAAATACAAACACTTACTAGAGAATTAGATATTTACAAAAAAAAATACCTTCAATCCTTTAAAAAAATTATTTTTTTTAGAAGAGAAATTACGAAATAATGAATGTAATTTAAAAAAAGATTTGGAAAAACTAAAAAATGAAAACATACAACCTTATTATCAAATTTTTAAAGACGATCAGTTAAATTATTTGTCAAAAAAATTGGTTGATCAAAATTTGTTTACTCGCTGGTCAAAGGAAACGATAATGAAATCTCTCCGTTTAAAATTTGCCTGCGGTACTCCAGGTTATGAAGAGCTGCTTAGGCAACATTTTCCTCTTCCATCCATTAGAACTTTACAACGGCATTTAGAAGATCTAAAATTTTCTCCCGGAATTTTAGATGAAGTTTTTGTTTTTTTGAAAGTTAAAGTGGATACCTTTGATAATGCAGACAAAGACTGTGTTTTGGTTTTAGACGAAATGTCCATTACCCCGGGTCAAAATTTTGATCCATCCTCATCTAAATATTTAGGACAAGTAACCCTTCCACAGCACACTGGTTTAGCCACCCATGTATTGGTATTTATATTGGCAGGAGCGCGAAAGCGCTGAAAGCAGGTTATCGCCTATTACTACACGGGTACGTCAGTAAATGGAGTAGTATTAAAGGATATTGTCATAAAAATCATTACTAAGGCAAATAACATAGGTCTAAATATAATAGCTATGACTTCAGACATGGGTGCGTGTAACCAGGCAATGTGGAATTCGTTAGGCATCAAAGTTGAAAAATTAAAAAAAAATGATAAAACTAACTTAAATGTTAACCAAACCAACCCAAAATTTCCACACCCAATTATTTCAAATGAGTTTATTTATGTATTAGCGGACGTGCCACATCTCTTTAAAAATATAAAGAATATGTTTATTACAAACAAAATTATTACAATACCCAAACATATTCAGGACAAATATAATCTACCTACAAATGTTGTTAAATCCTGTCACATTGAAGATTTGATCAAACTACAAAAAGATGATATTTTTAAATTGGCACCAAAATTATCAGAAAAGGATTTAACACCTACTACATTTTCTAAAATGAAGGTTAGTACATCTACTAATGTTATATCACATAGTGTGGCAACGGGTCTTCACATAATGTGTGAAGATAATGCAGAAATTAAAACTACTGCCTGGTTTGTGGATCAGGTAGACAAGTGGTTTTATTTAATGACTTCACGATGTGCTAAAAATGCTTTAGGAAAAAAGAAAATTGACATTTATAGGCAATCAATTCAATTCTTGGAAGAATTTATAACATTATTTAGGGAAATAAAAATTGGAAAGTTGGGGCATTGGAAACCCTGTCAAACAGGCGTGATTTTATCTACAACCTCCGTTTTGGAATTACAATCAAAATTATTAGACAAATATAAAAGGTAGACTTACACAAGACTGTGTAGAAAATCTTTTTTGCAATTTAAGAAAAAAACAGAAGGCCCCTAATGCATTGCAAGTAAAGCAAAACTTAAAGTTAATATCTGTGTCTCAATATTTGGCCCCCCCTAGAAATTCTAGCTATGATGATGACAACAACAAATATTTGGTAAATTTTTTAAATATTATTTCTGAAAAAAGCACTTCTCCCAAAAAGATTAATAATTACGATAACGTGACATTGCCAGAATATTTTAATATGCAAGAACTAAAATTAAAAGAATTAAATAGTTTTTATAATTCTTGTGGATATTTACTCACAAGTATTAAAAGAACTTCAATAACCTGTAAAAACTGTATGAACGCGGTAGGATCGAAACACCCGATTTATAGAAATTACACCAAATTTACAGTGGCAAAATGTTTTAAAAATGACACTCTTTTTTTTATTAATGATAAATGCTTTAAATTCTTTTTAACTTTAGAAAATATTATTAGAAATTATTTTAACCTGGTTAAAACTCAAAATATTAATATTTTTTTTTTTTGAAAAAATGAAAGACGTTCAGTTCAATAACGTACCAAATTGCCACAGTTTGAAGACAAAAATAATTAAACGTTTTATAGGTTTTAGTCTTAAAATTAGAAATGTTAACTATAATACTTTAGCAATAACTCAATCAAGTAAATCGTTAGCTGCGCGACAGCTCTAACGTGGATTTTATAATAATTTTAATTGGTTTTATATAGTGTAACATTGTTTAAAAACAATTAAGGATTTTATTGCGATAAACATAATTTTTCCATACCCGTGACTATTCCCTCCCATCAGTCCCATCGCTGCAACCCCAAACATCACTGCCCCTAAACTGATGGCAAGATCGGTACCCGGATCCCGACTCATGTCGCGATGCGGATACCTTTGTTGCTAATCGGGGAGCGGCGGTGCTTGGGGGTGTAGTCGATAAAGAGGTGGCATTGTTTTAATTAAAATTAATTAATTTATTTTATTATCGTTTTCTTTGACCAGTTGATCTATTAAGAAATTGCATTTTTTAGTGTTTTATTGTATTTACTTTCATTGCTGATTATAATTTTAATAACTTCATTTACTGCAATTACTTATCATTTGTATTCATACTATGCATTTTGAAGGTTTTTTTAATTTATAAATATACTTTTTACCATTTATGTGTTAATTAATTCTTATTTCATGTTTCTTTTTAAGACGTAAGTATCAAACAATTAGTTTAAAAAGTGTAAATCAGCGGGCTTCTTATACTTAATAAAAAACTCTATGTTTGAACACAAATAATAAAATTTAAGAGATTTGTGGACCTTACTGTAATTTGGGCAAAAGTTCTGTGACTTTTTTATGGTATTCATAGAATAAGATCGTTTTAGCGCTACTTTGTATTTAGGTACTTTAATAACCCCTAGCTTTATGCATAAAGAATTAAAGACCGATATATTAAAATTTTCCTAGTGATAGTATGAGTAGCCTTGGTTAAACTTCGCCATTTCCAAAATTTTCAATAATATTTTTATTTTTTGTATTTGTTTATTTGGAGAATAAAGTCGATATTTATTTCTTTACTTTTTAGAACTCAGGCCAAAAAACTTTAAACCAATCATATAAGATGGCACCACTTTTTACCAAAATATTACATCTTTTAGTTTTAGGGTTATGTCGATGTCAAAATAAAGTAATATAGGAATTATATTTGTGATTTATACAAACTTGTTTTTAAAAATTATTATTTTTATTTAGGCAAAGACAATATAGAAATTTACTTGTTTACGTTACTTGTCTGCCCTAGACCATGCGATTAGATTGATACGTCCGTCTGAAACGACGTACTGTTCAGACCGATCTTAGCGTTTGGAGCAGAAATCGTAGTAAAAGTTAATCTGACCAGTACGTCGTTGGTCGTAAGCCCGCTCCAGACGTGTCAGAATTCCAATCCGACCAAATATATTTTAATTTTTTACTAATTTACTGAGGGTTTCTGTATATTTTTGAGATTTACGATAAGAATAAAAATGATTTTTTAAAAAGTGTTAAGATTTGTAAAAATTTATGTAAAAAAAATTTGCTTTTAACTGTTCTAAATAATTAAATTTTTCAATTTAAAAAAAAACATATCATATGAAGAAATATATAATAAATAGAACCCTATTATTTGTTATAGTCCGTTAAAATTAATTAATAATAATCATTTTAATTTTTATTTCTTTGTAATTGACCTAACTTTAATACCCACGAAGTAATACCAAGAAAATTATTCAATATTGTTCTTGATTTGCAAAAAATTGCATATTTTAAATCGAGGATTCTTAATAAATACTTTCTTTTTAGGGTGACGATACAAATAATAAAATCCGTGATGGATGTTTTTTTAATATTCCAAAATTGTACTTTTTTTAAATAATATAGGCACACAATATTTGAAAAATATAGCAATAAACATTTTCGATATAAACTTGAAATTATGTTTTAGCAATGGATTGTGTATGTACTTTCTAAATTTTACACCAATTTCACTAAGCACGCAGGTTATTTATTTCTGAAAATAATTAATCTACACAGTTTGGGTACTATATAAACCTGAATATACAGGCTGACGTAAATTTAAGGGCCACCGTTTGAATCTTGCTTATCTTAAAACATACAAGGTCGGTTAAATAGGTACAAAGTTGGCAATAAATTTCACAGACTTTATTTTAATGCATTTCTGTGAACTGTGACGTAGGACTTGACCAGGGGCCCATTTCATAAAAGTTTCTATTCATAGGCGAGGAAACCAAGAATTCCCCCACTAACTTTTTTTGGCCAAAGTGGATTGAGATGCGGTTTTTTGCAATTGGTTGGGAAATACCAGTAGAAAAAATGTTTCCATTTTTTATTTTGCGGTCTTGCTCCGTT
The DNA here is from genome assembly GCA_963920755.1 of Cartodere bifasciata. Lineage (NCBI taxonomy): Eukaryota > Metazoa > Arthropoda > Insecta > Coleoptera > Latridiidae > Cartodere > Cartodere bifasciata. The sequence goes on from OY987198.1 coordinate 7,698,033, forward strand.
GCTCCCCAAATAGCCCCTTTTTATAAAAAAATAATTGATTTGCAATAAGTTTTGTAAATAGGTACAAAATAAGGTTCCAAAAAGATTGTAAATTTCAGACCTTGGTCACATTTTGCAGATAGCCCCCTAGTGCAGCGATATGAATCAAAAATTCTCAATTTTAAATTTTTGTTGGACAACACTTTCACACCATCATATTTTTAAAATATATTTAATTTGCATTCAGAATCTCATTTTGGAACTTTTTTCAGTGGGGGGAAGACCCCTTTTCAGCCCCCACAAAATTAAGATTTCGTGATTTTGAAAACTAATTTTCAGACTAATTAAAAAAGATATTTTATTTTTTTCTTTTGTTATCAAGTTTCCTAAAGTACCCTCTTTTTAATGATGTATTACTTAATAGTTTTGAACAATACTCTGGGTTAATATGACAAGAAGTAGTAAAAAACAGAGAAAAAAAATTGTATAAAATCAAATATCTCAAAATTTTTTCAGAGAAATAATAAATATTTATATATTAAAGTATTCGTACGAACCTCCAGCTTAAAATGAGTATTATAAACCCATGGGTCATAGATCTACCCGTGGAGTTAATGGACTTTGAGTTAGGCGCTGCAACGCGGTAAACGAGTAGCGAGCGCGCTTTGGTCGAAGTTTTATGCGATTTTGCAGTTATTCGTGTCCTGTTATCCTTCCAATCCAGCTGGACAACAACTTCGCACCACCTCATTATTAAAATATATTAAATTTGCATTAAGAATCTCATTTTGGAACTTTTTTCAGTGGGGGGAAGACTTCTTTTCAGCCCCCCAAAGAAAAAATTATTTTTTTTTTCCAAAACTAATTTGTATGCCCCTTAGAGAATATTTTTAATTTTTTTTTCCTGCTATTACATACCTTATAGGGTCCTCTTTCTTATAATGTATCAATTATAAAGTTTAAACAATACACAAAGTTAATATGACAAGAAGTAGAAAAAAACCCAGCAAAAAAAATGTTTTAAATCGAAATATCTTGAAATTTGATTTAAATTTTTTAACATTTTTTGCATAAAAGTGTTCCTCCAGGTCTTCTACTTAAAATAGGCAGTTTAAACACATGGGTCATAGATCTACCCATTGTGTAAATTGGCTTTGAGTCATGCGCTACAACGCAATGATAGATTAAAAAAATACAAAATATTAGTTCTTCTTTTTAATGCATAGCCCATTTAATCAATGGGTAGATCTATGACCCATGTGTTTAAACTGCCTATTTTAAGCAGAAGGCCTGGAGGAACACTTTTATGCAAAAAATGTTAAAAAATTTAAATCAAATTTCAAGATATTTTGATTTAAAACATTTTTTTTGCTGGGTTTTTTTCTACTTCTTGTCATATTGACTTTGTGTATTGTTTAAACTTTATAATTGATACATTATAAGAAAGAGGACCCTATAAGGTATGTAATAGCAGGAAAAAAAAATTAAAAATATTCTCTAAGGGGCATACAAATTAGTTTTGGAAAAAAAAAATAATTTTTTCTTTGGGGGGCTGAAAAGAAGTCTTCCCGCCACTGAAAAAAGTTCCAAAATGAGATTCTTAATGCAAATTTAATATATTTTAATAATGAGGTGGTGCGAAGTTGTTGTCCAGCTGGATTGGAAGGATAACAGGACACGAATAACTGCAAAATCGCATAAAACTTCGACCAAAGCGCGCTCGCTACTCGTTTACCGCGTTGCAGCGCCTAACTCAAAGTCCATTAACTCCACGGGTAGATCTATGACCCATGGGTTTATAATACTCATTTTAAGCAGGAGGTTCGTACGAATACTTTAATATATAAATATTTATTATTTCTCTGAAAAAATTTTGAGATATTTGATTTTATACAATTTTTTTTCTCTGTTTTTTACTACTTCTTGTCATATTAACCCAGAGTATTGTTCAAAACTATTAAGTAATACATCATTAAAAAGAGGGTACTTTAGGAAACTTGATAACAAAAGAAAAAAATAAAATATCTTTTTTAATGAGTCTGAAAATTAGTTTTCAAAATCACGAAATCTTAATTTTGTGGGGGCTGAAAAGGGGTCTTCCCCCCACTGAAAAAAGTTCCAAAATGAGATTCTGAATGCAAATTAAATATATTTTAAAAATATGATGGTGTGAAAGTGTTGTCCAACAAAAATTTAAAATTGAGAATTTTTGATTCATATCGCTGCACTACCCCTTTTTTTCCGCTTAACAACCTAGCTATAAGAAGGCTCATAAGTTATAAGAAAGTATAAAACATTTTACTATACCAAATATGAGATCCTTATAACATTAACAAATTTTATGGCGGGATGTGACTTTATTTCAGTTGGTAGTTTGTTAAAAAACTTCACAACCCAAAAGTCCACGAACTGGGTTAAGATTCTTGAATCGTACCAAATCGTTTAAACGACAAGCTTTGGGGCATCTGTCACGCATCTAATGACTGTTCGTCATAATAATTTAGAGTCGTTCGAGAATCTTAGCCCTGTTGGGTTATTTTCTTTCGATGAAATGGAATCTCTAGATCATCTTTATTTCTAGTATTAAAATTGTGTCTATGATTGTTCTTTTTTTTTCTATTTACTTATATTATTATAGTTATGTTGTTGTTATTACAATTACGTACAGATCTTAGTTGGAATGTAATTCTGAGGAATCTAAAATTTTTATTTAAGATAATTGGGCTAGTTCGAATAATTTCGTAATTTATAAAACATAAATGCACTTATTTAGTTTTTTCAAGGTAACCGAAAAATAGTTAGTATAATCAGATTCTGCTTGCGGTTAATGGGCATTGAAATGCCCTTATTTAATCTAATACCTTTTAAGATAAGCGAAATCCCAATGGTGGCCCAGAAATTCGCGACACGCTGAATTTAGCTTACCATTCTACTATATAAAAGGGCCTAGAATTGGGTGGACATTTTCGTATAAGCTCTTCTTTATTTGTAGTTACTAAATAAACAAATTTTATTAAAAATCTGGTATATACAACACTTTAAATAATACGCCTCATTAGTGTCTCGCCAATGAAGCCAACAAAGACAAAACCGCATCGTAATGTTTGTAATATTAATTCTGTATTAAAAAAATACATTCATCGTCAATAAAGGTAAGTACAAAATAATGAAAAATAAAACTAACGTATAACATTTCTGGACAACAAGTCTAAGCATTAGGGAACTAAAAATTGCATATAGGGGAAAGTTTTGGTGTTTTGTTTTTTTCGTACTTTTATGTTTTTGGGGTCGCTGAACATAAATCTGAGGTTTGACAACAAAAAGTTTTTCCTTCCGGAAACACCTTTTTTTGGCCAAAAACGGCACATTTTTTTGTTTTTCCAAAATTATTCCAAAACTATTCGTTTTACGAAAAAAGTATATCAGTATAAAAATAGAAATAAAGATCTTTACATTTGTGTTTAAAAAGTTTTTTTTCCTTATTTTTGGTTCAGCCGTGACGGCGTCACCAAAATGGGTGCATAATGCCAAAAACTTAAAAAATCAGTAATTACGATACTGTATGTCGTTGTAACATGAAAACTGTTTGTGGTATACAATTTTTTTTAATGATGGCACTACAGTTTTATAACTAATGGGGGGTTAGGGGGATACACCCTGTCCCCCAGCACATGATAAAAATTTTGATTAAAATTTAATACCTCTACCTGTGATTTGCCAAAGTCTTAGCTTTTGTCGGGAGCTACTTTATTATACAGGGTGTCCAAAAAATGGCGCATAAACGCGATGGTACGCTCTTGGAGCATTCTCAGGGATCCCTAAAAAATTGTCAAAAAAAATCCATCTGTTATATTCATCGAGAAAAATGCGAACAAAGTTGCATAAATTCGGCAACACAGTCTAGGAAAATACATCTAAAAATCCCATCTATAAGTCTAAAAATCCCATTTATGAGTCTTGATCATACACTTTTGCCTTAGATTTTATTGACGTTGTTGTCAGCTTCATTTCATGAAAATTTTGTAAAATTAAATTGATTATAAAAATGTAATTCGACCATTTAATTCTTTATTCTGGAAGACCCTGGCTTATCGATTTCTACATGGAAACAAAACTTATAAAATAAGTAGGTTATAATGATGGTTTTTATTTTTCCGATATCTTAAGGAATAAAATAAGAATAAAAGCCATGTTCGGGTAACTTATCAGTGGAAAAGGCCTGGTTCGAAAGATGTAAAGTCGTAAATAGAGTTAAATAATTTATTGAATAAGAGAACAATTTTCTTTTCAAATTTATTGTAAACGACAAAACGGGTCCTCTCCTGTGGTTTTCTTCCTGCGGTCCTGTTGCTCGACGAAGGGCTTCTTCGTAGGCGATGCTGACTTCCTTGTTGTACAGTTTGACGTAGTGCGGAAAGATGCGAGCGAAGATATAAATTAAAGAGGTTGAAGTTAAGGTCCCATCCAAACCCTTCGTAGAAATCTTTAACGGATACCTGGAGATCGTCCTCGGACGGTTTCTAATTCTTTATCAATCTTTAACCGTAACTAGCAACGTCCGAACCTATTGTAGGCTCAAATGAAGGTCCCGATTGATTCTACAATAAAGTTCTCATAAAATATCTGGACGTGTCCACCGTGTATTTTACAACGCCTCTAGTACCTGGTTTTGCTTACTTCGCAGTGGTCTTTGGCACCTAAGCCGCCAAACTGGAGGTGCTAGCACTCCTTGGGGTCAATTTTCCGACCAAGGGAAGAGTGAGTCCGGAGTGAAGGTCCCGTCCAGACTCAGCTCTCAATGCGCCGACGCTCTCTTAAATACGTTTGCGTGCAGCGCTTGTCTACTCCTAAGCTCTCTCCCAAGCCTCTTATGCATCTTTAGTGCTTCTGCGCTTCTTATTGGTGACTTTAACTTCATACTTAGCACATGCAAAATTATTGATATTTTTACATGAAAGGATAAACTAACTACTTTATTTAAACATTGAAACAATAAACTAAATCCTTTTATTAATTAAAAGTATTTCAGAAACAAATTATTCAAAGAATTAAACATTAAATGTAATCAACATAAATGGTTCATTACAAGGTGTTTAAATCATTAAAAAAATTTTGGTTGAATCTCAAATAGGTACTTTTGTATGAACCCAAGCTACGTAGTAAAACAAAGAACGCTATTAAAGTTTATGATTTTCTATCACTTGCAGGTTATAAGTTTTAACAAAGCAGGAGGTGCAGAGGGAAGCATGCTGAACACTGGCTCCAGGCCAGCATTTGTTTTTTTCCATCCCCGTTCTACTGCATATTTTTCTACTCCCAACCATTACTGTACCTGGTGATATACCCTTAAGGAGTGCTGTCTTGCGGCTGCTGCAGATGGTGGTAAGGCAGCAATATTTGCGCTGACTTTTTGTAATAAAAATACCTAAGCTGATTTAAAGAGGGTACATTTTTGCCACTATAGCCGTACATTGAAACGCTCCCCAGCCGCTGAAACCATGTCCTGAGTAGCTTTTGAGTCCATGAACACTTTGACAATATCAGCAAGTTGTGGATTCTTTTCAGGAATTTTAGTTTTCCCTGCATAAACAAAGCTGAAGTTGTATCGCAACCGCTCATAGCATGTAGAAATAGAATTTTTTTTGCAACGATAGAACTTACAGCATTAATGGGAGAATGGGAGAGCCTGTTTAACAGGCGAGATTTAGCACAAGCTATTCTTACACCTAACCCGTTTATAATCAAAGTGTCTGCTTCTTCTTTTTCCTGTTTGCATGTTATATTTGCTGATAATAACTTGTCAATTATCATCCGATTCTTGCTCTTAGGGTTTGCAAGAAACTTATCTCTAGACATGTTGGAAATCTTTTTGCCGTCAAATAATATTTCAGTTGAAGCTTGTTCTCTTGATCGTCTCATTCGCTCTGCAGTTTTTTTACCACCTAGTACATCATCAGCGATGGTTGGGGGTAGACAAAAATGCAGAAGAATGGGGATGGAGAAAAACAAATGCTTTCCCCTGCACCAACTGGTTTGTTAAAACTTAGATGCTGCAAGTGTCGACAAAATTGCCAAGAAAATTGTGGGTGTAAGAAGGCAGGCTTTACATATGTGCATGAATTGCGAAGATAACTGAAACAATATCGCAGTGATAACTCAAGAGGAGCAAGATGATGAAATCCAGTATGAAATGGGTTACTCAATGGTCGAAGCCGTAGACACAATTGAAGAGGAGCTAATCATGCTCAACATAAAGAAGTATTTATTTCAGATTCAACCAAAAATTTGTTAATGATATAAACAGCTATTAATTTTATACGTTTTGTTTCCATGTAAAAATCAATAAGCAGCAGCCAGGGTTTTCCAATTAATTACCAATTTTATAGGTTTTTGGCACTATGCACCCATTTTGGCGACGCCGTCACGGTTAAACCAAAAATAAGAAAAAAAACTTTTTGAACATAAATTTACAGAATTTCATTACCTTTATTTTTCTACAAAACTACTTTTTTTGTAAGACGAATAGTTTTGGAATAATTTTGGAAAAACAAAAAAAATTGTGCCGTTTTTTGGCAGTTTTTGGTGAAAAAAAGGTGTTTGCGGGAAGAAATTTTGTCGGTAAACCTCAGATTTATGTTCAGCGGCCCCAAAAACATAAAAGCACGAAAAAAACAAAACTACACCAATACTTTCCCCTTTTTTTTTCTTTAATTATTAGACTAAACCGACAAGACTTTCAAATTCTTCTTTAGAATAGCAAGCGTTTAACAACAACATTTTTTTTAATTTTTTCTTTGAATTTTAACTTTTTTAAACTTTTAATATTGTCACGTACAGGGATGTTATTACTAAATACACGCACTCATAAACTATACGATGTAACAATCCTTGAGCTCTCTCATAAATAGCTATCAGATTGTTACATCAGGGTTCAGTTCTATTATGTTAAGTGTGTGTATGGTTCGATCACTCTAGTGACTCCTCTTGGTAAGTAGACCTGTGTTATTATTGTTATTCTATTAGTTCCTAATAAATTATGTAGTATTTATTATCTTTTATTAACATTGCCTCGGTGGCAACCCCCAAACGGCATGATAAGGGCCCAAACCCTATCTTGCCTGACATGGTGTCGAAACTGTTGTTTCTTTCCCGGGCTGTAATCTTTATATTGCAGCCCCTGTACCTCTAGCCAAGCGAAATTTAAAATATTTGCCAAATTTTTTTTTATCGTTTCCCTACGTACGCTATGTGATTTTTGGTATACTTCAATAATTTTATTATAATTTAAAATTTATTCGAAATAACTAACGAAAAAAAAAAAATAATTAAAAAATGTTAAGACAAATTTACGTGATAAATAAGACTACATAATTGATTTAAAATATTTAAAAAAAAAAACAATCACCTAGTTATTTATAATACCTATTAATTGACATTGACCTTAAGTTTACAAAATGATGATTTCGTAATAATTTGTTGTTAATAAAATTTTTAGTAATGTTTTAGCAAAGTATTCAATTATAAACATCAACATTTTTTTTAAATCACATTAGACATGACAAAAACATCAATAGAGACAGCCAACATGGAATTAATGCATCCTTGTGTTTCAAACCCAATTAATTTTTTAAAGGATTTCGAAAGGAGTGCTGAATGTAACTTTTGGAATAATTCACATAAAGTTAATCTTTTAGGTAATTTTTTAGAAGGGTACGCCTACCAATGGTATTTACGATATAAAAACGAACATTCTCCATTAACGTGGACCGATATTAAAAAAGATTTTTATGAAGAATTTGGAGGACCACAATACGAAAGAAAAATAAGATTTAAATTGAATGTGCGAGTTCAACTGGAAAATGAGGACATAAAAACCTATTATTATGAACTCCTCAACTTATATTTTGACGTATACGAAAGTATGAACTTCGAAGATTTTCGAGACAGGTTTGAAAGAGGACTTAACTCTACATATGTTGAGCCATACGAATTTGTTTTAGATTCGAAAAATAGCCTAAGTGACTTAACGTTTGTTGTTTTAAAACTAAACGATATGAATTGCAAAAAACTGACTACTAATTTGTATAATAATTTCTCAGGAAAATCCCCGAAAATTCAACCCAATAAAGATGATCATAAACAACCTGTATATGAATGAAAAAATTTTTCTTCAGTAAAACATATACAAACAAAAATAGAAGAAACAAATACCCAAAGACAAATAGGAAAAGATACAGGCACAAGAAGTTCTTGAGAAAATATGAGCCAAAATATTTTCCATATTACGAAGACGACTACAGTTATGAAAACGAAGGACCGATAAACTTGAGTTATGAAAAGGAATATCGAACTGAAAAGTTATTAAGTCCCAGAAAGAGGGAAAAATTACGAAAAAACAATGAGTACGAAAAAAAGGATTACGATTTCTAGGAAGACAGAAAATCTGTACATGGAAATTCACCCCATATGGACCAAGAAATAGATTATTATTCTAGGAACAGGAAATATTCTTATGAAAAACAAGAAAACGATTACTACGACAAGAAGAAATATTGTTATGAAGATGCGCCCAAGCAGGATCAAGAATCAGATTATTATGACGAAGATATACATTTACAAAATTCAAAGAAGTTTTACGCGGCGGCGTATAATAAACGTGAAGAAAATATTGACAAATACAAAGTCCCAAAGAATAAAAAAGATAACAATATTGACTATAAAAAGGATAATAAGGAACGTTACAAAAAAATAACCAAAAAGGACAAACGAAATGAAATTTTTAATTTTACATGCTTTGATAAAAACAGTAAGCAAGAAAATCTACAATGCGATAGCATAAAATATGACGACAAAGACATTGAAAGTGATAATGAATCAATGCCCATAATCAATGAGGACAACTTCAGTGAAGTTTTTGGAACCTCCAGTGGCATTTCAGGAATGCTTTGTAAAAATTTCGACAATTGCATTTTTTAACATTTATAAATATATTTATGCCTATTTTTAATATATATAATTTTGTTTTAGGTAAAATAACCATTTTTTTTAGTATGGATATAAAGTGCACACGTGATAAAATATAAAGACCGGCCGGTATTATCTCAACCAAAGACTGTATGTAAGCAAAAAAAATATAGTATAATAACCAGAAGAAAGTATTATGTAAGTACTTACGCATATAAAAATATTTGTACAGAAAATCGGACTAAAAAGTAAGTTTGTATATTTAAAAAAAAAATATCGAAAAAGTTAATTAATAAAAAAATAAAAGGTGTTTAAAGTCAAAAGCCACTGCTTTTTTAATTTTAATGTGCTGATGGTACCTAAAGCATTATCATTAAAATTGTGGTAAACTACGACAGTAATAAAAAATCGCAACATATTTAAATATTAGCCAGAAAATACTTTATAAGACCTTACTAAGTAATTAAAAGTTATTGGTCATGTAAAAATTTATTGTTTAGGTAATGCATATTTAGAAACCTATAAGTCATCAATTTTTTTAATTTGCAAATATTTTAACAAGTTAAAAATTAGGTAAATACCTATTTAAAAAATTTATCGATATGAAAACAATAACTTATTTTTTTTTTGAAAAAACCTAGCAAATAAAATATTAAAGTTTTAATTTTGATAGACGATTACATAAAATAATTTTTCACAACGCAAGGTTTTAATATTAAAGCATTAAGCTATACGTAATATAAAAAATATATCACTTTTTAAATGATTACACACTTTTTAAGAAAGAAAAAAATTCGAATTAACAATTAATTTTTTCCAATTTAAAAACTTTATTTTTTTTAAACAAAAACAAAAAATATTATTTTTTATTTAAAAAATATTTTCTAATAATTATTTTGATGTTTGATAAAAACAAACAAGTGTAAATATTTAAATTTTATTTACTATCATTAATATATATATATTCGTATGATTCTTCTTAAAGTTACAAGAAAATTACAATGCGTTGTTCGGTATTGCTGGCGGCAACTTTTGCAAGCCCGGGAGAGTCCTAGGGACATGGTCCGGGCATCTAAGTGACGACTATTTGGACTGCAATATATTCCATTCCAGTCCATGATGAGCCAAACGTTGGCTGTCGTCTTCCATCAATTAATAATAATAATAAAACATCGTAAAATTTATAAAAATATTGTAAAAAATAGTAAACAATGTTCCACTTTGTTAAAACAATGATTTAATTATATTGTATTATTTTATCTAGAGTGGTGAACAAAATTACGCATTCCTTGGTGGTCCGAGAAGAAATCGTCGAGAGTTCGTCCCAGGCCATAACCAATGCTAGTTCCAGATCAAATCCTCCGAGAAGGTGAGATGGCGAGACTACACTTCTGGCAAGCTGTTGTAAAGGCAGTTGATTCCGCTGGTTCACAATATTTGAAAAACTACTTTGGCAGCAAACTCAGCAACAACAAAATGGACTTTTGAACTTATTCATCAGCATTTGATTATGAAAATGTCCCATGCTATCTACTCTTTCTACGCCCTAGAAGATGAAGTTCAGCAACCCAAGACATGAAGCAAATCCTACTCATTCTACAAACTACACATTTGGTTTAAAAAACGTTTAAATGTTCACTGTCTACAAGAAGATGTTCAGAATCCCTCAAAATGAATCAAAATCCAACCAGACCAAACCTGCTGAAATATCATTTGATCAACCTTTCCAAAACCCTGCCAAAACCAATCCTATTGCACTTCCAACAATCAAGTGCTTCAAAGCTGCCACACGAAGTTGTCTCCCGCCAAGCCTGTCTCTCAATGCCAATGTTCTGCCAGCCCGCACCGCTGCCTTTGGATGGAGCACGATACTGATGGATGACCAGGACTACCCAAGGAACCACCCCATGCGTTCACCACTCCGTTATGTTATGTAAAGCAAATTGAAATATTCAAGATTTCATTTTCCAAATTTATTCTATTTAGATGTATTTTTTTTTAGTAAATTCATTTTTATTTCCCAGGGTCGGGAAATCACGAGCCGGGGGGATGTCACGTACAGGGATGTTATTACTAAATACACGCACTCATAAACTATACGATGTAACAATCCTTGAGCTCTCTCATAAATAAGGTAAATGTCCCGAATACCGACATGTTAAGAGCAAATATCAACTTTACACGCTTATAAAAACAACATGATACAGGTTTTTAAATATATTTTGCTGCATTTGTATAGTATGCCTATTTGTTTAATCATACAATGCAATTTCATATTATGTTTTTTTGATCTACTATTTTATTTTAATTATATTTCAAAAAATGTCAGTTGTCCCGAATACCGAAAGAGCTAGAAAAGTGAATGTCCCTAATAGCGACACATGTATGTCCCATTTACCGACATCCACAAATATATGGGAAAACAATTAAGTAAGTATGCATAACAAATAAAAGCAACAATGTTGTGTCCTAATAGAATGCATTCTAGTAAATATTAAGTAATTAAGTAAAAATTCAAAAAAAATTATCATATTTACTTTTGCACTACAGATAACCAAAAAAAAATAAAAATAGAGAAAGAAGCGTGTAAAGTTTACTGAATTAAATTTATTGATTCTAAATATTTTATTTTATTAAAAAAAAATGTTTTTACTATTAAGACAATTATATGAATTAAAATGATAAAAGTAATCGGCACCACCACTTTATAAGTTTAATATTTCTGGAACCTCGAAAACACACCTTTTATGTAATATTTTTGGGGATTCAATTTTTAAAATGACGTCCATACAAACTTCATTAAAATCAAATAGCTTCTCGAGATTCCTGTTTCAGTATTACACAGGGCATTTAGGTAAAATAATTATTTTTTTCTTAACATAACGTGCACTTATTATTGACTATATTTTTTTTAATTACAATTTCATGTTTTATACCAAATTAAAAAATAAAAAAAAATGTTTGCTATGCTTTAATGGACAAATGTATGTATGGCTCAAATACCGACATACTAATGTCCCATAAAGCGACATACTTTTATTTTAATTTTTATTTCATTTATTAAGAAGAAAAAGGGGTGTCGGAATTTGGGCATTGGAAAATTTAGATATATTTATTTGATATACAACCATAATTTTGTTTAACTATTGCCATATGGGAGCTTTTTTTAACAAAATAAAATAATCTGACTATGACCGTAACAGCGACACCCCTGTCGGTAATCGAGCAACGTAAATAATTTGTGTCCGTAATTCCGACATGGCATTATTTTGTGTAACTAAACAAAAAAATTTAATTTTTAATTAAAAATATCTTTTCCTATTCTATTTGGATTATATTAAACATATTTCAATAATAAAATAATGGTGAGATTTTTAAATTAAAATAACTTTAAAAAACTTAATTCCTTACTGCCAGCTTAAGAAAAGTGATGTTTTCACTAAACAGGCAAACATACAAATAAAAAATAAATTGCAGTGTACATAGTTTTTACTACCACTAGACCATTTTTTTAGGAGGAATGGTCAAGGGTATAAGGATTCCCAAAAAAATATTTTTTAGGATATACCGGGTCTTAGATTCTTATTTTAACAAATAATGTCCCAAACATGTCGGTATTCGGGCACCGGTCGGTATTCGGGACATTTACCTTACCTATCAGATTGTTACATCAGGGTTCAGTTCTATTATGTTAAGTGTGTGTATGGTTCGATCCCTCTAGTGACTCCTCTTGGTAAGTAGACCTGTGTTATTATTGTTATTCTATTAGTTCCTAATAAATTATGTAGTATTTATTATCTTTTATTATCATTGCCTTGGTGGCAACCCCCAAACGGCATGATAAGGGCCCAAATCCTATCTTGCCTGACAATATCTTGCAAAAAGCAATTGTATATTTTTATTCCAAAATATTTAAAACTGTGAACGTGAAAGTCTGTGTTGAGGAAGTTTCAGATTTTCCTTGGCTCTGGTGTCGTGGTTATGTACGTCACTGTGAGTTTCAAACTCGTTTAGATACTCATGGATGTAACATAGACAGGTATAGGGTATGTATGTATGTTGAAGGAATGAGCGTGTGGAGAGAGGATCGCAGTAAACTGTGGTCGTATCAGTCCATCGAAGAGAAATACCGACGTGTCAGAATTCCAATGCGACCAAATACAGGGTGTTTAAAAAATGGCGCATAAACGCGATTGGCGCTCTTGGGGCATTCTCAGGGATCCCTAGAAAATTGTCAAAATCCATCTATTATATTCATCGAGAAAAATGCGAACTAAGTTGCATAAATTCGGCAACACAGTCTAGGAAAATACATCTAGAAATCCCATCTATAAGTCTAAAAATCCCATTTATGAGTCTTGATCACACACTTTTGCACTAGATTTTATTGACGTTGTTGTCAGCTTCATTGCATGAAAATTTTGTAAAATTAAATTGATTATTAAGATGTAATTCGACCATTTAATAAATAAAAAAATGGTTGAATGGTTGAAGATATACTGTAGCTTTGTATTAAACCATTTGTTTCGTATGTTTCATATGTGCTGTTATATTCAAGATATAAGAATTTAAAGTTTCGCACTTTGGGGCAACACTACGAGGGTATATGAGATAGATTTTTTTAACAATTTTCTGGGACTCCCTAGACATGCCTCAACAACGTACCATCGCGTTTATGCGCCATTTTTTTGGACAACTTGTATATTTTAATTTTTTATTAGTTTATTTACTGTGGGTTTCTGTATATTTTTGAGATTTATGATAAGAATAAAAATGATTTTGTAAAAAGTGTTAAGATTTGTAAAAATTATTGTAAAAAAAAATTTGCTTTTTTTTCAATAAAAATATACATATTATATCAAGAAAAGTAAACTAATGTACCCCATATTTTTGCATAAGACTAGACTTTCTTTTGAAATTTGTATGTCACTTACCACTGTCACTACATTGAAGTAAGTTTTTTGTCAAATCAACGCAAAATATGGGGTACATCAAAGGTGTTTTTGGTAGTTTATTCATAAACGGTACAGTTTTTCAGAAATTTCAAGTGGAAAAAATGTTTTTACTTAAATTGGGGTATTTAAAAAAATACATAAAATTACAAAATTTTTAAAGGTAAAGAAATTACATGCAGTTTTTATCTACACTACTAGTGTTTAACCCATTTTAAAGGGGGCCCCAAATTTCAAAATGGGTTTAAAATGACCCTTTTTATTACCTTTAATGATAGTACAACTTTCATGATGGTTGGTGAAATCGTTTGGTAAATATTTACGATTAAGGGTTTTTAGTCTACATGTTTGAAGGCCGTTATTTCCGAAGGGGGGCACTTTTTCAAAAAACTGTTTTTACCAAATATCTTGGATTTTTCCCAGCTATCTCCCATTAAAAAAAAAAGCACATTGATCGCGGACACCCTGTATAGTAGGAATAGTAATGGACCTAGAATGGATCCTTGTGGAACCCCATATTGCAAGGTTATTGGTTCAGACAGATGTTGGTTCCAAGTGACCCTCTGTTTTCGTTCCAATAAAAAGGATTTTATTAAATCAAGTACCTTTCCTCTAAAACCATAATGTTCGAGTTTTCGTAGTAATATACTATGGGGCAAACTGTCTAAGGCTTTACTTAGGTCAAAAAGTAGCATTGTGACCTTTTCTTGCTCGTCAATCTTTTCCAGGATTTGTGATATTGTACCTTGTATCGCCGTAGAAGTACTTCTATTATTTATATATCCATGTTGTGCGTTGTTAAAAAGGCTGTTTTTCTCCAAAAAATTTACCATTCTATTCTTGATCGCTAACTCAATGATTTTTGACACAATGGGTAATATCGAAATTGGTCGATAGTTGTCATATAGAGTAGGATCTCCTTTTTTGTATAGAGGTGTAATCTTAGCTGTTTTCATTTCTTTTGGAAAATATCCGTCTTCAAAGCATTTGTTAATGATTATAGCCATTGGTTCCGATATTTGATCGGCGATTAGTTGTAAAATTTTATTACTCATATAGTAGATGTCCTGAGAAGTTTTTGGATTAAGCGAGGAAATTAGTTTCTTTAGTGCATACTGCTAAAAAAACAGGAATTTACTGAGGTTGCCTGATTGTTTTTAAGTAGTTGGAATGGAGAAATAATCTGTTGAATGGATACCTCCTCTGCTATCTTTTTTCCAACATTTCCAAAAAAACTATTGAAATCATTTGCACAAAGTGCTTCGTTTTCCTCAATTTTATTTTTTTCTGGTTTCGATTCTTTGCGTATAACTTCCCAAATGGCCTTTGCTTTATTGTTGGCGATGTTTTTATGTAGTCTTCATTTCTTTTTTTGTTAATTGCATCCAGGGTTTCAATGTACTCTTTTTTGCAATTTTTATAGGCTTGACTTGCCGCTTCAGTTTTCTTTTTTTAAACTTTTAAGTCCCATTATTTTTTAGCAATGGATTGTGTAGGTACTTTTTAAATTTTATGGGAATTTCACTATGCACGCGGGTTATTTATTAGACTTATTTCCGAAAAAAAATAATTAGTCCGGGAAAATCTTACATTTGGTCAAGAAATTTTCCGGGCAGCACAATTTTTATGGGAAATTGGAGTATTTGATATCTAGAAACATAATTACCATGTGCGCACTCATGCGCATATTAGCATTTTGTGCTAGAGCCCCCCAAAGAGCCCCCTTTAATTGGTAATACTAGATCATGGACGATTTACATCAAATTTTGGAAAAAGACACTTAACATAATTGTAAAATGATTTTTGTAAAAAAAAAATTCGCAAAAAAATTTCTTCCCCCTCAAATGGCCCCAAAATGATTAATATTTATCACGTTGGATTTACACCAAATTTTGAAAATAGGTTCATAATAAGGTTCTAAAAAACATTTAAAAAAAATAAAAACTGTAAAAAATTTTCTTCACCCCCTCATGAAAAATAGCCCCCAGAAGGGGCAACAATTTTTTTTTCAAAAATATTTCTTAAAAAGTGTTTTTAGGATCTAATTTTGCATCTGTTTGTAAAATTTGGTGTAAATTGAACGTGGTAAATATTACTCATTTTGGGGCCATTTAGGGGGCAAAGGAATTTTTTTGAAGAATTTTTTTTATAAATATCATTTTAGAACCTTATTTGATGTCTATTTGCAAAATTTGGTGCAGATCCACCATGATGTAGTATTACGAATTAAAGGGGGCTCTTTGGGGGGCTCTAGCACAAAATGCTTATATGCGCATGAGTGCGCACATGGTAATTATGCTTCTAGATATAAAATACTACACTTTTCCACAAAAATTGTGCTGCCCGAAAAATTTCTGAAAAATAAGGATTTTTTGTAAGATTTTCTCGGACTAAATCTACCTATTTGGATACTATAAAAACCTCAATATACAGGCTGACGCAAATTTAAGGGCTACCGTTCGGATCTTAAAACATACAAGGTCAGTTAAATAGGGACAAAGCTGCCAATTATAAAAAATAGACATTATTTTAATGCCTTTCTGTCAACTCAGACGAAGGGGTCCATTTTATAAAAGTTACAAGCCTCAAATGGCAGGAGACAGCGTCATTGACGTCTCCTGCAGTCCTGCCATGATTTGGGACTTGTCAACTTGCAATTTTTATGAAATGGGTTCAAGATCTATTTTATTGTAGAATCTAGAATAGCATAAACAGATAACAATTCACCTTCTGCAAGAGTTCAACTAGTCGGTATAATTTTTCATTTCGTTTCTAAGTGCAAAAAAACGCCTTCCATAAATTGATACAATAAATCACACCTACACTACTAGCGATTGGTAAACACTGCACATGGCCAACTATAGGCAATTTTATCACACGCCAAAAAAAAAAAATAAGAAATAGGAAAAAAATATCAAACTTTTTTTAAAACGTCAAATTATGTTTGACACAAGATTTCAAAACAAGAAAAGTGCCAACATAATTAATTTTGTAACGTCAACTCTAGAAAGTAGTGGGGAATGTTTTCAGTTTACCCAAAAATTGTAAAAATTAATAAAAAAGTAGTCGCTGGCTTAAACAAATCATAATATGCAATAACGTACTCTTAGCCCAATCATTCTAATAATGCCCCCAGAAAAAAATCCCAACCAAGATCTGCTTATGCTGGTTTGTAGCCACTACCCCCAGGAACATAAAAGTGAAAAATTGCCACAAAATTTCCGTGACGTTTTGCCCTCATCTTGCATAGAAGTGAGGAGTTAGTTTTTTGTTAATACCTAAACTATTCGGCACTTTTAAAAAAAGTTTCAAAAATTTTTAGAAACATTATTTTAATAAGAATACAATCATTTTTAAAAAAATAATAAGTCACCAATATGAACGATTTAATAGCACTTTGAAAATGTGCTAATTTGGTCCTACAGAGAACGCTGCAATGCAATCTATGTTTCAGGGGTCTATGACTAAGATAGACGATTATGATGAAATATGGTGATTTTCAAAGAGCTATAGAATCGTTTATATTGGTGATTTATTATTTTTTTAAAAATAGTAGATTTCAGAATTCGATTTTTCGAAAGTTTCGTATGCACGGAAAAACGTAGTTTTGAAACATTATTTTTATGAAAGTTTATATCTTGGGGATATCCAAACTACTTTTTGGCACAAAAAATCTTTTTCTACATTTTTATTATAAGTCAGCTAAATTCTGCAATGAATCTTGAAAATCAAAGGGTCCCCCCTTTGGTTTTTGAAGTTTAATCGCGTTTTTCTCGGAATTATTTTTTTGCAATAATTTAGAATAACATATCACTTATTTGTAGAGAAACCTTATGTGGAAATAAAAAATAGTTTTAATAAAGGTTGTAGCTTGTTTCTTTGGGATTCATATGGTTTTTGAATTTTTAAAATATTTTAACAAATAGACCCACCATTGGAAAAAAACTAAGATGGTGCAAAGCTCTCGCGTCTTCCCCCCGCATATTTACGCGTCCCGCTGTCCCCCGCTGCAGTCCATGTGGTGTGTCTATGTGAGAATTTGTTTTTTCTCTTTGATTTTTCTTGCTAAATTTTGACGTTTAGACAACATAAAAGTGATATCAAATGTCTTAATATTATATTAGAGTTCAAATAATGGTTTATTATCAAGAATTTTGATAGTCTTGAATTTATATGTGAAGATTTTAAGTTTTGGAGAAATTTTTGTTATTTTACAACTTCCACCAAATGCCATTACATTTGTGACAAAAAAAATTGGACATTTTTCTCAGATCTTTTTATTGGTAAATGCTAAGCATTAAGCAATTACAAAATTAAACAATAAATTATCAACCAAAATTATAAATTATAACATTAATAATCTTTTAATTTATATACAGGCATATAGTTGGCTTTTTTTGATATGTCAAATAGCTGGAAACAATCCAAGATATTTGATAAAACAGTTTTTTGAAAAAGTGCCCCACTTCGGAAATAATGGCAGGTAGACTAATAAATCGTAACCGTAAATATTTACGGTTACGTTTTCAAAATGACGAGCACGAATTTTGCTCATTTTTTCCTTATTGTATACTAGAGTGCATGGTGTCTTTTTCATATAATTTAAAGTTGCTGAAGCTAAAAATAATTTCAAAAATTTGATAAAACCCCTTTTTTTTTCTTTGGGGCCATTTTTTTTAATTATGCCTTTAAAAATACGAATGTCTAAAGAAGTTTGTATTAAGTCATGTCCTTTTTATACAATTTTAGGTTGATTGTTACAAAAATAATGTTAAAAACAGAATTTAAAGTACTTTTTTCATATTAAGGACCCCACAAAATTTAAATCCTTAAAAAGTCCTTAAAAATCAAATAAAAGATGATTTTTTTATTTAGGGCCGGTTGTACAAACCAAGTTTAAACTTCGGTTTAGCTAAATTGAAATTTTATCACAAACAGACTTTGTCAACTACAACATAGGCAGTGTCTAAGATTGTTCTCTCTATGATTATAAATCAGTTTAGCTAAACCGAAGTTTAAACTTGGTTTGTACAACCGGCCCTTAGTCATATTTGGTAATGTTTTTATACAATGTTTGGTTAATAATTACAAATATAATGTTAAAAATTGTATTAGGTGTACTTTTATCTTTTTAATAAGGGTTCGTAAAAATTAAAAATGTTAGATTTCCTGATTTAGTTGTTTTTGTAAAATTTTTGTTCGATTATTACAAATTTATTGTTAAAATTAAGAATAAACTTACTTTTATCCGTTTTCTAAGGACAACACATAATTAAATTAAATTAAGTCCGAGATAAAGTCCATTAAAAATTCTAGAAAGTCATGCTTGGTATTGTTTTCATCTTAGAGATAATTAAAATTTCAATAAACTACTTATTACTGAAGTCGGCGTGTTTGGTATAGTTTTCATACAATTTTGGAATGCAGATTTTATATGTATTTTTTTTACATAGGTCTATTTCTGCGACTATGACTTAATACCGATGCTTCCAGGGATACTGGGGGTTACTACTACTAAAGGCTTACTAAAGACTACCCCCAAATGAGAAATTATTTCGTATCTAGATAGGGACCGCTTTCAAAAAGTCATTTTGAAAAAGGGGCTCCCCATGGAGCCCTAAGGGAAATTGTTGATGTCTCCTCGACTTTAATCGCTTATATTGTTCCAAGGAACAACCGTGCCAAAGAAATTCTTTTAATCATTGTTCGGCGTATTTTTTGGTGCAGATTAGTCACGATAGGGACATGGCAAATATTTAATATTTACTCGGGGACGCGGGACTAAAATGGCTGTAAATTCTTTAATTTTAAATCAAAATAAATTATGTAAACGGATTTATTTAGGCAAAAGATAAGGCTACAACTTCAAATAAAAGAATATTTTGTATAGTAAGGTGGACACATCAATAAAGCAAAAATCCCAAAATCAATTTTTTATTTTTAACTTTAGGGGGGTAGTTTTTCAAAATACAAGAAAATTATTCAAATATTTTCTGTTGAAAATTAAATGAAAAAGTCAATAAAAAAAGAATTATAAAAATCGGACCAGCCGTTATGGAAATACAGCAACCTGTCAAATTGACACTAAATCCAAGATTACAGGGTGTTCTCCCATGATTCAGAACGTCCACCTCAGCTTTTTGGAATCTCCAAAAGATCCCAAAAAATATTTGTATTTTTTGCCCCGGATATACCTTGTTGGAAGTTGTTCATTTTTGTATCTTATGTTTAGTATTTTTCTTTCAATGGTTTGGTTTTAGCAACGGCTATAGGTCTTGCTTCACTCTAATTAGGTCCAGCACCCAGCATAAGCAAAGGATATTATATTATAGGGTACTCTAAGCATTAGGTAGAAAATAGGAGAAAGTTTTGGTGTAGTTTTGTTCTTTTCGTATCTCTATGGTTTTTGGGTCGCTGAACACGAATCTGAGGTTTGCCAACAATTTTTTTTTCGGAAAACATGTTTTTTTGGCAAAAAACTAAAAAAAAATCGAACTTTTTTTGGTTTTTTTTAAATAACTCAAAAACTAATCATTTTACGTAAAAGTCGATCCTATACAAAATTAAAGATGATAAAATTTACAATATTTTATGTTCAACAAGTTTTTTTCTCCGATTAATGGTTTGAAAGTGAGACCGCCGCCAAAAAGGGGTATTTTTTGCAAAATATGCCAATTACGGCTCTGCACGTCAATGTAATCTGAAAATGAATTCTTTTACGCAAACATTTACCATTATTGACTCTAAGTATAATATAGTTGACTTTTTGGTGTAAAAATGGCGTACTCTCCCCCACCCCCACCCCCTCCAATCTACTTGGGGGGTGATATGAACAAAAACGCAAAAAATCAAAAATTTGTAAATGACCCGATTTATTTTAATTTAAAAAATATTATGATTTTTAAAGTCCCCCAACCCCCAAAAATTACTCCTACCCCCCTCCCCTAATCCATTGCAGCATAGTTTTACAAAATATACTAGCATATGTTTACTGTTTTCCATATCAACAGTCTACTACAATTACCAAGTTATTAACAAAATAAAAAATGTTGGAAGAAGGTGTTTGTTGTGCAGGTTCACGGTCGTCACATCTGAGAACATCAAATTTTGCAGGCTTTGTATTAAGGAACTTTTGGATATACATTAACCGCACAAACTATATTTTGCAATAATAATAAGGAACAACGACTATTTTATTTAATATAAGGAACATTGGAAGTACGTATGGACACACATCAAAATAATCTAGGGGACAACATCTTTTCCTTAAATTTTTTTATGGTGATTTGAAGTTTAGTTGTTTTTACCATTGCAGTATATTCTTGCAGTGCCTCTAAATAATTACCAACCAATTTCAGCGAAAAAACTAAATTAATAAAGAAAAAATAAACAGGGATAACATCGCTTGAAATTTAGCTAATTTTAAAAAAAGTTTAAACAACAATTGTGAACAAGCCAAAATGTAATGCGATCTTTCAGTAGTTAGTATGCCCCCTCTACTGGTAATTACGGCTTAACATCTTCTTCGCATGCCTAGAATACGGTTTCCAATCATTTCTTGGTCCAATATGCTCCACTGCTCTAAAACGCACTAAGAGAGCAGCTCACTTTCCCCAAATGGTTTAATTTGTTAAGTAAGGCTTCCTTTGAGCATGCTTTATCGGATTTAAATCTGGTGACTAAGCTGGCCAATTCATAACTGCAATATTCTCTTTATTTCGATAGTCGCGAACCGACCTGGCGGGATTGGGACGGGCGCTATCATGTGTTAGAATAAAATCGTGTCCAATATTATGTGTACATATGTATATGGAACAACGACAGGGTCCTGAATGTTGTTAATGTATCCGTTTGTATTAGAAAAGCCGTCCACCAAAACACGCTCAGTTCTCCCGCCAAAAAAAAATCCACCAAAAACCATGATTGTGCCATCGGTAACTATGGACTTTCTATGCAGTTTCCAAACGACCATTATTTCCATACCGTCTCCAAACACAAGTTTGTCTTAAATTTGGTTACAAACCAAACCCTGATCCGTCTGTGAATAACACAACACAATTATGATTTTAGGTGAAATTTCTCTTGGCGGAAGAACTGAGCGCGTTTTGTTGGATGACCTTTCTAATGCAAACCGATACATTAACAACATTTTAGACCCTGTCCTTGTTCCATACACCTATAACATTGAAAGGGTTGCACATAGGGGCAATATGTTTTTGGTTTAGTTAGTAGCATTATGCAAAATATGTTATGTAATTAACATATTAGGTGTTTTGTTTCTAATTAAACATTTTCAGGAACCATAATGAAAGACTTTGATAAAAAAACAATTAAGTGTCTAAAGTGCGGAATAAACAATTAATCTCGGTTTTAATATTTAAGAATATTTGCTTCAATATTTGTGTGTATAGTTAAAATATTTTGAAGTACTATAAGGCGCAAAGTGTTGCAATTTGAGAAAAGGAATTTGACCTGCTCTACAAAACAAAGGGCAAGGGACTTGACTTTAAGAGAAAGCTGGGTTTCAAGGGGATGATGTTTTTAACAAAACTTAGATAATTTAGAAGTGGGGGCGAAATTATAAATAAGCTTTTGACTCTAGAAAAGCTCTCTTGTCTTTTTGACTGTCGAATACTTCAGATCCATAGGTGAGTGTATTGCTTGTTTTGCACATTTCTTATTTGTCGGTAATATATCAGATCGAGATAATTCTATCTGTTTTATTTATTTATGAAGGATTATATGTTGATAATTAGCGTTGATTAAGGATTCACAGATGCTTCACGAATGTCGTTCTCGCCATTCGTCGGTCGCTAGTGAGTACTAATCGTACGATAATATTAATGGACTTATGTGCCACGTACAATAAACTAATCCACCACAATCATAAACACCTTTCTTAAATGCATAATTTTGGGTCACTTGTAAATAATGTAAATAACTAATTGGGTTTTAATTGCATTGGGTTATCTAACGGAATTCACTCCTATTGTTTACATAAGGTATCCCTTTGAATATGATTTATTTGCAAACATGTCGGTACTCATCGGTTTAGTAGCGTTATGAGATTGCAGTATAAACAAAAGACATCATTAATAAAAGAGGGGGATGATGCACAGAAGAGTCCAATAGCTTGGCCACCCCGCCAAAAGAATAAGATATCCTTACGAGGGTCAAACCAAAAGACACGTCTTTAGGCGTCACTGTGGCACCATAACGTTACCCGTCGTTCTTAATTACTTTGCATTCAATAACCAATAAATACTTCTGACAGTCTGTTTAGAATGCTATATGCATCCACCTTTGCCAAGACATTATCCGATTTAGGCACAAATGAATCTGATAGTGTAAAGGTCTTTTATTTGACTTGGGCACAA